>JALBCR010003556.1:0-440475 GCA_030710515.1 Abscondita cerata | reverse complement strand
ATAGATTGTTTACCGTTTTGCAGCGTAAAATAAATTTGTTATTAGTATTTATCTACGTTTTGCAATTGAATTAAAAGTTTCTAAATTAATCAACCCCAATACATATTCACTATCATCTAGTATAATAGGGAATAATAACTACTAGAAAGTATTGATTCTGTACCAGACAATGTAAACGTTAGTGACATGATATTACTTACGCTTTAATGGAAACAACTGAGTTTTAAAGTATATATATTAATAGTTATACAAAAATTGTAAACATAGATGTCCGCAATTTACAGTATTGAATGATTGAAAACTTTTATGATTATAGCTTTGTCACAAGGTCCATTGCTGTTTAAATAACTTATTATATTCGATTGGTGGTTGTAAATTTCAAAACTATCAAAATAAACCGAACTGTTTCCAAACTTTTTATATGCAGTCCAATGTGTTCCTTCTCCTTCTTCATTATCTGGGTTTACTATACCGCGTTCGTTAACACGAACTTTATTGGTAGGTAAGGGAGTTTTCATAAATACCCCTCTAAAATTAGATATATCCAATAGTTTTACATATTTTTTAGATCCACGTCGGTCAGTGCTCGTTTTGGAAGTTTTATTGGTAGTTTTCGAGAGTTTTGTGGTCTAAAAAGACCGAGTCTTTTGTATGGTTTTCAAGTATAGTCCATTTACCGACTTTCCTAAAGCAATAGATTCCATGGTTTTGTTATGTCTTTGATTTTCCTCTAGTTGTTTTTTGGCTTGTTTGGCATCATTAACCGCCTTTGCTATTCCTGCTGCACCACCACTTAAAGTTCCCAAAGCCCCCAGTGCAGTAAAATTGGAATTAAGGGTAGAAATCCTCCAATCTTGGGTATAGGTATTACTCGTGTTGGTTTTTAATATCTTTTTCCTTTTAATGATTTTATTGATTTTACTGCTGTTTTGATAGCATCAGATGGATTATTAAACTTATATCCTTTTATTGCAGATTTTGTGACTTTCAGCACGTCTTTAAATTTCAACCCTTTTCCTTTTTTAATGCGTTTCTTTGCTTGCGTTTTAAAATTTTATTTTTCTTAAAACAACCCATGCCGAGTTTTACTTTAGCTTTCAATCGCTGTTGCTACACCTAATGCTGCAGCTTTTCTCCAAACGAAGCGTCCAATGAATGAACTCTCTCTTTCGCTTTCTCTAATAAAAATCAAATCAGCTCTGTGTCTATTTTCCAAATCGTTATAGTTGTTATAGGCTATATCATGAATTTTACAAGCTTCGTCGAGCTTATTAACACCTTGATCACCTCTTAGCTAATCGCTTCGAGAGTTTTGTTCCAGGACCACAGAATTTATAACCCGGAATGTGCAGTTCGAATGGCAATTTATTAATAACGGAATTTACAAGACCGTCACCGTGACGATTCTTCCTGACAATTTTACTTTTACTAACCATATTTGGTTGCGAAAGTTATTTATAGTTTTTAATCGTTCAAGCGCACGATCAATACTAAATCAACTGTTTAAATGTAATTATGTTTTTATTTGTTTTAAATCAATGTTTCTATTTAGTTTTTAACAAAATGCGCACTGTGCAACAGCCAATAACTTTAACGGTTTCAAATAATGATTTACAAATTTCTGAAACCTGTCAAAGACATGGTGAGTTATTACCGTCTGGGCCGTTGTCTTATTGTGGGACCCTCGAACTGTGGAAAACAAACAGTTTGATCAGTTTAATTGAGCACGGAACAGGCTTCGATTTGAAAACGTTTACGTTTATTCTAAATCTCTTTTCAATCAAAATATCAATATTTAGAAAATCTTTTAAAACCAATCCAAGGTATCAATTATTTTGCTTATAACGATTTAGAAAACAACATTCCATCTCCATCGCAAGCAAAATCAAATTCTATATTCATCTTCGATGATGTTGCTTGTGACAAACAAAATTTAATGAGAGAATATTTCAGTATGGGTCGACATAAAACATAGATTGCTTTTACTTGTGTCAAACTTACAGCCGTATTCCAAAACAGTTGATTCGAGACAATGCAAATTTTTTAATACTATTCAACAAGATATTATGAATCTGCGTCATGTATATGAGGATAATGTCAGTACTGATTTAACGTTCGATAAGTTTAAAGAAATTTGTTCATTATGTTGGGAAAAACATATATGACTTTTTAGTTATAGATAAAGAGAGGTATTGATTCGGGTCGATATAGGAAAGGATTTGACATATTTATTCAACCGCTGAGTTCTAAATAAGATGCACAATTATTAAACATTATTTAATTTTTAATTTCCTCAAATAAACTTCATAAAAAATTAAGCTTTATTTTAACGTTTTCATAGACGTTATTAATTATCTGTTTAAAGCGATTAACTACGTTTAGTACACTTCACTGTTCTGTTGAACGGTTGCAAGTAAACGCTTCAGTAGTTAAGTCGCTTTCTTACAAATATTGTTGTATATAAAAAGAAACATATTATACTATGAGTTCTGCAACTGCTCATTCTAATGAAATAGAATTAACAAAAGATTAATTAAAAAACGAAAGAAGTAAAGCGTAAGTTAGAATTACTAAAACAAGATGAGGTCATGCAGGAGAATGTATTCCTTCCGATCACTAAACGTCTAGAGACAATATCGCATCACCTAGAAGGTACAACAGTTAGTCATAATTCTAATAGTGCTTTACTTAGACCAAGCCTAATTAAAAAGTGAAACTGATTCAAGGATTTTAACATGTTGCTTCAACATTAAAAACAGAAGATAAACTAAATTCTAAAATATCAAAGCTTAAGTCGCAAATAAGTACATTAAAACATGATAAAGTATCTTTCGGACTATGAAGATGAGTTACCTCGTGATGCAACTTCTACACCTAATTCAAATGAAGAAGTCTTTATTGCAGAACTAAGTGAAAACGATGATTTAGAAAATTATAACTTTGAAGATTTAATTAATGAATCTGTTAACGAGAGTAAAAGAATATAGAACACGTCATTGATACAGAGGATTATGAAGAATACTTAAATAGTTTGATGAATTACCGAGAAATTATATTGATGCTATGATTCGTGATACCAAAGGAGCATATGATCACAGAACTGGAATACGACACGATAGTTTTGAAGAAAAATATTACATAGGAAGTTCAAAGTAGATTTTATGGGATCAGATATAAAGTTGATAATCACTATTTTAAAGGCACCCCAGGATTGTATGAACTATTGTTTAAAACATACTTAAAAAATACACGGATGAAGATCTGTATGCGTATAAGGATATTTTAGATATTAGCAACGCATGCAGGCGTCATTTTAATCCTAATGAACGAATTGTTGGAACAAAGTCAAGAAATGTCCACAAACTGTTATCGGGCCTTTATATTTCAAAGGGCCAATAACAAATATGATTCTCCAAGAAGAACAAATGTAAAACTTGGTACGGGCATGTTAAAAAGGTTAACAGTTCACTTTTCGATTATGTGTATTGGGATGACCCTAATGAGTTGGTTGACCGACTAAAATTGTTAGTAGCATCTCAGACTGCTGGTAACACCAGTCATAATAACGAAATAGTATCGATAATAGAAGAACTTCAAGAAGCAGGTATAATATACTGAAATGACGTTGGATAAATTTGGACGTCATATAATTAGACATCCTCAAGTATCTGTAGTTAATCAAGACATGTTTTACCATCACATCCTAACGTTTACATCCAATAGTATTTTTAATAGTAAGTTTATAATAACCCCGTATAACACCGATTACGTATTTCCACTACGATATGGACTAATTGATAATATATTAGTAAATAGAAACGACGTCTTTATTAATATAAACGATAACACATTATCAAAAGAAGAAGCAATTAACTATACACTAAAATTAAATGATAATATATCATTTCAATTAGATAATGATATTGAACAAGATATGGTTCCGTTAAAACGATACGGTTTGTTGACTATGAATTACCTTTAAAACAAAATGATGATACAAAGCAAGATAGTACTCAATCGAGGAATTTGCGGTCTGTGGACAATGAATTATCATTGAACGCAGCGAGAGCACTTAAAACTACTACAACAGATAAAACCCTGTTTGTTGAAATAATTCTTAATGCCCAATAAATTTTGAACAGTATTCATAATGGCTCCACGAAAGCAGATTAACAAGTATAAACCATCTAGAATTAAGGAGGACGTGGTGTTAGAGTTACATAAACCAGCAAGAATTAACTTCAAAAGGCGACGGGTCATCGTAAAGGTATTAACGAAACCCTACAAGCTGATCTCGTTGAAATGATTCCTTATGCGAAACAAAACAAAAATTTTAAGTATATACTGGTTGTAATTGATTGTTTTTCTAAATACGTTTGGACTGCTCCTATCAAAACAAAAGATGGGAAAGATGTGACAGAAGCTATGAAATTAATCCTCTTGCAACTGAATGCTTCCCCAATTCATTTACAAACCGATCACGGTTTAGAATTCTATAATAAAACGTTTCAGACTCTTATGAAGAAAAACAATATAAATCATTATAGTACTTTTAGCACAAAAAGGCCTCGATAGTCGAACGTGTTAATCGTACTTTAAAAATTTATTGTGGAAACAGTTTAGTTTGCAGGGGCACTATAATTGGGTAAATATATTACAAAGCATAACAACCCGATACAACAACACCTATCATCGAACAATTAAATGAAACCATCCATGGTTAATAAGAAAAACGAAAAACTTATATTAAATTCTAATTATAGTAATATAAAAATTGCTCATGTAAGAACAAATATTCAATTGGAGATCACGTTAGAATAAGTAAACGTAGACAAATATTTCAAAAGGGTTACACTCCAAACTGGTCAAATGAGAGTTTTGTAATAAGAAAAGTTAAACTAACAAATCCAACTACTTATCTATTAAGAGATAAAATAGGCGAAGATATTCTTGGAGGATTCTACGAAGCAGAGCTTCAGAAAGTGAAACATCCCGATGTATACTTGATTGAGAAAATTTTAAAAGAAAAGGAAATAAAATATATGTAAAATGGTTAGGTTTTAATACAAGTCACAATAGTTGGATTGATAAAAAGTATCGCTTAAGTATGCATGCATATAAGTAAAATAATTGTAATAATTCTGTAATATAAAAAATACGTTAAATATAACAATTTTAATGTTCTACTTTGTTTACTTTATATCCTGAAATATCAAATTTCGCTAACCTGCATTAGCATTCTACATTAATGGAGATGAAAGTTCACTAACCCCGAAGTAAGATGTGAACTTAATTTAGGGCAAAGTCTTTAACCTACAGCGACCCCGTCTCTTGTCCCGCCCCCAAACTTCCCCGCGCGACCTTGAACAATTCCAAGCCGACCTTGAACAATTCCAAACGACCTTGAACAATTCCGAGTGACCTTGAACAATTCCGTGTGACCTTGAACAATTCCGAACGACCTTGAGCAATTCGAACGAGCTTGAACACGTCGAGCGACCTTGAACAATTCGAACGACCTTGAACAATTCGAACGACCTTGTCAATTCCGTGCGACCTTGAACAATTCCGAGCGACCTCGAACAATTCCGATCGCTCCCGAACGACGCCGATCATGCGCGCACGTTCCCCGACCACAAACGAGGACAACCGACATTTGAATATCCTCAAAACAAATTCAAATTTCGCGCCAAAAGTGAGCTAGAAACGGTACTACTACACTACTAAAATTAATTAGAACACTTTATTACCGACTAACTTATGTCGTTTTCACTCACACAGTAAAATGTCCGACTAATTGTTTTTTATTTTATTATTTCTTGTTTTATTATTTAGTAGCTGTCCCGGTGCGCTTCGCTACGCCAAATAAATGAATTGTTAACAGTTATCTGTTAGATATTCTAAATTTTGTTGACTTTATTTTTTAATAAAAAGTAAGAAAACACGTAAAAGCAAATGAAATCAAAATAGTTACAATTGATTATTACGACTTTCTTATTTAAAAAAATTAAATAATGCTATTAAATATTCTAAAGTCTATTGAATGAATTAATACTATTAATGTGCATCAATATGTCATGTGCCAGAATCGATCTATATGTCAAGTCGATCACAACAAGAACGTAACAACGTCTCATTCATCTGATTTTTAACCCATTACCTCCCGAAGAGAAGCGAAAAAAAGCACCACTGATTTTCAAACAATCATATCTCGAAAGTATGCGTCCGCAAATTTTTTTCTTGTTGAAAAGGTATATCTTTTGATTACCTTCGCTCTATACAATTTGACGTTCTCAGAAACATGCACACCCACTGTGCGACGAAAAAGGCTAAAAAGTGGAAAAATTCGAGGGTTCATTGCGATTTCCGCGGAAACGCGGGTCAATCGCCAAAATCAAACGTTTGTGACCTATTTTGGATTGACCTGAAAAAAGTCTGTAAAATTTCATTATAATCGGACTAAGGGTTTAAAAAGGAGTTCAAAGACAAACAAACACTCACACAAATTCATTTGTATACCGGTGTCTCTGGCAAGACGCAACATAGGATATTTACTATAGACAAAAATTCTGGATTAGATCTACTATTGCTATTAAAATTCGGATTGTTGTATACCTTATAGGTTACGGCATTTTGTTCAAGTTAGAAATAGAGAGCAAGTGTAGAATGCCTAATTTTCCTTCGCTAAATGTAAATATTATTCGTTAAGTTTGTAAAAAAAATAAGTATTTAGTATTTTGTGATTTTACGAAAATTCCTAATCAATGATCAGTTGCTTTTTTATATTTTAATATAGCTATTAAAGCAAGCATAATGAAATACTTTTGCATAAAACCTGTTTGTATTGAATTTGAGGTTAAATGAGTCGTTTGTTTATTTGTATTGTAGATTTGTGTGTAAACTATTAGACAAATTACTTGCATCTTGCAAAAATATGCTGGGTATTCTAAAGCTAAAAGTTTATTTTAAGTCAATACAGTTGTTATTATAGATAAGACAGATATTTCGATTAGTATGAATCGAGTAGTTTGTCTCTACCACAGGTCTTTACCGATAAAAAACAGAAGTTCGTGTTCTAAGGACTTTATTCAAAATCAGCAAAGTAAAGTATAACCCAGAATTAGAGGTGTTATACATTTTTAGCTACTATGATCGTAAAACAATTTGAATCTCATGGGATTAATAAAGATTTTTAGAAAATGCCCGATTAAGGTTTTTAATATTATGAATAATAAGAGCTTTTAAATTATTTAATTTGTTATTTCTTTTTTGACTTTCTATTTCAGGTTTTTCTAGAATCCAGGAGTCAACAAACAAGATAACAAGATTACTACTTTAAAACCATCCAAGAACAATTGTAAGAAATGTTGTAATTTCAAATACTGTTTTTTATTAACAGTAATTGTCGTTTAAAGTTTTAATTACATTGTATTCAAAATTCTTTTCCATAAATGTTCTAGTGGTCCTGAAAAGGACCGATTTGTTTTGGATATACAGAAGTGAAAGCTGTACATTAGCAAGTGCTTGGTCAATATTATTACATATCAATACTAGGGTGGGTAAGGGTTTTCATGTTTAGGTTTTTAGTGGTTTTACTAAACCTTGAAGCAAATGCTTTGCCAAGACAAACCAATCCACAATTGCAATACTGTTTCGTCACTACACTGTACAGGTTTATACTGATCTTCTGGGGCACCATACATAACACTTACATCACAATACAATATTAAAATGTACCATACGATTAAGTAAATAAATAAAACAGCAACTGGTTAAAAATGTTGTCCATTTATTATGATTTTTAAAATTAAATGAACTCGACATCTGTTTACACCACAGTCGATACTTTAGTTGTTGAATACTAATATTAGGGTTAAGTTGCACAGCACTGAGGTACATTGATTTATTCATCGTTGTCCATCTTCTGGTTTTGTTGAACCTGCTTCGGACGCTTGTGTACACTGCGGTTTCTCTGACCGATCCGGAAAAAGTGCAGCAAACAAAGCAGAAGTTGTTTCTATGGCTTTCACCACTGTATACCCCCTTAACCATTTAAACTTTCTCAGGGATTGCGTACACACTCATTTTCAAAAATTAAATTAGACAAGATTACAATAAGGAACACGCACAACAATTAATTTGTTATGTATACGTCAATACGAAAATTTCATAGGTTTAGTGGATAAATTCAATTTTTGCTATAGTGAAATTCCTATGTTGCATCTTGCCAGAGACACACGGTATATAGATTGACTTGTAAATTCAGTCTAGAAACGAAGCGAAGTAATAAATCAACATGTTTAACAGATTCCAATGGCATACCGATGTATTGATACTTTTTTCGAAAAGGGTTTAGTTTGTTCTTGCTATATTTTAGTATACCTAAAATTTTCAAACTCTATAAAATGGTTTCTAACAAACGATGTGTTATATAATTACAATACTTTCAATAAAACACAATAAAACGCAATCGTAATTTTTTGTCAGCAAAACCCATGTACAGGCAATCCATTGTAACTGTAGGCGTTGCACGTTGCGCAGGTAAGGTGTTGGAGTAGGGACCCGGTTGTACACTCAAAGGTAAAATGATTTTGTAACTGTTGGTTATTCCAGCATGAAACACTGGCGGTATAAGATATCAGCGTAGGTACACCGTAGATATTTAAAATATTGCTTCACATTCATTTATTCAATTTTAATTTTTATATGATTATAATGACGTCGTTTGCTAATTGTTATTAACATAATTATGCCTAAAAGATGTTAAGTTCGTAATGTGCGTTAACAATATAAATCTTATCTAATAATAAATAAATTATCTTTTTATCTTTCTAATTTTAATTTAATAACTACACTTCCGGGTCAAAATTCATATCATTGGAATGTAAAACTTTCTTTTAAAAATGACTAATTTAGAATACAAAAGCTTGGATGTACAAAACAAAATTAATTCTATTGTTAAGTAAATGTCTTTCTGATTGGTTAAAATTTAAATCTTAAATCCTCTGATTGGCTAACAAATTGTTAATATCTTTTGTTAACTAAAGATTATGCTTTACGCAACCGGGTAAAAATGAGTATTAGTTGAAAATTATCAGTTTACTTGCATAGCTAGGTCTATATATTTAGTTTTAAATTAAGAAAATGTCAAAGTTAGGACAGGAAAAGCTATTAGTGCTCAAACTCGCGAAGTAGTGTTTAAAGTTTTTCAATATTTTAAAAATTGCCAACAATGAAGTGAACATCATAGATGCTTCTGAGGTTGAGTTAAAAGCCATTTATCAGCGGCTACAGGTGTTTCACAGAGTATGCTTTACAAAATTATCAAGGAAGGGAATGACGCACCAAATGATCCTGAAGCTGAAGAGGACGCCAATGTTTTTAAATCTCCAAAAAGGAAGCGAAAGAAAAATTTCCAATTACTGACATACATGAAACAGAACTGCATCACATTAGGCGTATCATTTATAATTACCATAAAACAAACAACCAACGGGTAACTCTTAAGAATTTGTTACAAAAAATTAAAAGAAGATTTTAGATTATGTCGGTGGCAGGTCTTCACTACACAAAATTATTAAAAAATGGGGTTTAAATTTTCTTCGGCTGAAAATAATCGAAAATTATTACAAGAGAAAGCCCGATATAAGACACTTAAGAATTGCTTTTTTAAAAAAATTAAAAATTGACTAAAGCTGAACTTTATTTTTAATAAAAAACAACAAAAACAAACTTAAAAATTCAAAATAGACACAATAATGCAGGCAGCTGGTCATACTGTGTTAAGATTACCCCCTTATCACCCCGAACTTAACCCAATCGAGATGATTTGGGCTACCGTAAAAAATTTTTGTAGCATCCCACAATGTAACTTTTAAGTTAGAAGTTGCGAAAAAATTAGCGGAAGAAAAATTTGCCTCCATTACGGTAGAAGATTGGAACAAGGTGTGCGCTAACGTCAGAAACTGGAAGACGAATATTACGAAAACGAAGTTTTTATGGACTTTGTTACAGAATCGTTAATTATTAATGTTGGAATTGAAACTGATAGTGATGATTTCGGGTTCAGTTGCAGCTCAGATGACGATTCTAATACTGCGTCGTTGTTACCCTGAATTGCCGCAAATTTAATTGTGTTCATTAAATATTTCTATTTTTTATTCGTTCAAAATTAGTATAAACTTAATGATTTAGAGTTTAGGTATTCAAATCCAAAATAAAAGATCGCTCTGTATTTATTTTATTTATTATTGTATTTATTTGTTTATTTGTATTTACCTAATTATTATTATTGTAAAAGCATAATTTGTTAATAAAATGCTTGAATTTTTTTGTATATTGTGTACCTACTAACCAGAAAAGTAATAAATTATTGGTGTAATAATTAATATTTATCTTGCACCAATTTGTATTATATGCTAGTAATACCTACTTCTGCCCGGAGTGTACTATTGTCTGGTCACGCCTTGAAATTCTATAAACAGCTACATTTTTCCTGCGCGAGATTTCTTAAGTTACAATGGGTTGCCTGTACACGCTTATGATCTTTAGATTAGACCTCAAGAACAGGTACGTCCCATTGTGAACGAATTATGAGCTATTCATAAATAACTTACGTTGTAACACTATAGTATGAAGCGGTATATCCTAAAACTAGTTTTAAAATCTTTTATGTATTTCATACAAAATCGTGTACCGCTTATATGTAAATTAAATGAACTATTTTAGTTTATTACTTCGCTTCGTTTCTGGACAGACTTTAGAAAAACAGTAAGTTTAAAAGCAACGTACACAAAACGTTTTACTATGTAGTTTGAATTTTAAATATGGTTAACTTCTAATTACTAGTATAAAAAAATGTATGGTGACATTTAAAGAACCAATTATGTGTCCGGTTCCGGTTTAACCGAATATTAAAAAATTATTTGAAAGCGCCATGCAATAGTAGACAATTAAAAATATTTAAACATTATGTAAATTGCGAGATAAATACGTTGTTAGGTGTTCCTTCTTTTCTGAATGTGATTGTTAAAACTGTGACGACAGTTACCGTGGAAATAAAATGTAACAAATTGGTAATTGAATAATCAATAAGTATTTATTAAAAATAAAAATCATTATAATCAAATATTTTTACAACAAGATGTTGCAACATCTAGTGCCTGTCAACGGAGCACGTCCGTCTGTACGAAATAAAAATCAGTCGCCAAAAATTAAGTTAATTTTTCTAATAGAGCTCATACATTTTTAATAACAAAACAAATTATTTTTTTTTTATAAAACATCAAGTCAAATCAACTGTATTACAAAAATAATTTTTTCTTGTTACTCCCTATAATATAAATTTTTTCACAATTTTTGTTATGTTTAAATTTAAACGGAAATAAGAACATGTAAGTTAGTGTTTGAAATAAATTTTTTTAGTTATTGAAGGAAATCAATAAAGCACAAACAAATTTGTTTCTTCAAAAATATTTTAAATTTTATATTTATTAAGTAAATGATTTTATACATCTGTTGTTCTTATATAAAAAAGATTTAATTTTTTTCTGCAATAATAAAAGAAATACGAGACAGTAGAATATCATAAATCATGCCTAACTACCGTTAATAAAGCACAAAATGTTTTTTTAAACGCAAGCTTAACATTATACTATCAAATTTCAATAGAAAAATGAAAGACGAACTAACAAAAAACTGAATATTCATAATTTTATGAAATTTGTACGCGATAAGAATAATCCACCAAATTAATCTTAATTCATAAAGTATTAAGAAAATACGTCCGGAATGTTATAATTACAAACTATAGACTGTAATTTAAAATTACAGAGTAACCGAGTAACCATTAAAACTTCTCGTTGAATTTAAACGAGCCTTATTTGTAATAATTACTCTATTAAGAAGCTGTTCTCTTGAAATTCTGCTGAAAGTATAATTTTTTAAACGTCTTTACAGAATATTTATAAATTTCTTTTATTGTTAGCGATAAACGAATTTTATACCTACAAAACGTAAAAAATTAAATTATAATTTTTTTAAATTAATATTATATAAAGGTTGTTGTCTTAAGTAAAATAAAACATTTTTCATAGAAACTGAGTAATTGTTTAAATATTTGACAAGTAAAGTAAAAAAGAAGGCATTATATAACGTGTATTCTTCAAAAAATGTGGGCACCATTGTAATGAAAACGCATTAACAGTATATTTTACTATGAGATGCAATGAGAATAAAATATAAAACCAGAAACATAATAACAAAGTACAAAAAAACAAATTAGCTTTTAAATAAGTCAACATATTATTTGAGATTAATATAAGTGAAATGACGTTAGTTAAGTTGGATATACAGATTTCCATCAATTCTAATGCAACAACTTAATAGCGAAAGTCACTTTTACTGCTAGAAAAGAAAATGGCACTTTCACACTATGACAGCATCGTGTTACATCGACTCCATCCTTACCAATACTTCTAATAAGAAAGCTTCATCTTTAGAGAATTAATCTAAAGCTATTAAAATTAAGGAGTTCCACCATCAAGATATTCACCTTCTCTAATGCGAGGTGCAAACGCTAAACTCGTCAATTAACTTTATCAATTTTATGATTATTAGCTTATTATACATAGTGTGACCATAGAAAAATAATAATGTACAACACGTACCTTAAGATTTTAATTTAAATGTAACTTTTCCTAGTTTTGTTTAATTAATTAAATCTCTAATCACTTGTAGCAACATCTCTTGCACAATTGTTTACTTCAATCAACTTTGTGTTCATTTTAAGAACAAATTAAATTTAAAATTACGCAATGCGATTACTCTGTATTGAAGAATGTAAATTCTACACAATAACATAGATTATAGTCTATAATCAATGACAATAAACACTTAGTATAAGTTAGGATTTTGTTCACATTCTAAGTAATGTTTATACTTGACCCTATTAAACATAGTTTTATTACAAAAATACGAATACCACTTACATACTTCAATCAAGCAAAGTTTTACTGTAGGAAATTCAACACTTAGATAGTTCCTTAACAATTAAAGCAATTCATCAACCCAAAACTTTTTACTAATTATGTAGTTCGAAGCAATATATTGAGTACAAGTAGTCGTTCATTCGGATCAATATTATTACAGTTACGATGGATCTTTCATTATTTAAAATAATTCATTTTTAATTAATAATTTAAAATCGGCGTTGTTATTGTGTGCATATATAAAAATCAAACCATAAAAGTTTTTATACAATGTATAAAAAATTTAAAATAAGCTGACAACAAGGAAATCCAATGCTCTCATAATAATGTGCTTGACAATTACATATCTACAGAACATTGTTAATGATATTGTACTGAATTACTAATGTTGATCAACATATCAACATTAAAATATTGTGTAAGTAACGTAAATATACAGGGTAATTCATAACTATTGGGACATAGGCTAAGGGCGGGTTATGTAGGCTAAAATATGACCATAGGACCCAATATTCCTTAATAAAATATTGCTGTGGAAAAAGATACAGAGCGTTAAATTAAATTCTTTTTTTTCATTTCTTGTTAATAATTTCACAGTAAATTATCAATTCTTATCAAAATCGGCGAAGAGGCATAACTTTAAACCAAGAACATTGTTTTATGTACTGTTTTACAATTTGTTGTAGGGGGCGCTGCGTGAATGATTCTTGATGATGAAATCGTCTGGTAACTTTTTTTGAGAAAACTTTTTAGTGATTTTGATTAGAGAATATAACGTAAACATCATTTCTATACAATATTGGTACTCCTGTTTAAATACAATAATTTCATTTGTTTCCGAGAAAAACGCAGTTGAACAGTTCGTAGTGTCAGAAGGGGATTTCAAATATTACTTTATTTATTAAGGGTACGTTTTGGACTGTCAGAAAATATGTTTCTCTGTAGATTATGATAAGAATTGATAAATTTACACTAAAATTATTAACAAAAAATGAAAAAAAATTTTTTCTATCTAACGCCTTGTATCTTTTTCCACGGCAATATTTTATTAAGGCACATTGTGTTTTATGGTCATATTTTGGTCTAAATAACCCGCTCTAAGGCCTAAGAGCGGCAGAGTAGCATAATTATCCGACAGTCTAAAACGTACCCTTAATAAATGAAGTAATATTTGAAATCCCTTCTGACAGTACAAATTGTTCAACTGCGTTTTCTCAGAAACAGATAAAATTATCGTATTTAAACAGGAGTACCAATATTATGTAGAAATAATGTTTACGTCATATTCTCTAATCAAAGTCACTAAAAAGTAGCAGCCCCTACAACAAATTGTAAATAGTACATAACATAATGTTCTTGATCTAAAGAGCCTAAATAACCCGCCCTTATACTGTACGGATTGGATTCACAACATTTTGCAAGGTGCTATGTTTTTTGGATGTTGTATTGATAACACTGAAATATTGTATTGAAATTAAGTTTTATTTATTTCTTTTTTATTTTACACCAGGATAACAAGAAGAGAAAAGAAAGTGAAGAATGACAGAAATAATTAACAAAATTTAAACATACTACAAGTGCCAACGATACAAGAAGTAATAATAAATTATACATAGTATAAACTTATTGTAAAATGTCTCTAATGTATTTCATTACATATCTTTTAAAGTAATTTCGAAACACACTAAAAATATCTAATAACGAACTATATTTATTAAAAATACTGCAACATTCTGTTTATGGGCGAATGCTTATAAGCAAAAGTAAATGCCAAGTTAACCTTCAACAATGTGTTGGTTCGAGTTATATAATTTTTATATTAAAATTAAATATAGTATTTTCGCTGTAGCTTTGCGGTTAAGTGATTAGGGATTTCCACTTGCAAACTGTATGCTTCAATATTTGTGAAAGTCAGTGGTACTTAAAATTTCTACATAGGTATTCGTCATTAAAATTGCAATTGGCTAGGAATGTTATTTTCATTTTCCCTTATCACTAATAAGCTTGTTATTGTTATTATTAGAATAAATAAAGCAATTAGACGTCGCTTCGGCCACTCGTTGCAAGAACGTTCTTCTTTATTAATTACGTGTGTTTAAGTGTTTATCTCAAAAAAATGCCCGGTGAAGTTTTAAACTCTCAATCTCAAATGTTCGTAATAAAATTATTACAATATTTTCAACAAGAGAAAGAAAACGGCGGTCCCTTGATTTCCGTGCTGTCTGTACAACAGGTAAGTGAATTATAGCAACTTTGTGTGCAACTATGTTAAAAATGAACTATTTTAGAGAGTGAGTGATGCTTTGAGTGTTTCGTTAAGAACTGTACAAAATGTAAAGAAGAAATACAACGAAAATCCAATACTACGCACACCAAATAAATCTCGCAACAAAAGAAAGCGAAAAACGATTGATGCTTCGCACGAAGTCAAAAATCGTATTAAATCATCGGTCTATACTATGTACGCGGAAAAAAATATCTTTCCTTGAGCACACTACAAAAGTTTTTGGCTGAAAGGCATGGACACGAAGTAAAACAAACAAGTTTGTTCCATTTATTACGGATATGTGGATTCGAATACAAAAAGATGACAATAGACGTGCTCTTTGCGAACAATCTCACATTGTAGCGTTAAGAACCACGTTTCTGGATTCATATGCAGCCAACTATAATTTGCCAACACCTCGAACATTTGTTTTCTTAGATGAAACTTGGATTTTTCAAAAGGTACGTACGTCTCTGATGGATATATTTTTGCATAATTCTTAATATCATTTTGTAGCTGGTATAAAACGATCCTGGCAAGATGATTCGATAAAAGTGTTCGTAAATTGCAGACTGAGGGAAAGCGGTACATCGTTGTCCATGCCGGAACAAAAACGGATTCGTTCCTAATGCAGATTTTGTATTTTCAACAAAGAAAAAACGGCGGATTATCATGACAATATGTCCGGGGATTTGTTTAAAAAATGGGTTTGTGATAAATTATTACCCAATTTGGATCCAAATTCAATAATTGTTATTGACAATGCACGCTACCATTCTACCATAGAAGAAAACAGCCTTCTGTTACGTGGAAAAAACAAGAAATAAGAGAGTGGTTAACGATGAATAATATTGTATTTCCTGATAATTTCCTTAAAAAGATTTATTAGATTTGGCGAAACAACACCGAAAACAAAACGTTTACGCTATCGACAAACTTATTGAAGATGCTGGACATACGGTTTTACGTCTTCCACCATACCATTGCCAATTCAACCCGATTGAGCTAATTTGGGGTATTTGTAAACAGTATTATGATAGGCATATTGGTGAAAACTGTTATACAGACGACAACGTTGAAAAACATGGAAACTGGCCCTGCAGCAAGTAACACCGGAAATATGGTCTAATACGGTTACTAAAACCGAAAACTTAATTATGGATTATTGGCAAAAGCTTCAAAATATTAGGAAGCATTGTGTAGTAAATAATATTGTAATAAACTTAGCAGAAGATGATGAAACTGACAGCGAGAACGAAGACAGTGATAGTGAAAATGACGATGAATGTGGTAATGAGGAGATATCAATATAATGTAACAATTATAAAAATAAATGGTTTAGAACCCTGACTTCTTATTTAAAAGTTTACATTTGAACAAAAGGGAGCTCATTATTCCATTGTCACCAAACAATACTTAATGGTGTTGTTTACCTGTTTATTGCTCGAGGCGATTAGACATGCCCAATATTTTAGATAGGTATAATATAAAATGTTAGAAGAGGACAACACCATAAGAGTATGTGATTTCTGAAATTAAGCGCTAATCACTTAACCGCAAAGCTACAGCGAAAATACTATATTTTCAAGACAAATACAAGAAATTGAGTTATTACATAATTTATATAAAAACAATATATTAATGGCTGCGCGTCTATTTTGAAGTAATTGTAAGTTAAGTGAGTTAAGTTTCTATGATAAGAACTAAAATGGAGGTTTTTATAAAATCTATAGTTTAAATGGTTAATACACTTTTTTGCACTAAACTGTAGATGCATATTCCAGTTGGCTCCTAACTAAAGTTATATACAACGTGATCAATGTTTTTCGTCTTTAAAATTTCTGGCCGTTTCCATGATAAAACCTAAATTACGATATGTTTTATTTATAATATATTGTATATGGATTGCGTACGACAATTTATTATCTAAAATTACTTCAAGTCTTTTACCTGATTTACAGCTTGTAGTGAATAATTTTGAAGAAAATATTGAACCTAAACGGGAAAAAATTTTCCGTAAATGTGATTTTGTGGTATTTGTTTGTTTAAGAAACAATCACTTATTAATATGACAGTATGTTTCTAAAGCATTCAAGTCGGATTGATGTCTAAGATAGTCGTTGTGCAAATTAATAGTATTTTAAATCATCTGCGTACAACAGAAATTTACAGTACTTCAAACAGCTTTGATGTCGTTAATATAAACTGAAAATAACAACGGTCCTAGATGTGACTCTTGTGGCGCGTCAAAAAATACCTCAATAGATTTAGAGTTACTATTTCTTATAGACACCATCTGGCTTCTATTAGAAATATAAGAGATAAGCCACCTTAGTAGATTGCCGTGAGAACCGAATTTATCTAATTTAAACGTGTTGGATGATGAACTTTGTCGAACGCTTTAAAAAAAATCGGTGTACACTGCATCCACCTGAGTTTTACTATCTAAGCAATCAGATACGTAATGTACATATAAAAGGGATTAAATTAATAATAATAATAATAATAATAATAATAATAAACGTCTTTATTCATCTCAAGGCGAAGTTCAGCTTAGTGGCAAAGATAACCACTATCTGATCTACCATTTAAACCTTGATTTAAAAGAGATAATGAACAAATTAACATTAGATTCTACTTATACATATTATACTACAAAAAAATTGATTTCAGTTTGCAATAAAAAAAGGAATATTACATTATCACAGAAGAAAAAAAAAATTTGTGACACATATTTTGCCCAAAATTGAAAATTCACTTCTCAGCTGACTGAAGTAAATAATTTTTCATTTACCGTTTAAAACTAGACGAACTTAAATTTATATAATTTATATATATATTGTAACTAAATCCTCTCTCAAATAGAACAGTGTAATAGACCGGTGGTGTAAGAAGTCCTCTATTTCGAATATTTAAATTGTGTACGTCTGTTTGAAATGATAGTCGTTCAAATAAATACGAAGGTTTTTATTTTGGAGGACATTGTGAAATTAGTCAGTACCGATTTGCTATTATAAAAACCATGTTCATCGTTAATCAGACGGTGTTTAATGTAGAAAAATAGTTCTTTATAGATAACAGATTTAAAAACTTTGCCCAAAGTTGGAAGGAACGAGATTAGTCGGTAAATACTAGCCAAGGTCTTATCTCCAGATTTGAATATGGGTGTAATGCGAGCTTTTTTCCATATTTCGGAAAATACACCGTCAGATAACGACTAATTAAAATTAAATATAAAAGTTTTAATAAAGATTCACAGCAAGACTTAATAAATATAGGTGGAATACCATCGGGTCCAGCAGTTTTAGTTGGATCGAGTTGTTCAAGTACATCCATAATTTAATTTTGATTAACAAAGCCAAGAACAATAGGAATATAACTCTTATTACTATGAGATAACCGATCATCTACAGTTGTATCATTACGTTCATAAACAGAACTGAAGTAATCACAGAAAATCACACATATCTCATTGTCATTAATTGCAGTTAAATCTAAATAATTTAAAGTTTGTAGAATATGGAATTAGAGGTACGCCTAGTAGACACATACGACCAAAAAGTTTTAGGATTATACTTTTGATTTAGTGTTTGCTAACTTTAGTAACCTAATTTAATGCTTCTTCTTAATCGCTTTCTAAGAGACAAAAAACAAGATAGTCAGTGATTTTTGTAAAATGTGTTTTGCACTCAGTGCATGTAAAACTACCAGATAAGTACGTCAATACGCCTACCGAAACAATAGAATTACGTACTAGTGTTTCAAAAATGTAGCAAAAACACTGGGTTAATAGAGCTTTTTGCTACAAAAATATTTGCATAAGCACACAATTTCAGTTACGAGAAATCACTTTACATCCCTAATATAGCAAAAAGTCTTTCAGATCTGTAATAATTGATAATTGAAAATTCGAAATGACGAACCGCAGCTTGTATATTATTTGTCACTTTTATGTAGATAGAACTACTAGCGTGCATTGTACACACAAATTGTTGATGTACTTACATTTTTCGTTATTTAGAATGCAATTTAGTCACCTTGTATTTTTGTAAATGCCGAAAAACAATTCAAATCTTCAAATAAAAGTTTGCATTACGTGAATTTGGGTTGTAGCCAATTAACTATTTACTAATTAAATTTTGTGGTTTGAATGTTATAATATCAGAAATTTGAAAGTGCAAATTTAGAAAAATATCGTGCAAAAAATAGGATACGCAACTTGTGCCAATGCCACCGGCACTCATTCCCAAAGAATCTGTTTACGCACACGTCACGTAAATAACTATTCCATTTTTTATAAAATTTTGCTTTTTTGTGTAACGAAACTATAGTTGATTGTAAGAACCAGAGAGAGTACCTGTTTTTAGTAATATGTTTTGTAGAACATTTGCCGCAATGATATCGTTTAATAATGAGTCAAAAATTTTAGAAGCGTTTTCAGTATCCGTTCCGCTGATAAGATCCTCCCATTAAACAACATAAATTTTTTGTTAATTGCCGTATAATCGGCTAAAAAAAGTTTTTCTATTATAACTAAATTGCACCTTGCTTGTAGGTTTCGGTACATTTAGGTAAATTTTAAGAGCTTTGTGATGTGGATCTTCCAACAGTAGAGGCAAGCAAAATTAAAGCAATTCAAGAACAAAAAGATGATTTATAAAAACTTCAACTGGCGGATTACTATGATTATCAGTCGGCACAAAACTACAAGTATTACAGAAAAACGTCCAGTTAATGGTGGTGAGATTATAATGACCAGTAGTAAGACAAATATCAATAGGGTGGCGATAAACAATATCACTAATTTTATTTAAATAAGTTATCAACACTGGCATATGGCTGAACATAAACATAACACACATGCAGTTTCTTCTAATTTTCCAAAAGAACACTTTCCCATAGGTCTTCACAAATACCATCGCCGTCAGTTTTTACAGCAGTTAAAGAATTCTTGTCCTTCCTATAAACATTGAAGTTTTTGATTGCAAAATTCGCTATTTTCAATTTTTGGTTGAAGCCAGGTTTCAGTTAGGCATATAATTTGATAAGTTGAATTCGCATTGGCAATAAGAAAATCTTCTAATTTAGATCATAGTCCACGAAAATTTTAGTGATAAATACTTACACCCATTACTAAGTTTAGGAAAACATAAATAAAATTAAACAAAAACAATAAATAGAAAATAAAAAACAACATGAAAATATTAATTTCTCTTTTAAGATCAGAGTTCTTTGAAATCATAAATACGCGACTGTTATCAGACTTGCCAACAAATATCTAGTAGTCACGCACCCAACAGTACTTGTATTGGTTCACTTTGTACCATTCACGTACTTTCTTGTATAGCAATTTATTTTCAGTTGTTAAATGCTTGTTGACAAATACAGGAGACGCCAAACCAGGATTTGTAAATCAGCACTGCTAAGATTACGTTTTTTACCGAAAAGCACCCAACAATTCAGATTTGTTCAAGCGAGAAATGAATTTAACGATAATCGGTCTAGGTTTACGCTTATCAAAAGAAGCGACACGATGTATTGCATCCAGGTGGTTACACCCTAAGGCTTGACCAACAATCTCTAAATTATTAATCGGCTATATTGTTGCATTTGATCTAATTCTGTTCTCAAATTTTTGTTTTCGACGGTTAGAGCTACAACCAAAGAGTGAACACCACCAATATTACTTAAGACTTTATTTTTAGTTGGTCGAAAGAATGCTAAAAATAAGTCTAATAGAATATTAATATCTTCTTTTAAAATGCACTTGGAAAAATACAATTTTCACAACAAAATCACTGGCCTTTATTTACCACGGTAAATGCGCAAAAATCTAAAATTTACAACCGAATAGCAATTAGAAAAGCGTCTCTGAAAATTGAGAAATATTAAGTAGAAGCTTTAATTTTACGTTTAAAACATATTTCTTTCTTTACCGCGGTGCAGTAAAGTGTTACTTACATATACTGGTTAAACATACTCTAGAATTTCTTTGTTTTCGCGTAATTGATATTTAACTACATAAAAATTATGGAAATTATTTTTCAAAAGTTTGTGAAGATGGGCAACAAATATGACGAGGATTGTCACTCAACCGAAATCTAACCGTTTTAGCGCAAGACGGTAGTATACAGAGTGTCCAAGATAAGGATGAACAGCATGGGGATACAGAGTCGGTTAAATTTGGAAAAAGTTGCCTACTCAAAGGTTCAACATTTTGCTGTTTTGAAACTTGCTGAGATAGGCGTACTTCCGGAGATATTGGAAAAAAACCGAAATTGTGCAATTTCGTTTTAATTATATTCTGAAGTTATCCAAAAAGTTGAGAAAAAATAACGTTTTAGTAAATTTTTAATCTTTTTGGTCTAGTGTGCGCTGAATAAAATCATGACAGCAAAAAAATTAAGTCTATTGTTAGTTCTGACAGAATCGATTCGATTGACATAGTAGTATCAGTTTAGCAACGTCATTGAGTATAGGTCATATTTTACAATGGAACACGTAAATTTCAAATCTTTTTGATGTAGTGTGCGTTGAAATAATTGCGGCAAACAGAAAATGTTTTTGCACTCGAATATTTTTGGCGATACAGTACGAGTTGCTTGAATAAACCGTATTCTTTTAGATTAGACACCAAACGCCTAAATATGGATTTTCCTGGTTGCCTCCATCCCAGGTACTTGATCAAATTGTTCGGCTTCTACAGAATTTCTCCGGCATGTAATGTAGCAGCAAAGCATATCAAATTTTCCTTCATTTGAAAACTTTACAGGTTGAGAAGTTTGCCGATGTTTACAGTGTGATCGATTTTTGATGTACCAAATAACGGTTGTTGATGTTAAACATCTGCAAATTGTGACCAGTGAGCGTAATTCGACTGACTCTATAAGCTCGGAATACTATAGTCATATGCAGATTTTTGTTTTATTTTTTTTTGAAAAAAAATAATAATTTTTGAGGTAAATATTTAAAACTGAAAGTTGCAAGATAATATTCATATTGCGGACATTTCACAGGTAACTAGACTCCGGTAAATCGTAAATTGTTAATCTATCAAATTTTTAAATATCTCGAAAACTATCAGAGTTAGAGGTTGGTAAGCCTAATACCGACTAAAAGGAATTAGTTCCAGCTTTTAACAAGCTACAGAAATGTAAAATGTTTCATTTAAGTTAAACAAGTTATTTAAGTTTTAAGTTGCCTGGATAATAAGCTCACACAAAAACATACAAAAAATTAAGAACAGTTTAGTATTATTTTCGTATTTTAAACTATTTTTTCTTTTAATTGTAAAAATTGTTTAAATTGGGTTTAGAATGGAAGAATTGACCATTTTAAGACTATTTTAAATAATTCAGATTTGTAATTTTAACCTTTTGTTTTCTGTAGATCATTGCAACAAAGTCCGTCCTAAAAAACAATTTTTGTTTTTTACCGTCCATTGGTAGACTAATAAATAAAAATTACTAGATTGTGAAGTTTATTTGTTGGTTTTATTGTGTTTATGCAAATCAAACGCAAAAAACTTTGTTTTCTCAATATTTCGGAAAAAATACCAGAAAACTAATATTTGTAAAAAGTGGTTATTTTTTTTTAAATTTGCACATAGACGTATAATCTAATTTTGAATAACTTTTTTCTTAGGCATTTTTCAATATCTTGTCTTCTAACCTCACTTTTACATATTTAAGAAATATTTTTAAATTTGCCGCCATGACAGTTGTCACATCACATTTGTCAAAGTGTTTTTTTTGTCATTTGGTATGCAAAATTTATTTGTCAAAAAAATTTTGGATATCTCAATTACAAAAATTTTTCCCATTGGTTGCAAACTCTTTGCCGGTCACTGTAGAAATTTGAGTTCTATATTTTTCCATTTTTTTTATTCTGCATATTTTAAAGTTCAATTACTTTGGTGCCGATTTCAAACACTTAAATAACGATTCTTTGAAACTTTACTGACGATTTTTTGCTTTGTATATAATCATTGAATTTTGTAGCTTACAACTGAAGATGGCTTATTCTAAAAATATTATCATTATGTTTCAGGTAATGCATCTTTAGCTCTATTAGATAAAGACAAATTGCAAAATCGGTATTTGAGCAATCTGCATTTTAATGAGCCCGACTTACAAAGCCATTCCGCCTTTCAAATGGAGCAGTTCCTAAGAGATATGATGATGATGACTTTACGGTTTTAATACCTACTAAAACATATGCCAGAAATAAAATCTAATACTCTACAGTTAAATGATCATAATAATGACAAAATAGCAATCACGAGCCCTAAACCAAGTGAGTGGACAAGAAATTTGATTAAGAAACATCCTGTAACTGTCGGAAGTAGCAAATCATACTAAATTACAGAAAAAAATTAAATTACAATCACAAATTTTAAAATCAAAATCTGCAAAAATTCGTAATTTGAATAAAACAGTATACTCATTACGTACTAAGAACTGTATGCGATCTAGAATTGAAACGCATTTCTTAAAAACAAATGAAGCTAAAATTTTTGTAAGCATGCAGTTCTTTCACAAAAAAAACTCTATAAACCCTTAGTGAAAAAAAATTAGCTGTATCTTTTTACTAAAAATCACCAGCTAGATATAAAATATTACAAAAATTGTTAGTTTTTTCTTCAATTTTAACTAAACAACATTGGATAGGGAAATCAAAATTTAGAACGGGTTGCAAGAATTCTTTATTCAAAAAAATTCAATTAAAAGCATCAACAATGAATGAAAATGAAAAAATTGCATTTTTTTTAATTATATGTCTATAAAAAAGTTTCAAGAGTTTTCCAAATCTATGGATTTTATGGAAGGATATGAAGGTCTTTTATCTTTAGGTAGAACAAACAATCTTGCAAAACGACTTTAGTTTTTATGGCGCGTGGGATTTATTCTTCTTGGAAATTACCATTGTGTTATTATTTATCTGCAGGTTCTACAGTATTCAAGAATTTAGTTCCAATTGTAAAGGAATTGTTAAATTATGCTTTTAAGAGTAATATAGAAGTAAAAATTTTAGTTTGCGACCAGGGAAGCAATAATCGTAGGGCTTTCTACTTTAGGAATAAATAAAGAAAAACCATATTTTTTTCATAATGGAAAACAATTTTTGCGTATATGATGTTCCTTATTTGATTAAAAGTTTACGAAACAACTGTTTAAACGAGCATTATAAATCCAATAACGAAGTGTATTCATTTCATGATGTAATTGAAACATACGAAAACCAATACCAATAGAAAAGTCAAGTCCATTATTCCTTTTTTGTATTTTAATCCGTGTTATAATCCTTTGTAAAATTCTTACCCTCTGGTGAATAGGTTAACCAAAACAAGTCAGGTACAGTGTACGTAGTTAAAAAAAACGAGTTGGTACAACTTTCATCCAAATTAACAAATTTAAGCCAAACTGTTACCTACTTGTTTTAATAAATTAAATACTGCCACAAGTTTGCTAAATTATATAAAAAGTATAACATTAAATTAGCATTTTAAACAAACAATCTCTTACATTCAATTCAAAACAATAAAGGCAAACCAAAATTAAATGATTTAAAAGGAATATACCAATTAACATGCCGTACTTGTGACAGCAATAATATAGTACTAAGAGAAATTTCAAGACTAGACTTAAAGAACACGACAGAGCAATACGACTCAATAAAACAAACATATCCAATTTTGCAAAACACATAATCGAGACAAATCGCGCTTTTGCGGTAGAAGTAGATTACAGATTTTTATACATAAACAACAACAATTTAATTCCTAACCTGGAAAAAGTAATTTAACAAAATATTAATGACGACAATTTATTGTTAAATGCACTAGATGAACATGTTGACATAATTTTTTAAATTTTAAGACATCTAAAAACACGCTTTAGTTATAAAATATTAGTTTATTTAAAAACTATAAGATCTCATACACGTGTCCAACAACAAAAATAAAATAAATAGAAACTTGAACTTATCAATATCAAAAAAATTAAGTTAAAATTAATATCATTTCAGTAATGTACACTCATGAAATTTAAAACTTGGACACCACAATTTCTGTAAACAAAAGTTTGCACATTGTGAAGCGGGCTTAAGGGTATCATTTACAATTCTAACAGCAGGTAGTCTCAGCAGGGGTTATCTTATAGAAGGACTGTAGAATGAATCATTACACTAAGCACGTTTTAGAAAATAGGTAATTTACGTTGCTTACTTAATTTTTTCTTTAAAGAATATATTTGAAGGTATCGCTAATTAAACACCATAGCTCGATTAATTATCGAATCAAAATTTTGTTTAGGAAATGTTTACAAAATAAAATTAGAAATAATTTTGATTTAAAAAACGTCTACAAGCAATAACTTTTAAATTAAATCAAAAAACTAAACATTCTAAAAACTCTCTATTCATAATATTTAGTTCTTACAAAATGTATATTTTATGACGTTTCATTTTTTCTGTAGTTAATATAAAAAGTGAAAATAAAAACTAAGGCAATTCTTATTGTCAACGTATATATTTAGTTTTTGACAAGAATTTATTACATAATTATAATTAAGATACCAAGTTATAGTTTAAAATTAAATGAAAACTTTTTTTTTAAATAAAGGTATTACTATATAAATAAATATAAGAAATCAATAATGGGTGTGACCTCCATTATTATTGATACATTCTTGAAGGCGTCTGCTCATTGACGCTATCAAGGTATCAATATAATTAATATTAATCGTTTCCCATGCGGTATCAATGGCTGCAATTAGTGCATTACGGTTTACTGGTATAAAATTTGGCCCTTGTTGTCTTCGGATAACAGCAAGTATTCGAGCCCAAACATTTTCGATAATGTTAAAATCTGGGCTTTTTGCTGGCCAGGGTAACAGCTCCAAGTTATTTTTTGTATCCAATTGCGCACAACCAGCGAAGTATGAATAGGGGCGTTGTCCTTTAACTACAAAAATACATTATGAACATGTTAATTCAACATCTTCCGAACTATTTTTTGGAGAAAGTATAGTGACATCCGCGCTTTCAAATCAGCACCGAGATGAAGTGGCATTTTCACACCACTTGAAATTTTAAACTAAAATGGAATTTACATTTCTTACTTTATTTATTGGTTCACACTACCCCTTCTCAAACAGTAGGTAATTGTTTATTTATTACATACTTCTAATGACCAATGTAACAACCCTTAGAGCAATATGACTCAAAGGAAGTAAATTAAACAAGCAAGGATATTCTGTTACTTATTCATAAAGTAAAAGCCATTTCCTTATAATGCTAATGGACAGGATTTTCTTTTAAGTATTAAGATTACAATAGAGGACTTATAAACTTTCGAAAATATCTAATTATAAATATTTACACTGCAATTGCGCTTTTTCCTTAATAATTTCTTAGCAATAACATACACGTTCTTGGTTTTAAGTTGTCATAAATTTGATATGATATAAATTTGTGTTTCTAATATTACATCACAAACTAATTTTTATTCGCCAAAAAGCTTAAGTTGTAAAGCTTCGTACACACCTGAACAACAAACCGAGCAACAAACATAACAACGAACCGAAAGTCAAACAGAACGACAAACGATCTTTTATGATTTCCACAATCCGAACAACAAACGGAACGTTTGTGCTGTTCCCATAATTATTTTCAGTAGTTTTCAGTTCATATATATTTATTATTGAGAAGAGAAAATTGCGGAAAACAAGAAGATAGTGCCAACCAAATTTTTACGCACAAAGAAGAAAAAAAATTATAATTTACTTCGCTTTTTTTTATTTTGGAAATTTCCCGCCCAAATGATGCTAATAGGGACATCATTTTTTTCTTGCATTCTTAAACACTGATTAATTTAAAACATTTTTCTTCTGTCAACTCCATAATATTACCTAAAACACAACAAACCCACAAAAGGGAGGACAAAAAATAAATAATTTAATTCTCCCGCATAAGTTTGTTCGCCGTTTTGTTTAGATTCGTCCAAACCTGCAAACGCATTCGCGCGCATTTTCTTTGATGTCGGAGAAAAAACCGACAAGTTGCGGAAACGCCGCAAACCGTTCGTGGAACAATCAGGACTTGCGAATCTGTTCTAAAATTTGTACGTAGCACCGTCCAAATTAATGTTCCGATTGCCGTTCGGTTCGTTGTTCTGTTTGTTCCTCGGTTTGTTGTTCAGGTGTGTACGAAGCTTTACAATAAGCATATTAATATGAACTATATCTTATGAAAGGAGAGTTATGTAACTATAATTAACGACTTAACGTTACGTTAGTAGATTCCATTTACTATTTACACATATTTTCTTGGAACATTCGATAATTAACTATCGGGATATGATGACCCTATACTTCGCAGGTTGTGCGCAACTGGATACAAGCAAATAACTTGGAGCTGTTACCCTGGCCAGCAAAAAGCCCAGATTTTAACATTATCGAAAATGTTTAGGCTCGAATACTTGCTGTTATCCGAAGACAACAAGGGCCAAAATTTATACCAGTAAACCGTAATGCACTAATTACAGCCATTGATACCGCATGGGAAACGATTAATATTAATTATATTTAAACGATAAGTTTTTCGACATCTAGGTCGACTCGTGAAAGCGTTCACGTACGTAAATGTTAGCAACTTTGCCGACAGGTATGTAAAGCAGTTACATATCGATTCTTCAATAATTATAGCCAACATAACAGTTAGCAAGTATAAAAATTTCGAATCGCCTGCAGTAAAGTACGCAAGAGGTTGTACAATAATTAATTATATTGATACCTTGATAGCGTCAATGAGCAGACGCCTCCAAGAATGTATCAATAATAATGGAGGTCACACCCATTATTGATTTCTTATATTTATTTATATAGTAATACCTTTATTTAAAAAAAGTTTTCATTTAATTTTAAACTATAACTTGGTATCTTAATTATAATTATGTAATAAATTCTTGTCAAAAAACTAAATATATACGTTGACAATAAGAATTGCCTTAGTTTTTATTTTCACTTTTATATTAACTACAGAAAAAAATGAAACGTCATAAAATATACATTTTGTAAGGACTAAATATTATGAATAGAGAGTTTAATGATTTTTTTTAATAACTTACAATAATTAGTAGGTTAGATTTATTTAAAAATAAGTAATAATCAGTCAACCCAAATAACCATGTTTAGTTTTTGATTTAATTTAAAAGTTATTGCTTGTAGACGTTTTTAAATCAAAATTATTTCTAATTTTATTTTGTAAACATTTCCTAAACAAAATTTTGATTCGATAATTAATCGAGCTATGGTGTTTAATTAGCGATACCTTCAAATATATTCTTTAAAGAAAAAAATTAAGTAAGCAACGTAAATTACCTATTTTCTAAAACGTGCTTAGTGTAATGATTCATTCTACAGTCCTTCTATAAGATAACCCCTGCTGAGACTACCTGCTGTTAGAATTGTAAATGATACCCTTAAGCCCGCTTCACAATGTGCAAACTTTTGTTTACAGAAATTGTGGTGTCCAAGTTTTAAATTTCATGAGTGTACATACATCAATGCCATCGAATAAGTATATACACACAAATGAGTATAATTTCATAATTTATTTAAAAAACAAATCGAATAGGTGTTAAATATAGCACCACTTTATTTAATCTTGTTATTAATCTTATATTTGAACATTTTAATTTTAGACTTGATAACGATACAAAAGTGGTATCGAAACCATGGTCGTCAACTTGTAAATAGAAAAAATTAATAAAAACAATGTTAAGGACAAGGTGCACCAAGATCATTTATTTAAAAATATATCCTTAAGAACTCGTACTTTAACCCTATTAAATTAAAATTATGTCTTTAGTTTGCAAAAAATTGACAATTTGACATACCAATTCTACCAATCAGAAAAAAATAACAACCGTGCTGTAACGTGACCATTAAACGTAGCATTAGAAATATGTTTTTAGTAGAATCTAAGTTAGTGTACAATCTCAACTATTATTAGAATTATTTACTTTTTTTTGTTGTTGTTTACTGTATTATTGTACTTCTCTTTTTCACATAAGAATACGTTAGTTTATTTAGTGTTTTGTGATGTAGAGTGGAAGACCAACTTCAAAGTTGAACTTCTACCTTTTGTGGTTGCCCTGCAATAAAGGTTTTTGATTTGATAATGGTATCGCTACGTGGCCCACTATAGAACGCTTTGGCGTATCGTAATAGAAATATTATAGAAGCAAATTATAAACTAGTATATTATTATACGAGTTACATAACAAAGGCTATTATAGCACTAATTACTCTGTGTTTAAAATTTTGACATTTAGTGATTTTTCTTTACAAAGTTGGTGTTGGTATCACGCTAAATTTGGCGTTAATTAAATACTTTTCAAATTTGAGATAATTATAAACCACAAATCAAAAAACTTTAACAGTGTTACATTTAAAATGTAAAATGAAATGGACTGTACTAATAAAAAATATTGTGCTTATTAAATTAAAACCAGTATATGAAACAAATATGATCGTTGTAAAATCTGGTGCAAGAGTAGTTCTGTTCAAACAATTACAGAAAATGCTTTATTGTCTTTTTTAAAATCAAGAAAACAAAAGACCAAAAAATCAAAGATATTGACGATTCCCAAATAAACAAGTTTGGTAATATTCAAAAAATACCACAATTGATAAAAATTACAACTTACACTTTTCTTTACTCTATGTTATCTTAATAATGAGATATTCTGAAGCCATGCGACGTAATGAACTAACACAAATGGTAATAGATGATGTAGACTTTAAAGATGATAGTATTCATGTACATATACCTAAAAGTAAAATAATTATATAATAGCAAATCAAACCTGAATTTCAATATTTACAAAATATGTTAGATTTCCTCCCCATATTATAACTTGCAAACTGTTTTCCTTAACGTATCAAAACGGATGTTACATCACCAGTCTGATGGGGATTAATAAAATTGGTCAAATATCGCGGGTAATTGCTCATTCTTTGAAGTTGCCAAATGCAAATTTTTATACAAGGCACTGTTTTCAAAGATTCAGATATAAATGATGTGATGCTAGTCTATTAACAATGAAGAAACACAGTGGGTGTAAGTCTTTGGCAGCAGCTGACGCATATGTTTCCAATTTTTTTTCATCTAATTCCACTGCAATTAGACCAAGTACATCAGCTACTGCAACAATAACAAGTACAGTCTTTCCCGTTTATAGTGGTGCGGTTAGGAGCAGGTTCGAGTATTAGTTGTTCCCCTTTAATTGCATACATAAATAAATATATTATAGAAACAGCCTCAGTCTGTAACTAAATTGAAATAGTATTTTTATTTGAGCGAATGAAAGATCTTTACCTATTTCTTTAAATCTTTTTTTGTTGTTTATGTTTGTTTCCATTTTTCTTCAATTAAATCCACAAATTCCTCAATATAGCTTATTAAACTATACTTTCTTCACATAATCAGTTGTCTGATGGTATCTTTTTTGATGGGATTTCAAAATTATTTTCTTTCTCTTATAAGGAAAGTTTTGCATTATGGTCTCAATATTGTTCTTGTTAAAAGGTTTTAAGTGTTTTAATTTATCCTTTAACAAAACTGATTAATTAAAGCATAGACCTAGGAATATTTCCTAAACTCTTAAAAATTACAAAAGTGATTCCTGTGCACAAAAAGTGTATGATTGACATAAATCATTTTAGAACAATTGCAATAGTGCCTGTGTTTTCCAAATTCTTTTAAACATGTCTTAAACATCAAATTATTCATCATTTTAAAAATTCTGGTACTTTTTCATAAATCAGTACTGATTTCGTAAAAACAGATCCACTGGTGATGCTGTGAATAAATTAATTAAATACATTCTTGATGGTATAGAAAAAAAAATTATATCTTATTTTTATGACCTTAGTAAGGCCTTCGATTGTGTGACAATTGACATACATGTAGATAAGCTGGAAGCCTAAAACTTTAACAAAATCAGTTGTAACTTAATAGAATCAGTCCTTATTTACAGAAGTCAGTATACTATAGTAAATGGGATTGTTTCTGATCACACGAATAACACAAGCGATGTACCACAAGAATCAGTATTAGGGAAACTCCTTTTTTGATGTTTATAATTAATTTGGTTCAAGCCGTGAGTGATGCTCATCTCCGTTTGTTCGTTGATGACACAAATGTGAGCTGAGCAGCTGCAACCCTAATGAAAGAGAACTATTACTCTCATTGAAACAAACACATACACCTATTTATGAGTGGTTCTGTGTAAGTAAATTGAGCATTAATCTTCATAAGGCGAACAACATGTTATTTAGTCACAGAGATATGACATCTAGCAATCCTGAGTCCGTCACATTCTTGGGGGTCACTCTGAGTGGTGATCTGAGGTGGGAGAGACATGTTGATGGTGTCGCTACGAAAAAAATAGAATAGAATTTTTAGGCGGTACGCATTTTAAGGCATTGATTACGTGTAACAAAAGTAACTTAGCCAGAACCATATTAGTATCACATGAATTTGTAAAGTAACTCTGAACCTTTTCTACTCACTTTTATGTTCATAACGTTAATATTGTTAATATTTCTGCTGAAAAATTTTATAGTAATACTTATTAACATGATTATTTTTTCTTTTAGTGATCGTGAAATTATTGTGGGTTATCTTAAACATAATTATTTAATTAGGACTACCCTGTAGAATACATTGCCCATGAAATATAGTCGGATTCATCGGGTTTTAGGTATGACTCATTGCAGTAAAGTATGATAATCGACGTGACATAGTTTTCTGTTTCTGTAAACAAAAATATCAGTGAAATGCAATTGAGAAACGTATGTCGTTCCGTTTATTTCATGTGCAAGCAATGAAACGTATGTCGAATAATTTTCTTTGTTTACATTGACATAACCCTACATTCGTACTTCAAGTTGCCACACCGTTTTTGAATTTTTTCAACTTTTCTGTATTCAAATCAATTTTTTCACTTATGCATCAAAGCAGATTAAGTAAGTACATGATATTAACCAAAAATTCAATATTAATACGATAGCATATGAATAGTTGCGATGCCAAAGAAATTGGAAGCCGAGGCAGTCAGTATGAAAGTAATGGACTCTTTTAACGTGACAACGGTGCTGTATTGTTGCCTTTCACATCAGTTATGCAAGTATTTAATGAATTAAAAAACTATTTTATCTTACAGCTTAATTTATTATAGTGAACTATAGAAGCATATGGCGTTAACGTAAATACTGTACCTTCGATTAAGAAAAGGTATGAAGTGAAGGAGAACAAAGAGCCTGCAGTGCCAAAACAAAACCCAGGAAGTCAAAGTCTTGTGATGTTGATAATTATGTGAAAGATGTTAAACGAACAATTTACAATATGCATACTAACTTGGATATTTAGTTGCGGTTCACCTAAAAGGAGTTGACACGATGCTTCTAAACAAAGCATAAAAAATCACTTGGAGAAGGCAAAAAGTTTGTCTCCGATTTTATACTTACAAGTAATAAATTAAAATCTGTTTTTAGGTTTATTGTTGTACATGCAGGAAACATCAAAGGCTTTATTTCTAATGTAAATTTAACAAAACCTAGTTTAATTATATTAGACAACGCCAATTACCAGTCAACACTAAAAAAAGAATACCCAATGCTTCATTGACGAAATAAGATTTGTGTACATTTTATTAAAGCATAATGTGATCCAAACCCGAAAATGTATGAAAAAGATGAGCTTGCACTCACGAACATGTATAAGAGGTGTGGAAACAATCGCTCCAAAGAATAGATTGTACATATTGGATGAAATGCATTCAACATGCTGAAAAAGAAATGAAGAAGTCTTGGGATATTGAGCAGCGGTTTGAAATTGTGGAATTAAATCGGATGCTTTTTTAGTTTTTTATGTAGTTGATTCATTTTGCGTTACAACCTAATAACGACTCTGAGTGGATGAATGTACATTCATGAAATTTAAAACTTGGATACCACAATTTCTGTAAACAAAAGTTTGCACATTGTGAAGCGGGCTTAAGGGTATCATTTACAATTCTAACAGCAGGTAGTCTCAGCAGGGGTTATCTTATAGAAGGACTGTAGAATGAATCAATACACTAAGCACGTTTTAGAAAATAGGTAATTTACGTTGCTTACTTAATTTTTTTCTTTAAAGAATATATTTGAAGGTATCGCTAATTAAACACCATAGCTCGATTAATTATCGAATTAAAATTTTGTTAGGAAATGTTTACAAATTAAAATTAGAAATAATTTTGATTTAAAACACGTCTACAAGCAATAACTTTTAAATTAAATCAAAAAACTAAACATGGTTATTTGGGTTGACTGATTTTTATTTATTTTAAATAAATCTAACCTACTAATTATTGTAAGTTATTAAAAAAATTATTAAACTCTCTACTCATAATGCTATGGTGTTTAATTAGCGATACCTTCAAATATATTCTTTAAAGAAAAAAATTAAGTAAGCAACGTAAATTACCTATTTTCTAAAACGTGCTTAGTGTAATGATTCATTCTACAGTCCTTCTATAAGATAACCCCTGCTGAGACTATCTGCTGTTAGAAATGTAAATGATACCCTTAAGCCTGCTTCACAATGTGCAAACTTTTGTTTACAGAAATTGTGGTGTCCAAGTTTTAAATTTCATAAGTGTACATTCCATAAAGCGGTATTTAAATCAAACAATTGTTAAAATTCACTTAAAAAAGTACTTCAAAAACTAAACGTTGAATTTAACACTAAAGTAAAATTATTTTAAGAAGTTTTATACGTGGACATCTGGGTCATATACATTAATTTATCATAATAATATAGTTTTGCAACTGTACAAATATATAAATATATTATTATTATTACAAGTTTCCACAACCTTTATTCAATGACACAATTTAAAAAATGAACAGAAAACCAGAACATTTCTGGTCAAAAACAACACATTTATGATTTTTTAATTAGTTTGAAACAGTTGATTTAACTGGATTGACAGATTGCACAAAAATTGACAGTAGGAATTATTCATTGAACTGTATATATAGTTCAATAGAATTATTTATTAGTTACGACATACGAGCGCCTGGATTGATGCATATAATTTGTAACGATGAGTCATACCTAAAACCCGCTGAATCCGACTCTAGCTAACGTATATCGAAAACCTGTAATAATCTTTGGTTTGAATATTACTGATTATTGATGTTTTAATTTATTTCAATTAGATCAAATCAAAAGAATTATTTAGTTTTTGAACACTGGATATACCTGTTACTAATCAATGTCACTTACAAAATCTTAATTGTTACTAGAGAAGTATAACAGTATTGACTATGTTCCTACTGTATTTATTCTAATAGAGCTATTAATTAATTAGTTTGGTGACAATTACAATGAAGGCTTTTAATTAATTCTTATTGAACTGCTCACATTTAACCATACATGCAATATGAAGTTAATGTAAACAAAGTTATTATTACTAGCACGTAATAATAAATATTTTCTTTAAAATAAAACACAGAAAAGCGAAGTTTACTGTGCTTATAAATTATTTCAAATTTGTTCACAATTTGTCAACCATGTTACATCGACCTTTACATTGCTTGTTATATAACAAAATGTAAAATTTTTTACGTAGTGAAGATTGTGAAAACGCATATATTAAAATAGAAAATTACTTGCTGAAGGTACTTTGTTGATTTCTTAGGATCCCTCGTCACCATTGAAACTTATTGCTCTCCAGAAATAACGAGCGTTCTCGTTGACGTGTACTGGACGACGTTGGACGGCACATTAGTTATGCCTCAAGTTTCTTTTATTCGTTAGTAGTATTTACGCTTTATCGCCATATTAAAATATTAATTTTAATTGTTCTTTGCAATAACTATTAAAAACCCATTTAAAGAGATTTTTAACTTTCGCATCTTAATATCTATCTATTCCATCCCAAATATGAAATTCCTTTTTCATGCCTTATTTAAAAGAATCCTTGAGCAGAATACAATAAATATGGAGGAGTAGTGTAGTGTATACTATGATACAGTTAGACAACATGTATTTTAGAACAGCAATTACAGCTCTATTATTACCATTTTGAACCTAACGATAGGTCTTCTACGATGTAATAGCCAGTGGCTTGCATACTATAGGATTTCCGATTGCTTTGTAATTGTTTGCATTTGAATTATTCTGATTTAAATAGAAAAGTATAAATATAACACCAACTATCACTTGGCTATATTTTACGTGTAAAAAAGCAGCAGCAAATGACTCTTTTTCTGGGTGGTTTAACAGTAACTAGGCATAGAAACCCTGAAAAAATTGTTTGTTAATGTTACTGTATTAGTGAATAAAGCACTAAGTTTTTATTGTTTTATCAAAAATACTTATTTCTGTTTATTCGGTCATGAAAATTACATCAAAACAAACGCAAACGACGCACCAACAATCACAACAAATCGAAGCAGATAGCATTCATGTTTCCTTCCTGAACTTCCCCAGTTAAAAATTCTCAAAACAATTTTCTTTTTGTATGGTATAGTGCTAAGTACATCTCACGATTCATTCGTACTTCTTACGAGCAAAAATTAACTAATTAAGTTTTTTAGGTACATTTTAAATTGTTCTTGTAATATGACTTTTCGTTAGTTTTCGAATTCTTCGACAAAGTCGCCTGGGACATTTAATTTTTATTTTATTTCTATTTTTGATAACTAAAATACAAACCGTGTAAAAATAACATTTTATTGTCGTTACTTAAACGTAAGAAAAGATCCGCTCAATAGTTACGGGAAATATGTCGAAATGCTACGGATAAGGTTATACCTTTCACGAGAACGCATGATGCATATTTCTTTTCATAATTCCTTTTTTTTCTGGTAATTACTTTTAGAGCTGTTCTATTGGGTATGTGATTGGTACTACTTAACGTCATCGCCAACATCAGAGAAGTTTTTTTATAATTTGAATGTCAACTTGTATGAGTCTCGCATTAAGTGCCTTGCATTTGGATTTAGGAAATAAAAATTACGAGTAACTAGCCGCTGGAGCTTTAATGTTCATAGCATTTGAGGTTAGTTCCATGCACGGACTCTGTATGATCCACCGCAAAAGTTATCCTGCGAGTTTGCGTTTAACACCAATTCCAACATGCCAACAACGTTTACGTTTTCCCTTTCTTAGGCTTATTTAAATAAATGTTACATTTATTACGTCGCTTTTCAAGCAAAGATAAACATTACTCTTTCAAATTTAAAGTTGCTTTAGTGGACTAGCTAATTGTGTCCTTCTCTTCAGAGTACCAAACTTATAACTTGTTATTATGCGGGTGGCACCCTAGTTTTATATTCTAAGTTGATAATTGTTGTAATTTGGCTAATAAATGATATGTCAATTAATTGAATTCACAACGCTCCGACTTTGAACTAAAACTCATTGTGTGCATTTGACTTTTCGTCCTTTATTAAGGATAATTTAAATTATTTTCATACAGTTCAGGTACTAATTATAAATGTATTTACTGTAAATTAATCTTTGTATTTCATGTTAATAAAAGAATTTCTAAGAGTTTATAACATACATTATTGGTTTTATTTTCTTTGGTGCCTTAATTCAATTCCACGATAAATTAAAAACACCAATGCAGTTTTTTGTGATTAACATTGCTACTATAAAATGTTCCTGTTATAACCACACCCAAATGTAATTCATACACATAAAACTTATTTTTTAGACTAGCTAAGCACTGAAAGTGACAGATCTGTAGTGCAAAACACTTTTGGGGCGTTCTGAGATAGACTACCCACTTCCAATTTCATGCTTAACAGTTTTTCATTATAAACTATAATTCTTTAAATTGTTTAATACAAAGAAGAGACAATTTAAAATAAATAGTGATAATGAAAAAATAGCGATGAAGATCTAATTCAAGGCACGCCACCCATTCTTCAGGAAAAGGCTAATGCAGCTGTTATCAATTCATTACTAGAGAAATCTCGTGCAAGATATGAGCAACAATATCACTGTTTATAAAGTGGTGTTTAGAGAAAAAAACGAAGAAACCAAAGAAAAAAGAAAATTGGTGAAGTTCCTACCTTGTGGTCAACTTAAAAGTACGCTCGAAACCAAACAAGACATACATTTTAACAAATATCCAAAACTTATAAATTTAAAAAAAAACAAAATAAAGAATACCTACTCTGCAAAAAGTCAAGAAAACATAAAATTTTTTATTAAATTCTTCAAATGAAACGTTTCTTATGTGGAAGATATCTGTTGTTACTTACTGTTTTAATTTAATTCTAATAGACGTTTGTTTTTAACTTTTTTTATTGTTGTTTGACCTTCTTTAGGAGGGGCAATTCAACAAAACTATTGTATGAGTTTTGGCGACGTTTCGTACTCAAAGTGAGTACTTCCTCAGGCCACTGTTTATTGTCAAATAAAAACACACATCAGTACATATATATATATATATATATATATATATATATATATATATAAAATAAATAGTTGATGGACAACCAAACACTCAACGTATATGACCAGAAGTATGAAAACAAGTGTTATAAATTACATAATTATTACTTTTGGTTTAGGTTATCATTAACCAATTAGTCAAAAAAAATGAACAATCTTATTTACTTACATTTCATTTAAGTTTCGTGATTCAAACCACGATATTATTATTTTCATAGCATTTAAGAATAAGTTATTAATAATATGTGTTTTTTTTATAAATTATATGTAGAACAAAATTGTTAATTATAATTATAAGTCACTTGTAATATGTATAAACGCGAACGTACATTAAAATGACTAGATAACATGTATTTTTCTACATTATCAATATGATAGAAAATCGTGGCATTTACCTATATAAATTGTTAGGCAAATTTTCGTCTACAACTTCAAGTGATTTGTTGTATTAAATTCTCGTAAATGATGCCAAAATTTAATGTGTTTTTTTAAATTAACATTATTTTTTAGTTTGTTAATAAAAATCATTTCTGAAGTTTGTCTCTTTTAAGATTTTGTTCAACGTCTAAAATTTTGGGATTATCAAAATCAAAAATGTGATCTGTATTTATATGATGTAGAGCTAATGCAGTTTCTCCAATTTTCTTTTTACAGTCATATTTATGGTTTTTATTTTATTTATTAGTTTTTGTTTTGTTTGACCTATGTAATATTTATCGCATGTACATGTAATTTTATAAATTAAGTTGGAGCGGTCTAGGATTTTGTTTTATCTTTAATTTTTGTGTAAATGTTGTTGTATATAATATTATTATTGTACATAACTATTTTTAGATATTCTTTACTAAGAATTCTTATAAGGTCTTGTCCAGGGAGGTTTATAATTTTTACATGTCTCTGCAAGTTATTAGGTTCAATATTGTTGTAGTTATTGGGTACATTTGGATTTTCTTTTTATTAAATAATATTTTATTTATTAGAGTTTTAGGATAGTTATTATTTTGTAGTATTGTTCGAAGTATGTTTTTTTTATATTGTGGGCTGCATAAGGTTATAATTTTTTGTTTTAACGATTTTATAATGTTAATTTTTTGGTGTTGGGGGTGCTTAGAAAAGTAATTAATTGTTCTATTTAACGCACATTCGTTGGTGTACCATTCGGTAGCTATACTTTTTAATATTTATTATACGTGTTTAAACCCCAAAGATTTTTATTACAAACATGTTTACACGTGAAAGAATAAATATATATATATATATATATAAATAGATGATGGACAAACAAACACTCAACGTATATGACCAGAAGTATGAAAACAAGTGTTATAAATTACATAATTATTACTTTTGGTTTAGGTTATCATTCACCAATTAGTCAAAAAAAAGGAACAATCTTATTTACTTACATTTCATTTAAGTTTCGTAATTCAAATCTCGATATTATTATTTTCATAGCATTTAAGCATAAGTTATTAATAATATATGTTCTTTTTTTATAAATTGTATGTAGAACAAAATTGTTAATTATAATTGTAAGTCACTTGTAATATGTATAAATGCAAACGTACATTAAAAAATGACTAGATAACATGTATTTTTCTACATTATCAATAAGATAGAAAATCGTGGGATTACCTATATAAATTGTTAGGCAAATTTTCGCGTACAACTTCAAGTGATTTGGTGTATTAAATTCTCGTAAATGATGCTGAAATTTAATGTGTCTTTTTTGAAATTGACAGTATTTTTTAGTTTGTTAATAAAAATCATTTCTGAAGTTAGTCTCTTTTTAAGATTTTGTTCAACGTCTAAAATTTCGGGATTATCAAAATCAAAAATGTGCCCTGTATTTATATGATGTAGAGCTAATGCAGTTTCTCCATTTTTCTTTTTACAGTCATATTTATGGTTTTTTATTCTATTTATTAATTTTTGTTTTCTTTGACCTATGTAATATTTATCGCATGTACATGTAATTTTATAAATTAAGTTGGAGCGGTCAAGAATTTTTGTTTTGTCTTTAATTTTTGTGTAAATGTTCTTGTATATAGTATTATTATTGTACATAACTATTTTTAGATCTTCTTTACTAAGAATTCTTATAAGGTCTTGTGTCAAACCAGGGACGTTTATAATTTTTACATGTCTCTGCAAGTTATTAGGTTCAATATTGTTATAGTTATTGGGTACATTTCGATTTTCTTTTATTGAATAATATTTTATTTATTAGAGTTTTAGGATAGTTATTATTATGTAGTATTGTTCGCAGTATGTTTATGTTCTTTTCCTTGTATTGTGGGCTGCATAAGGTTATAATTTTTTGTTTTAACGATTTTATAATGTTAATTTTTGGTGTTGGGGGTGCTTAGAAAAGTAATTAATTGTTCTATTTGACGCACATTCTTTGGTGTACCATTCGGTAGCTATACTGTTGTCCATTGTTCTTCTTAATATTACTTCTAAGAAGGGAATTGAATAATTTTTTCTCTTTTCAAACGTAAATTTTAGATGAGAGTCATAACTATTAAATATTAATAAAGTATTGTCAATTTCAGAAATCGGTATACATGTTATCACGTCGTCAACATATGAAAATAAAAATATTGGTTCGAACTGTACATTATCTTTAACATAGGTATGTCAAAAGATCATGCATCGTTAAATTAGCTAATATCGGGGAGACTGGGTTTTCCATGGCTGTACCAAATTGTTGACAGAAGAATTCGTTATTACATGCAAAATAACTAGAATTATAGATACATTTCATAATATGTATGAATTCTTTTAAACATAATGTGGTAAAAGATTTTATTTCCGACCAGTACTTAGTAATTAACATTGTACATCTATCTAAACTAATATTGGTAAATAATGATATCACATCAAAAGAAATTAAAGTATAGTTTGTTGGTAAGTTCACATTTTTAATTTTGTTAATTAATTCACTCGAGTTTTTAATACTATATTTAAATAAATGTGCAATGTGTTGTAAAATATTTGCAAAGTATTTTGATATCTGATATAATGGGGACCCAATGCAAGAAACTATTGGTCTTAATTGGTGTTATTTTCTATGAACTTTTACTAGTCCATAAAATTTAGGAGGTACGCCATTATAAGTAACTAGTTTTTTATATTGTTGATTGTCAATGTGGCCATGATCAAAAAGTTGTTTAATTAATTTATTGTTTTTATTTTATATGTTAATTGTAGGATCTGAATTTATCTTTTTATAAATATTTTGGTCACTTAGTAAAATATCAAATTTAACATCGTAATCTTTTTATACATCGCTACTGTAGCATTCCCTTTGTCAGCTTTTAAAAGTGGATATCTTTGTTATTTTTGTAAAACATTTTGTTAGTACTCACTTTGAGTACGAAACGTCGCCAAAACTCATACAATAGTTTTGTTGAATTTCCCCTCCTAAAAGAAGGTGAAACAACAATAAAAAAGTAAAAAGTTAAGGAGGAAACATCCCTGTACCTGTTTGTTTTTAAGTTTGCTTAATAATAGCCGTAGCAGATAGCTTACGAAGGAATTATTACAAAAATTAAAGTTAAGTGACCTTTCAGATAAAAGTGATGTCTTAATTCTAAAAATACCAGAAACTAAAACAAGCAATCAACGTATCTTGACTGTGACAAACCCTATTTGTCCTGGTATTACCTAATCCAATTAAGTTATTTCGTAAATATTTGGTTTTCAGACCTGGTCACACAAATCATTCAAATGTCTTTGGAAGCTATTACAAGGAAAAATGTCCTACTCAAGTTGTAAGAATTCACACATTTAGCAAAATTCCATATTATACAGCTAAAATCTGCATTTACAAAACCCATAGTATTATACCGACTATTGCTTTAGAGTACATGAGCATCTCTTCTAGCTGATGCAGGCGCCAATATAATAATGTTAAAAAGGTATGGTGGAAGGTCATCTCCTACAGTAGCAGAAGGTTACATAGATAATTTAATAGCAAAGAAGATTAACATTGGTAACCGCATACTTTCTGTCACTGATAATTTTACGAAGAATACAGATCAATCAACAAATAAGATCACAGTGACAAACACATTCACACAAATATATCTACTTCTAGTGAGAACATAAATGCTCTATCAACGTCTAGTGCAAGTGTAAATATTCTATCGTCATCAAGTTCAATAAACATAAACAATTGTGCAAGAGGTATAAATTAACATTATTTTTCTTAATCAATTTGTGTTGACATTAGTAGTGCAAGTAAATTATAGAATTATATTGTTTATTAAATAAATAAATTTAAATGCATAAAATCCATTTAAGTATGTAAATTATTTGCTTTCTCGTAACGGCAGAGTATCTGTTTTAGGTTTTCTTGATTTTGCAAAAAATATTTAAAATGGGTGTCAAAAAATGTTGTGTATCCTACAACTGAAATGCATTAATGAGCAATCTTACGTTTTTCTAGATCAATTGAAATTTAATATTAGTTAAATAATCTCACTTATCTGTAGTTTCATTGACATTCCGTGTTTGCAATTTTCATATTCTTCCTACGTATAGTATTAACTATACTCAATTTATAACAGCATTCAATCTGACAACACTGCAATTTAATACAGGTTTTAACCTTTGGATAACTATGTGGGGTCACGTAGTAACAATATTTTTATTGTATTTGTTACAATTTAAATTTTTTGGGTTTAATAATTTTTTAAATGACTTTTTTACTTTTCTCCAAATTGGTATACTGTATTTATTTTAAAATTATGAATACTTTCCTAAAAAAAAAAGTTTTGTGCATAGGGTCACTGAAACACCCCACCTGGTTTTCCATGCTACAAAAATTTTTTGATATAACAACTCACTTTGAGCCTACTTTACATACATTTTCCAAATGAAGATTAATCGTACTACAAATTTCTGTTCTATAGAATTCTGTAATTGAATAATTATCCGTATCGCAAAGTTATTTCAAAAAGTAATTAGGAATACAGTAGAAACCTAGATAATTACATATTAATTACGTTTCTAGGGAACTTTGTAGTAACAAAATAATTTGCATTTAGTTCACAATTTGACGATGTCGCGTAAAGGTCTTTCTGACGCCGAACTTGAACGGTTAGCAAATGAAATAAACTCGTTCACTTTGTTCATTCACCAACATGATAATCGCCTGTTCCTTCAAGAATTGATGGAACTAGTAAAACCATTAATAGTTGAACGATTAACAGAACATCTAAATACATAAAAACGCGATCAAAATGATTTTGGAAACCGACGATCCAGAAGAACAATCAAAATGTAATCAAGTAAAACAGACGCGAAGCGTGGTTGTGGGTTGTGTACCCAAAACATCTCGACAAGAAAACAATGAATATGTGATAGATGCAAACGGTTTACTTGCATAAATTGTATTATAATTGTGAAATTGACAATATGCAACCCCTGTAATGTAAAAATTATTAATTGATTTTCTAGTGTATTTTGAATTTAGTATTACATTGTATTAACTTGTAATTTTTGACATTATTGAGTATAATAAATATTTTTTGATTACCTAATAATGATTAATTAATGTTAGTCAAATAAACTATAAATTATAGCTGTTAACTAATGGGGACTTTAAGTGACCCCACTTGGTTCTCTGTGTTATAAATTTTACCTTGTCATCTAAAGGTTAAAATAGATACGATCTGACAACTGGTCCTACGAAGAAGAGCATAGTTTAATAGGTAATATTAGAGAATTTGTGGTTATAATAGAAGAAAGAAGAAGGTAGCAAAAACAAAACAAAATTGTGGCATGACAATGAAATATGAGGGTTGAAGGTAACTAATAATTAAATTAATACAAAGAATGAAACACCGTTTTTTCTTTGCAACTAGCAAAATAGACAAAACACAAACAATTACCAAACATGTTGTAGGATATAACCGCACTAAAAGGAGATTAAGAAGCAGTGAAAGAGACCAACAAATGCCACAAAAAAGAATTGCAACTACAGACAGGTGGTAGATTTCTAGTAAATTAATTTCAGATACAACATATTTGATTCTGATTTAGAGAAAAAAATAAAAATGTTTCATTTGCTCAAATAAACAGGCTGTGTCTGTTCCTGAGCAGATATTCAAGATATTACTAAATATAGAAGTACCTTGTATCAATGTAGATTTTTTTTTTCCAGGAGATTGTGAAAATGTAAGAATAAATGTACACATAAGTTTTTTTTTATTGGGAGTTTGTTGAAGTGGTTTAAACTATCACCAAAACTAAATATAATTCTAATATACCAACTAAAAGGAACTGTATAACACTTTAAATTTTGTTTTCTGTTGAAAAAATATTTGTATATAGATTTTCGCTTATGGAAAAGCATAGTGGTAAACAAATCCTTGCAGATTTTTAACCATAACGAATTAACTTTGTTGAATAAAGGCTTGAAATATAACCTCAAATTTAACAAAGCACTCATACATTAGATTATTGAAAGGAATTGAAAGTTCGATCAATTCATTAGATATTACTCTAAAAAACTCATTAGGAATGCCTGTAAAATTCAAATTTCAGAAAATATTTAGCAGTTACCAAAATTTAAATTTAGCGCTTAAAAAATAAACATTGTTAAAAATCTTAAAAAGAAAAATTGTTGTTATTTCAAAGCAGATAAAGGCAATAAAGTAGTTATTTTGGGAAAAGAGGATTATTATCTGTCAGTTTAGGTGATGCTTAATGAAGGTTCCTATTCATTAATATCTAAAAATCCTCTTCCCAAAATGATTGCTGATATCAGTAGATTCAGTGTTTAAAATTTATACGATTTTATTGAAAAAATTAAAAACACTGAGCTGACTGAGAACGAAGTTTTAGTTTCATTCGATGTCTGTTTATTGTTTACAAGCGTTCCGATAGATGTCCATTTAGATGATTTGAAAGATATGTTATACCAAAATTATTTAAACAATTCAGAAGTAGATAATTTTATTGTATGAGTTATACCTACTTTCAAATTAACAATAACATTTATTAACAAAATTAAGGTATAACAATGAGTAACAGATTATCTCCGTTTATGGCTAACCTGTTCATAGGTAAATTTAAAACTGATTTGAAAAATAATTTAGATTATTTTCTTAGAATTTGGTTTAGATATGTAGATAAAGTTTTTGCAGACATCGACACTAAAGTTTACAGCCATCAGCAATTTGTAGAAATTTTAAATTCAAAATTTGAGACGATCAAGTGTACCTATGAAACAGAAGCAAACTTTAAGTTACCTTTCTTAGACACTTTAGAGACAAGAAATAACAACAAACTAGATATACATATTTATCGTAAAGACACTAACACTATGAGTTTTATAACAAATGATTCCAACCATAGTATGTAACATAAACTTGCATCTTTCAACTTTTTGATTCAAAGATTATTACATTTCCCATTGTCAAAACAAAACTTTGATAAGAACTGCGAAATATTAAGCAGATTGCATTATACAATGGTTTTCAGGAATCAATTGTCACAAACATAATTAGAAAACATAAACGTAAATTAAACATTACAACGTTAAGAGCTAGTAATAGCAAAATAGATAAGAAATACGTCAAATTACCAAATTATCCCACATACACAAAAGGTCTTCAAAAAATATTTTAAAATTTGATTGTAAAACAGTAATCTCTAGTAGTAACAACTTCCAAACCTTTTAAGCAATTCGAAAGACTTAATAGAAATATGTGATAAATGGGGAATATTAAAATAAATTGTAAAGACTGTAACCAAGTATGTATGTTATTCGCAATAGCCGATATCGGCCGCTGTCCGAATTTTTGCCCACTACGCGTTTTGTGTATTGCAGTTTACCCACGAAGCGATTAAGAAGATTTCTATCGAACAGTGAGCAAAACGAATTACCCAGAACACATTGTAAATAAAATAACAAATAATTAAACAAAAAATGTATTTTATCGGAACATTAAAATATATAACATAATTATAATATGTTAATAAACATAAAAAACATTAAAATAAAGAAAAACAGAAAAATAATATGGAAATATAAATACCAGAAATAAAAAAGCAAAAAATATGTTACTTATTTTTACAAGACGTGCTTTGATGGCATTTTGAATTGCATTTAATATTTGATTTTAAGTACTTACATGTTTTTGTGTGGCACTCTTTACAACAATTACCCCGAACAAAACCTTGCTTAGACCCAGAAGATAATTTAGCTTTTTCTCGCACGTTGACAGAAGAATCTGATGTCACTTCAGATAATGATAAAAATACTGAAAGTGATAATTGAAACTCATTTCGGCTATATAATCGTTTCAGTTTTCCATTTTTAGTACCGAGAATATAAAACCTTGGTCAGTCTTGTCTATAATAATTGCTAATACATTCCTAGGAGCTAGACGTCCCCGATCTACCTCTGGTATATTTACTAAAACATTGTCACCTATATTGGCAGGTGGAAATTTGTGTTGTGATTGGGCAAGCATTTTATCAGCCTGTTTTTCTAGCCCCCGTTTGCAACCTTTTCTCTCCGTATGAGCTGCTCTTTTATTGCTACATAATTTACATAATGGTAAATCCAAATTAGCAGCACATTCAATATGAAGTGACTTATTGCATTCAATACATACATTTTGGATATAAGGGACATACCTGATATCACAAATAAAACATTTGGTCATACTGTCAGTATCATTCTTGTTATCATCGTTAAAGTTTCTATCTCCGCTATCATTTTTTGTTTCAATTTCCATTTCGACTCAGTTATTGTCGCATTAGGTTCCTCATTCATGGTATTTGTTTCCAAAGACTCTTTTATTAATTTTAAATGTTCTTTCTAATTGTTCTTCCGTCCTTATTGTATTAATGACAGAGGTATCTAAACATGTATCCAATAGCCCATTTTTTTGTAGACTTTCAAACATAGCCTCTTAAGGTGTCCGCTTTATACCCGTATGGAAACTGCGATTTTTTGTGCTTTGAATGATGTGAACACCTTTTGCCCAGTTCTGGCATTGATTGTCTGACATCCAGGCTACAAGACTATCACGAACACCTTAATTTGCTCGTTCAACGGAATCTTGACTTTGAGAGTGTCGAGGATTGCCATGGACCAATTTGAGAGCGGATCAACTAGATGCTAACTTTTCAATTACCTAAAAAGTAGACACTTAGATGAAGGAAAGCCCTTGTGTGAAGCCATTACACTTACTTAATTACAAAATTCTCTTCCGTTGTCACTATATAATATGTTCGGAGCACCAAACAAATAGAAGATATCAAGAATAACTTCTGCTACTTTATCCGCCTTTTTTGTTTTAACATATTTCGTTAGATGATCTTGATAATTAAGAATAAATTTATATTCTCCATCAGGTTTACTCTGCATATTGATGAGGTCAACCTATAAAAGTATACTTCTATAAAACAGAGTAAAAATGTTACAAAAAAGATTACCTGGCATCGAGAATTCATTTCACTCATAATTAAAGGTTTAACAACTAATTCCTTACTCTTTGAATTCTTTTTTCAAGGCACATGATTGACACAGACTTAAATATATCAAAATTACTTCTCTAGTTATATTACAGTATTTATTTTTCAATTCATTTTCCATGGCTTTCTCTTTTTTATGTCCTATTTGTAAATGTGCTGTGTGTATTATATCATACATCTCAGTTGCTGTACAGTAAAAATTACACCTGATTGAATTCTTGATTTTTCTTTACTGACTAGTTTATCCTTTTCTTCAACTGTCAATAAATAATATCGTTTTTTAATCTACGATAATTTTTTGATGATAATTCAAAACCATCCCGTTTCTTTTGTAGAGCAATTTTGGTTTTTTGAACTATTTCTAAGTAATGTTCGTCCGATAATAGAAACGACCTGTCTATCTTTTCCAACATTAGAATCCGCAATCTTTCTTCAAATTCAGTTTTCATCTTGTTTAAAACAATTGCCGGTACACAAAACACACAACAACTAAAAACTTAACCAATAATTACGCACGTGCTTCGCTATACAAGAACGTGCTTGTTATGGATTAATATTCGTTCGTCAAGATACTGACAATACATTTTGGGTAAAACGTAAAATCCCGAACGCGACGTGGGTAAACGAAAAGATCCACAATGCGAAACAAAGCCGCCCGAAATATAATTTTGCTTCCTGAGTACCGTAGTTTACCCACAACGCATTCTGGGTAATTCGTTTTGCTCACTGCTCGATAGAAATCTTCTTAATCGCTTCGTGGGTAAACTGCAATACACAAAACGCGTAGTGGGCAAAAATTCGGACAGCGGCAGATATCGGCTATAGCAAATAACATATATACATATAGGCAAACCAAGAGATCTATTAAAACTCGTTTCAAAGAGCACTTAGATTATGTCAAATATCATCGCTCAGATAGGTGCTTGAAAATGGCAATACAGTAAGCGACATTGAATTATTAAGAGAGTAGATAATAAAAACAAAGTTGATTCTTGTGAAAATTTAGAAATTTTTTAAAATAGATAATTGCTTATGATGATCGCGGTCCATTAGGATTTTCGGAATTATTCAAGCTTATATAAGAATCAGTTAAGTGTAACAATGCGTGACAAGCAGATATTATATACCGTGTGTCCCAGTAAATCTGAAGCATTGGGTTTAACATGGGGAATTTGAAAAGTCCGATTTATATGTCCCCAAAGTGTTAAATATTAAAAATATTCTAAAAATGTATCGCGTAACAAAAAGCTCTATTTAAATAAACAGGTAAGAGCTGCGTTGTTGGTGTTCAACGTGGCTCAGTTGTCTTAACGCATTACCACTAATTTATCACCGGTTCTAACGAAGGTTCAAATCCCCAGTCCGATTCTTTTTTTTTAAGTTTGGTTATTATTTTAAATGATCACCATTTAATTTAGGTCAATAACGAGATATTAGTTTAAATTTTTTTAATTGAACTGCCAATAGGTTTATAACCGTTTGCACAAATACAATTGAAACTTAAGCAATGTTTAAAAACTTTAGATACAAATGTTAAAACCATAGCAACGATAGTTTTACGCATTGTTTAAGTTTAATCGGGTTAGTGCAACTGGTCCTTAGTAGAATATGATTCATTATTAAACATTTAGTCCGTTGCTTTGCACCCACACAGCCTAAACTTAAGCGAGACTTAAAAACAATCGTTGCTGTGGTTTTAACAACTGTGTTTAAGTTTTTAAGCATTGCTTGAATTTAAGCTGCGTTGGTGCATACGGCCTAGTTTAAGCGGTATTGGTGTAAACGGACACGCAATGGAATGATAACTAAGGGCGTTGATTGAAATATTGGTAAAGATAGTCAACCTTACGGGATTATGCGACCCCGAAATTTGTTCTAAACATCAGAGGTCGGTAGTATCGCTTTGTGCTAAGAAAATACGTCAATTGTATTGTAGAATTTACAGAACAGTATTTCCGATAAATGTGAAATAGAAAACTGTAATTTTGCTGATAGTTTATGCTAAGGCACGACATTGTTGCCAATGCATCATGCCGTTGATTGAAATATTGGTGCATTGAGTCAATGTTGACAAACAAACAAAAACATGCGTTCTACAATATACAAGAATTTATTGATTTTTGTCGACGTACTAATTAAATGTGTGTCCTTTGTTATATATTTTTTTTCTATTGTCTGTTAATTGTTCAATGTAATAATATTTATTTGTATCTTTCTTACGTAAGGTTATAACAATGGTTATACCATCATGACAAACACATATATGTACAAAGATTGTATACATACACATGTGAATAAAGTTTATTATTATGAAAAAAACCTGCAGATTTAAAAGTATTAATTTCGTAAAGAAATCGTTGAAAACGTTCTCCCAAAAAACAATTTCTTTAAATACTTTTGAAAATTCCATACTCATATATTTATTACATTAACATCGTTTATCCGTTGAAAATGTTTTAAAATCTATTAGGCTTACGCAAGTAAATTTCTAAATTTTGGTCATTGAAATTAAAATTTTTTAACATAGAAACGCTATCCCTTTTTATGTTGGAACGAATGTTGAATTTTCTTATATTACAATCTAACGTACTCAACTGTTTGCATCTAAACAATATTATAACAAGCCTACTCATTTACTAAAGGTGTTGCTAAAAGTATGCAATTGTAGAATTTCTGACTAAGCCGATAAGGAATGTGACTCATAAACGATAATCCGGAAGACTCCTCGTAATACATTTGTTTCAATATCAACTTTAGGTGTACTTATATTTTAAGATATGATAAACGCATTAAAGAAGCATCTATGCAAAGCTTAATGATTATCTGTTTATTTGTTACAATGAAAATATTACAATCAAGATTGGTTTTTAAGTATGTATTTCCTGAGCTTTACTAATAACAATGGTAATAACATTTACAAAATACTATCAAAAGAACACAAAATAATCGAAAGTAATAATACCCCACCACTTTTAGTTTAACAACAAAACCGAAAATTAATTAGTCTTCCTGTTGTGCTCAGTTTAAGAGGTTTTCGGTTCGAGTTTGATTTTGATTTTTAAAACATTTCGGTAGTTATTATTTACATGTAAGATCGGATTGCTGGTTTAAAAACTTATCCATTAAAATGAGTAATACTATTGCGTGTCATCGCTGTGTATATCACGGTTGCAATAATTCGAGAAAAATTGCCCGACGATCAGCTTTTATCGGTTTCCTACTAATTGTCTAAATAGATGCAAAAATTGGGTGATGAATTGTGGTAATTCAAAGCTAGTACTACTAGATGATCTTAATTTATTACGAAATAAATTAATCTGTGAGAAGCATTTTGAATCTAGTAGTTTTCGAGATCCTTCCGCTGCGAAGAAGAAACTTAATATTACTGCAGTTCCTAAGAAGTTTGTTTCGGGTAAGTAATAATTTTTGTTCAGCAATGACAATTTGCTAATACTTATTGGTAGCGGTCTGGTAGGTACCCAGTGGTGAGAAGTATCTTAACGTTCTCAAAACTCAATTTTTTACATAACACTTTTAACCACTTTCATGTCTTCAATCTTCTCACCACTACTGGTATCGCAAAGTACAAATTACAAAATCAATTTCAAGAAATACTTTCATTTTTATTAAAAATTTTGCCAATACATAAATAAAGTTCTTTTAAAAAGCCCAAATTTCAAGAAATACAATTATTTGCTTTGATTGCAGATGAACCTAAACAGGATACATCGAAGTCTTTGCGATTAGAAAGAAATCCTACTCAGAAATCACCAGAAGTTCTGACAGTTTATAAATCTGATAATGTGCGAACTTATGAAAATATATTTTCTAGCGGAAAGTATTTGCAACGTAATTACAACTATTTTCTGTCAGCCAATAAGAAAAAATTGAGAACAACGCCGATTCAGTTAGTGATGCCTCCTTTGTGAATGTTCTTCAAAGTGCAACAATCAGTGCAAGTATAAGTTCTGATAAACCTATACAGACAACCGTTTCTTTTAAAATTAAAAAGTTTAAAAATAAATTGAATAGTCAAAAGTGTGAAATATTTAGATTGAAGCGCAAACTTCAAAACAGCACAATTTCGGGTCTTTTTAAAAACAAAAAACCGGCTTTGAAGACATTTATTAATATGCAATGTTTTCATCGAACACGAACTCCATGGAAGGATTCAGAAAAACAACTGGCATTATCATTGTATTATAAATCGCCTACCGCTTACAAATTTATGTTGAACCATTTAGGATTTGTTTTGCCAGCAATTTCAACAATCAAGTCGTGGTTGAAAATTGTTAATTTAAGATCGGGGACAAATAATGTTCTTATACAAAAATTAAAAAAAAGTTGAAGGAATGACAGACAAAGAAAAGCAGTGCGTGGTAATGTGTGACGAAATTACTTTAAAACGAAATTTAAATTATAACCAATATTGGGACTACGTCGAAGGATATCAAGATTTAGGGAATTAGGACGTAAACCGTTTTTAAGTAACCATGGATTGGTTTTTATTTGAGAGGAATATTGTATAATTGGAAAATTCCATTTTGTTATTTTCTCAGTAGTGGTTCAGTTAAAAGCGAAATATTATGTACTCTTATAAAGCAAGTGATGCATAAGTTGTTTCAAATTGGATTGAAACCTCGAGCGTTAGTTTGCGACCAAGGATCTAATAACAGAAGTGCTCTATCTTGTCTAGGCGCCACAAAAGAAAATCCAACAATTCAAATCGACAATAACAAAATATATGTAGCGTATGATCCTCCTCATTTACTAAAAAGCTTAAGGAACAATGTCATGAACAGCAAACTGGAAATAGTCGTCAACAATAAAAAATTCAGTGGACCGATTTTGTCAACACTTTTTATATTGATCAGTGTAGCAGTGTAGCAAGATCCATGTTAAAAATTACGGACAAACATATTAACCCATCAAATTTTCAAAAGATGCGTGTTAAATACGCCGCTCAGGTATTTAGCAATTCTGTATCTGCAGCAATTAGCAGTGCTGTGATGACGGGTCAATTAACAAGTAATACGGCGTTAGATACTGCATCTTTTTAAAACAATTAACAACATTTTTGACTGTTTAAATAGTTTTTCAGTAAATGATCCGAATCCCTACAAGCGTGGTCTTTCAGTTTTTAAAGACATGCCATGCGAAACGTTGAAACGTTCTGTACAATACTTCAATTCCATCAAGTTTTATGAGAACGGTGTAGAAAGAAAAAATATATACTGTATCGCAGGTTTCCAATGGACTATAAATTCAATTTTAAGTCTGTGGGAGGACTTAAAGGGAGAAGGAACTTTGTACTTTTTAACGTCACGAATAAATCAAGATCCTCTAGAAAATGCTTTTCAATGATTCGTGCTAGAGGAGGTTATAATGCCCAACCGTCTGCCCGCGAATTTAGGCTTGCATTACAACATAACATGCACATTCGCTTGCAAATACCAATAGAACAAGGGAATTGTGAAAAGATAACGACGAGATACTATATGGTATAGATGAACAATTTAACACTAACTATGAGGAAGAGGATAACAAAATTGGGACAAATGAAAGTGTAGAAAATAATGAAACAAAGAGATCGTCTAGAACCTGTCTGGAGAACAAAATCAATGAAGACAATGTCGTAATTAATAGTTCTTTAGAATCTTGTTCAGTGTCGTATGTTGCGGGTTATTTAAGTCACTACATATATAAAAAGTACATTGTAATACGTGTAAGGAAATGCTAACAGTTAACGACTCAAGTGTTTTCAATGTGAACGAATCATTAATTCTATATAAAGATTACAGCAAATCTGATGGAATTAAATACTTACACAGACCATCACCCGAATTCTCAAAATTTGTGTTTTTTATTGAAACTTTTTACTGAAGAATTTCATCTTTTTAAAACAGATTATGGTTTATTGGAAAAAATTAAACTCCGTATAAAAAATGTCTCAACAGCAGTGTGAATTCATGGTTCAGAGAATGCGACACTCATAAACTGTTAATTATCGATCAGTTGGTTAAAATAAAACTATATCGAACCTTAAAGTGGGAGGCTAATAAACATATTTCTAATAGCTATAATTACAGTGATGTCACAAAACCACACCGTAAAATAAGAATATTATCTGCATAAATAAGTGTAAATGTTTGGATATGTTTTATGTATAGCATTGTATTAGGTACGTTATTATTTATGTGTAAATTGTTTGTAAATTATTGTAATTTTTGAAACAATGTTTATAATTAATGAGCTATTTTTACTTTAATTAAACTATTTTAATTCGAAACCATGATATTTTGATACAGTTTCAAAGAGTAAAATCCTAACTTTTTATCTCTACTAACAGATAACAAAGTGTCACTTTTCGTAAATTATTTTTTTCCCTCGGGAAAAAAAGTGAGTACTATTTTTAACACCAAATTTCCCTCAATAATTTTCTAATTCTATTGTAATATGATTTTTCAATATTAAATCGTCATTTATTTCGTCACAGAAAAGAATAGTGTATTATACACGTATTATCCGCACCGCGTCGGGAGACAACACACCTCAAGCTAAAATCTAGTACTTTTATTTTTAGAAGTAATAGGAATAGGTTTTATTACCAAGTGAATTTAAATTTGAAGGTCTAGTGGAACCCACTTTCTCTAAAAAACACGGTAACTTGTTGCCTTTTGAATTGAAAAATTTGAAAACCAATTTTTATTTAAAATCCTTTTCAACTGAACACGTAAAAACAAGTAGATACAAAAACCAATAATTTTGCGTTTCTGAACTCTAGTGGTATTTCTCCCAGTATGTTCTACTTTATTCCTAACGAAGTTATTAAATGACAAACAAATGTCAACATTATTATTTGCAAGTTAAAAATAAAGTGCAAGCATAATTTGTAAAATAATTGTTTCTTATTTATCTAACACCGACCAAACCAAACTGTTTTAACAAATAACGCTTCGCATGTATTTTAGTAAATTATTAAAAAAAACATTGTCATTAAAATCCAAGATATGTATCATCAATGGTATTATTCATAAATGAAAAATTCGTCACTTTTAATTACTAGTTAATACGTTTACTAAATATTTGAAAACGTTGCAACATTGTATTGACAAAAGTAAATTTTACGGATTGTATGTTGCGCCATTTTACAACGGTGGAATAAATTGAACTATTTTATTTCAAGAATCGTACACATTATAACTTAGCGCTTCAGTACAGGTGAAAAAGTAAACAAAAACGCAACCCAACATGCATATGTGAATTGCATCCGTGATACAAGCAAATACAAGCGGTTGACTATCTTTACCAATATTTCAATCAACGCTAAGGGTCAGTTGTACAAGTGGTCCTAACTAACGAAATTAAAATGATTTTGGTACGTTTTAATTGTAATAATATATGAATTTTGTTGTTGACATACTAACAGCGACTAGTGCACAATTATCGTGGTTTGCTTAAAGCAAATGTTCAAAAATGCCTCCATTTTGTACCAATCAGTAACCCAGCCTATTATAAAACTCCCGACGCACATTTGATAACTGTCGAGCATTGATTTGCTGACATTCTTTGTGGATTGCGATCTTCAAATCGTCTAACGAATTGGATCGGTTTTGATAAATCCTGTTTTTAAGATGACCCCAGAGGAAAAAAACACAAGGTGCCAGATCAGGAGATCGTGGCGGCCACTGAATTTGTCCCTGTAAACCAATAACACCATGGAAGGTATTTGCTAAATATTGTCGAATTATCACCGAGTTGTATGCTAGTCAGCCATCCTGTTGAAACCAAACTTCTTGTTGCAGATCTTCCACTGTTTCTCGTAATGCTGGTACTTCTCTGTTCTGAAGCAATTCTAAGTAGGACATTCCGTTAAGACTGCTTCGATAAAAAAGTACCAAGAATTCTGTCGCAAAACAATCTAGCCCACACATTCACCTTTAAAGGATACTGGGTTTTCACGCGCCCAGATTCTGCAGTTTTGACTGTTAGGTTTATTGTGCAAAGTGAATGGCTCTCATCAGTAAAAACAACGTTTCTCAAAAAATCCCTGTTATTGTTGCAGGTCTCCTGCATTACTTTGGAAAACTCTACTCTGGAGTTATCATTGCCAGCTCGCAACTCCTGGCATCTTCGAAGTTTGTAGGGGTTGTATCGTTGTTTTTGAAGAATGCGTTGTACCATTGATTTTGAAACCCTTGTTTCTACCTGAATAGTACGCACTGATGTTTTATTTGTAACAAAAACTGCAGCTAGGACAACTTCGGTGTTTCTCAATTCCAACTCCGCGGTGGTTTGGAAATATAATCACTACGTATTCTAACAGACCCAGTTGTTATAAACTCGCTACTTCTTCAAGCATTCCTAGAAAATTCTGTTGTATTTCACGGCAACTACTTCCACTAAAATGCAAACAAATAACGAATATTTGCTTCTCCAATGTTAAATTCTCCATTATTTGTACAAATGTATAACAAACTAATCGCAAAACTCAAACAATTATTTAAGAAACGAACAAGGAAATCTTGACCCAAAATACAAAATGTATTCTAATGTACCATTGTTTTTCGACGCTTGTAGCAGCCACCTTACGTTTTGTTTTATAGTTCAAATGCTTCATTAATCACGTAAACGTAATTTCTAATTTTTTGTATCCACCTACAAAACAATTACAAGCAAACGTTTGTATGCAGTTTTACAATAATGCTATGCTACTGTCTAGTACAAAACGGACAGCATTTCGAACATTCATTTAAGGACACTATCCCAATCGGTTCTTTTCTGAATCACCATAAATATTTATTTATTATAAAAAGATTGGTTCAAACAAGACGATGATTGAACACTAGCAATTCTTGTTATTAATGTAAACAACTAAATTCATTTATTGTTACAAATTATAACGTACTGAAATGGTTTTAATATTGTTAAGTATGTAATAATAACTAATATGTAGGTTACGCGTGATTCAAAAATTTTATCATTAAAGTGAACCATGAAAAAATTTACGTACGTCTATTCTAAATACATAAAACTGGATGTGTTGGACCTACCAAAGTACTATTAAACTATTGAAGTCATCAAAATTATTAATTAAAAAAAATTAAAATTAAATCTGTCAGAATTGATAAATGTACAAGCTAAGCTAAGACCTGTTATATCTTGCTTTGTCGTTCATGGCAACGTTTGATGAAAAATTTTTTGAATCACGCGTTATGTTAGTAATTCGAATAATATTTTAGTAAATTTGTTACCTATTCAAGTAAAAAATTTAAACTTTTATTAACATCTCTTTATTGATAAAAATTTAACGCTGTTCATGTAAAATAATAATACAACTTAAAAAAAAAGAATCAGTCTGGGGGATTTGAACCTTCGTAAGAATCGGCGATTTATCGGTGGTAACGCCGAACATGAACGACGCATCCCTTACTTGTTCATTTAAATAAAGCTTTACCACGCGATACATTTTTTGAAATATTTTTGTTATGTTTTGTTACATTTTAAAATTTTTTACAAAAAACGTTTTCTGGTACACATTGTAAATTCCCCATGTTAAACCCAATGTTTCAGATTTCCTGGGACACACGGTATAAGCTTCCTATTCTTTTTATTTTTATGACGATGATAGTTTAGCTATTGAAACAAGATTCAACCAGATTACGAACTACCGCAACATAAGAAGGAATATTTAAAAATAGAAAGCAGTGTAACAATGAAGATGATCAATTCCAAATGTATAATATTTTCGTAATAAAATAAATCTCGTCAAGTTTGTTTTACCTACATTACTACCAAATTTATTGTCCTAACCTTTTGCCATATATCTTATAGTAGCTAAAACCAATGCTCTTTGCTACAACCTCTGCTCATATGGTGTTGAAGAAGTTGATTCTCTATTAAACTAATAATAGCGGGAGCAGTAAATTTCTGCATTTTCTAAATTTTTAGTCGATTCACTATTTCTCATCTCATATCATCATCATCCCTTCTTCTGGTTTTTCATTTATATTAAAATTAACACCCATTTTAATTAAAACACAGAATACACAGTGGTTATGGTCATTTCTTATATGATTCATTTTTTGGACAAAAAAGTTAGGTTATACTGATATTTAAACTTAGGGCCGATTGTACAATCTCCGCTTAAAGTTTAATTTCTAAAGATATAATTGTGACAACAATTATCGCCTAGGAAATTTAACCTAAGTTAACTTTAAGCGAAGATTGTACAACTGGGTCTTATAGTTTCATGGTTTAAATCTTTAAAACTGAACTAAGGTTAGTACATTTTATTTATATCTATTCATACGGTTTACGGTTAAACCTAAAGTTAAAACTGTTTTAAAGTTAGTACGGTTTTAATTTTATACTATGATGTCTAGTATAACTCTAGTATAAACATACTATCCAACTAAATTATCATAATTAATTGTTTTAGTTTCATTATTTTAGTAAAATTTTGTTATTAGTATGAGGATTATTAGGCAATGTTTACGCAAATATATAATAGATAAAGTTTTAATCCCCAAGGAGGATATGAAGCATTATAGTATCGACCGCAAAGGCAACGTCTTCTACTAAAGCGATTCGGCAATAATTCCATAAACTTACCGTCGAGCAAACCATTACAATTACTATTATAAGCACACATTGAAGACGACATGAATCTTAATTATTACCATCCTGTTTTAATACAAGATTTAATTTAATCACGAAATTATAAATTTTTAATTGCAAAACTTTTTTGTATTATAATCTCAAATTTTGAAAATGCGACTGAAATATTTATAACTATTGGTAAGCATTAGATAAAAATGTGTTGTGAATTTATAAGAGGCGAAGGAAGTTTATTACCCATTCTGCGGTTTCGATGTTTCTCATAGTTTATTAAACTTTCTACACGTTTAAATTTGTCTTTAATAGTTAATTTATTTTTAGCAAATGCTAAAAACCTTGTTTCATTTTTTATTAACAAAGCTCAGGTTGATGTTTGACCGGATATTAAGAGGAATTTAGTGAAATGATATAATAGGTTAATACAAAATAAGCGTGTAAAAAAATGACCCCTTTCCTTCTTTAAACACGTCTTAAGGCTGAAAAGAAGAAAACTAAAATTGTGTTTTTAAAATAAATAATTTAAATGAAAGTTGTAGGTAATAAAATTTCTATTAATTTTGTTTTCATAACTTTTTGCATAATTAACATTCTTAAAGGTATTGTTTAATCAAAGCTAAGTTTACATACATACGGGTTATATGGGCATTAACTAAAACTAAAATTACATTATTTGTAATCTTCTAAGTACTACAACACTAAACTTTGTGCAGTTGTATGAAGCTGTTATTTTTTACTCTTTTGTACAAGGAAAATTCATAAACTTCCTAACAGAAGACCAATACCCAACCTCTATTTAATTTAATAAAATTTCTTCCCTTACTATTTATTCAATTATATTACCTTTATCTGCAATAAATAAAGTTATTTAACATATTATTAGTTTTTGTGTTAGGTCACCACTGACTATTGTAATTAAATGTTCGTGACAAACTTCCATTTTAACAAAATTAAAAAAATATATTAAAGTAAAATAATTACGTGTAGAGAGTAGATTTACATTTTATACATTTATAATTAAGATTTTACAAAAATTTCATACATAATGTTTGATGTTGAACAAGTCAAACTTATTGTCTACAAGTAAGTTAAGTTTGCTTTCATTTCAGAATAAAAATAAGCGATTCCATTTAAGTTAACAAAGTTAGATATGGCCACAATTAAAGCGAATATATACAAACACTTATAAAAAATTCTTGTTCTTATTACTTATTATCATAATGCACGTAATAATTTATATTCAGTTACATTAGAAGTGATTAAACTATTACAACGCATAAGACTAAAGGTTGAAGTTTTGTGATCAAGATGCTAATATCCGGTCAGTTTTTAACGATTTTGATTAATAAGAAAAAAAACCGTATTTTTTGTCAAACGGAAAATTTATCTTCCTACAGATGTATAGTTTGTTTAACATTTTTTAAATAAATTGTAATATTTCAGGTACATAACGATAAAAAATTATTGAGAAACTTTGAATACGTGTGTATTTAAGTCCTTCAATTTTTATTTTAAGACAGACTATGTCTTGTTACTTTTCTTCTATTTGGAAGAGAATTATGCTTTTTTTAATTGCATTCTTTCCAGTTGTTGCTTTGTTAAGAATATTGTAATTTTAAACAATAAATAAAAAATATATAATTATACTTGCAGTACAGTAACTCGTATGAGTTGTTAAACAAATTTTATTGTAAGTGACAAAATTGGAAATTGTGGTTAATCATACATACTAGTGCGGGGATAGTTTTAATTACTTTCATAATTATGAATTGCGACACATAAAAACATTTCCTTTTAAATATTTAAGAAGATATTTTTAAACTGTTGTGAAAAGCTTTCTACAAAATTAATAACCACGTAGCAGTAAAAACAATAAAATAAATCGGAACGTAGCCTAATTTTTAGAGACAATAGAGAATTTATCGCGGCAAAGGAACAGAAAAACTAATCCTAAAACATTTGAAAACGTCAGTTGTCATTTATCTACGTTCTCGTAGCTAAACCCTGAACTTACATTTACACGCCATTCTTACTTTTCGACAATTTGAAATAACGAACAATAATATGAAATCTGCTGGCGCAATTTTTTAAAATTTATTTAATATAACCTTACCGGCAAGATAAATGAAATACGTAACAAAAACATCTTTTCTAATACTCTATAGGTATTCACACACTTTGAAAATTCCTATGTAAAAATTCAAATTATATTAAATCATTTGAAAAGATATATCTTGCTTTAATATCTGGAATTACGCAAAAACTTGTTCAACAATTACTCTCTACGAGAAATACGGAGAAAATTTTTTTTTACAGAACGAACTTTCCCTTAATGAAAATCACTAGAGGACGCCATAATCAATTTTATCCACATTTTACTTAACAACGACATTGCTTTTACCATTGTTTTTGTTTTACGCAATTCAGATTGACCAATGTAAGGTATCTAAAGAACAAGCAATAATAAAATAATGAGTAAAAAAAAGCAATAAATTGAAAATTCTGCAATTAAAGTGAACCACATTTTGAATAAACCAAATAAAATTTAACAATTTAAAAATGTTAACCCCTACCTTCAAAGTTATTTTGTAAATCCCTTGACTTTAAATTAAGTATTTAGAAGAAGACGTTGTTAAAACCAAATTCTTTAACAGGTATTTGGAATGCGGCAGCCATTGTAATTTTTTAATCCAGCGGCATTACTTTTGAAAGTGCAGATTAAGTTAAGCAGTTATTTTACAGATGACAAAAAAATCGTTTAATCTTAATTTAAAGCACGATTTACACGGGACAGTAATTTGCGATAGCAGTATTGAGAGTAACAATGCTCAAGGGTTTACATATAAACAAATTTTAGAAGCAGTTTCTCTCAACAAATGCTCTATAGATTTTCTTGCTACATATTTCCAGCAAGTAATTGCATACACGTATATATGGTAGAGTAATTAATATATATGTAATAAAACCACCAACAACAACGGTACCAATGAACTAGTTGCGCCACCAACGATTGGACGTGGCTATAGATGGTTTATAGTTCCTACTGCAGATTTTTTATCTTATTGTTAAAAAGAAGAGTAAAATGTCACGCCGTCGAAAGATGATTGCCGCAGAAGAAAAGAAAAGGCTAGAAGAAGAATGTAGGTGAAAGAATGGATAGCCAGGATATCTACTCTTGGTGCTTATCAAATTTTAATATCTGAATTGAGATGTGATGATCCAAATAAGTTAAAAATTTTCTACGAATGTCGAAAACTGATTGTTAGAAAAAGTGTCTAACAAAATATTAAAGATGGATACAAAAATGCGTGAATCGATCAAACCAAGAGAAAGATTGGCGTTAAAATTTTTAGTTACAGGTAAGTAAATATATTAATAAAGTATACAGCCTTTATTGTCATATACAAATGCAATGTCAAACTCAAAAACAACAAATAGGTATTACTATTTTTCTTCAAAAAACTAAAAATAATCTCTTTACATAATAATAACAATATTAAACTAGTAGAAAAGGCTGACACCTTTCCTGTATAGTAACAACATTTACGCAAATACATATAGTATTCAAGAGCGATATGACAATAAAAGTAAAAGATGCAAGTTGTCATGACGACCAACATTGGTTTGAGTCATGAAACACAAAAATTGAATTGTAAGGTAATAAAAAAATAAAGAGAAAAAATGGAGAGAAAAAAATTAGGAGAAAAATGAAGTGAAAAAATTACGAGAAAAAATAAAGAGAAAAAAAAATAGAAGAAAAAATTAGGGAAAATGAAGAGAAAAAAATTAGGAAAAAAAAATTAAATAAAAATTGAGGGGTGATCTGACGGCATTTTGTTTGTGTATGGCGCAGACAAACTTCTCCAGATGTGTTTTTAAATTGCGCTTATTTCTAACCCTACGAACAAAAAGTATCCTATGCAACAACTTTTGATATAAAACATTATTATTTGACTGTTTAAGTTTGTTTTTGTTTACAAAAAGGAACTCGTAGAATTTAAGTAGGCAGTTCTATTTCTTAGTTGTTTTTTGGTGGAAAATGTTTAAATTAAGTTCAATGCACCAGTTTGAGCCATGAAGCACAAAAATTGAATTGTAAGGTAATTTGCCTCCAAAAACTTGTTTTGGACATGATTGTGGTGGGATTGGGACAAGAAGGGTCCGTCGTACCATACCCAATTTCTAATCAACTCTTTCTTGTAGTAGACCAAACTTACTGTAAACAAATCAAGGTTCTAAAGTCTGTATACTATTGGCGCGGAGTAATAAATCATAATTGCTTGAAATAATTCTTTATTTTCTTGTGAAAGCGGTACTTCTACGGTTAAGTAAAAACCAATAAATTCTAACCAAAATAGATAGATAGATAGATAGATAGATTTATTTACTACATTACACTAAATCACAGTTTGTAGCAAGTCATATACAACATAAAAACAATATATTAGTATATATACGTTAAATACAAAATATATAAAATGTGTAAATATCGCATTTGTAAATATAAATATAAATCTAATTTTGTAATCATACTTAATTATGCAGGTTATATCTAGTAGAAATTATAATTTAAAATCAGTAGAAGTTAAAATTAGGTAGAAATTTTAAAGTTTAAAAGGAGTGTCTAGATATTCTTCGATTGAGTAAAAACACTGTTCTTGTAAATATTTTTTTGTCTTAATCTTAAACCGCTTCATATCAAGAGCACGAATGCATACTGGAGTATGATTATACAATTTAAATTTTAGTGTATGCCGTATAGTAACATTAAGACGAACACGGGGGAGACTTATTTGATTTGCTGATCGAGTATTATGGTCATGAATTTGACAGTTTAAAATGATGTTGGACATTCTTGAATGGACCTCAATAAGCGAGTAAAAAATAAAATACAAGGTAGCGGCATAATTCGTAGTTTTTTAAAAAGATGTAAACAATGATCTCTATTTCCACTTCCAGTCATTATCCTTACAGCCTTTTTTTGGATACGAAATATTCTAACGCAGTGTATTGCATTACCCCATAAAGTGACTCCGTAGGCTACATGGCTATGAAATGTAGCATAATAAACCATCTTAAGGACATCCAGAGAAGCACAATTCTTTAAACTTCTGATAATAAATAAAGAAGAAGATAATTTCCTTGCGATCGATTCTATATGCGCCGTCCAATTCAGAGAGTCATCGATTGTTAACCCTAGAAGTTGGCAGGTTTTACCTGTGGTAAACTTGTGATTGCTGCTTACAATAATCTGCTCGGTTTTCGTTTGGTTTAGTTTCATTTTGTTGGCTATAAGCCAGGTTTCAGCATTTTTTAATGCATTATTTGAAATAGTGTGTAAGACATTTATATTTGAATTTGTGTTCAGTATGGAAGTATCGTCTGCAAAAAGAACGCATTTGTTGTTATCTTTAGCAATGTAAGAGCAGAGATCGTTAATGTAGATCAAGAACAACATTGGTCCAAGGATTGATCCTTGCGGTACTCCATAGTTTATGGGTTTACAATTTGAGTACTTCCCATTTATATACACACACTGATAACGATTAGCAAGATATGAGTGAAGTAGATGAAAAGGTGTACCTCTTATTCCATAAAATAAAAGTTTGTTGAGCAGTATATTATGATGGACACAATCAAATGCCTTGGTTAAGTCACACAGCGTAAGTATAGAGTGTTTGCCTTCTTCCAAACCTTCCACAATGTCATCGATTAGTTTGCAAACTGCTTTAATGGTCGATAGTCCAGAACGAAATCCAAACTGAGATGCGCTTAGTAATGAGTTGCTTTTGAAATAAGAAATTAGCCTATCTTTAATTAATGTTTCCATTATTTTGGCAAATATGGTTATTATTGCGATCGGTCTATAGTTGTCGACTACTTCTGTACTGCCTTTTTTATGGAGAGGCATGATCTTTGTGATCTTGAAGCTGTCTGGAAAGTCTCCTTCAGAAAAACATCTGTTCATTAAAGTTGTGAAAGGTCTTATCAATAGATCAACAGTCCCCTGTATAATTTTGTAGTTACGATCATGTAGAATACGATCATTGTGCTGCTTTTGCAGCATATCGACCTATCTAGGGTCTGAGAACAATAGTTTAATCTGTGTAAACACGTTGCCATCAGCCCAGGTACTGACGAAACGAGAATCATAGCCGTAGATGTGGGTATTATACCAAGATACAAAAATAATGGTATATAATACGTAAGAAGTAAAATTTGTAATGTGATCTACTATACAAATAAAATAAATAACATATAAATAATATATGACATAAATATAAAATAAAATAGTAATGCAGAAATCGTCACTACATTTATTACAATTACAATTAATTTGCGGGGACCGATTTTTAGGCATCAAAAAGTAAATTTGGCTCAATTATAAAATTATGTGGTTGTCATGGAAACTTATCAAAATGAATAGATAAAAGTAACAGGCATAAAAATGTTCATTTAAATAACAAGACATTAGTAGGTAAAATAGGTATATTTAAAAATAACTGACAATACTCACTCATGGATACAATAAATGGTGTTTGGAGAGTAGAACACTATTTTAGGCACATTACGCTTGGTCATTTAACTTTCTTCCTCGTCTGAAATTTCCATTTCGGAATCAGAATTGCTGTCTTGTGTGTTTACTGATATACAAATTGTAATAATTGGCTCCAATGTTATCTCTACTAAATTATCCAGTTGCCAATATTTGTCTTCTTCCTTAACGACATGAGATACACAGTTCTTTCATCTTTTAGGTGTTATTTTGTTTAATGCATTTTCCAGAAGTTTTTTCACGTCGTCGAGTTTAAAAGTGGTACTGTTACGAGCGACGTCACCTTTTACTTGAGCCCAAACCAACTCTATAGGATTCAGCTCACAATGGTAAGGTGGTAAACGCAGTACTTCAATGCCCCGATTCTTTGCCATTTTGTCAATAACATGACGTATATACTTATTCTTATGAACTTTAACAATATTCAATAATTCTCTTTTTCACCATGTCATCCTCAAAAGTTATATTCTTAACAGATAACCAATCTATAATTTCTGCTTTCCTCCAAGCGCTGGTAGGTAAATTTTCGTATCTTCGTGAGTGGTAGCTGGCGTTGTCCATAACTATTATAGACCCTTGGGGTATCAAATCTAGCATCTGCTCAAAATATTCTTCAAACACATTAGCATTCATGTCTTCGTGGTAGTCGCCAGTTTTCTTTGATTCGAATTCTAACAAACCACCATCTACAAAGCCATCTTCATTGCCAATATGAGTAATAATTAACCGTGTTCCTTTCCCAGAAGGCGGTCGAAATCCTGTCGATAGCCCTTCTATAAATTCTTGTCGAGCACTCGTAACGGTATTATCATGCCATGTTTTTTTACGGTATGTCCTGCATTGATCCAGGTTTCATCCAAATAGAATATACGCCTGCCTTCACGCCTATATTTTCTTATTTCCCGAAGATAATTTCTCCTCCATGTAATAATCTCTTGTTTTTCAATTAAAACGGATCTTCTATTTATCTTCTCCCAAGTAAACTTCAACTTGCGAAGAAATTTCCACAGTGTTCTACGACTCATTTGGGGTAGATTTTCATCCTCATTTACTGCTAGTAAAATCTTATCGATTGTAGGAATCGCTTTCCGTAAGTAGAACGAATGACCAGGAGATGGAAGTGGGTGAAACACTTGTCCCAAATTTTTTCTTTCCCTCACTAGTTTATAAATGGTGGATTTTGATATTCCCGTCATTAAGGAACATAATCCTCATCGACACTTTTTGCAGGGTGTTGACATCGAACAGCGTCATGCACATTTAAAATTATAATTTTTTCATTAGCAGATAACGCACCATTTTTAACACGTTTTGCTGGTGAAAAGTTTTCCATTTCAAAATTATTTGCACTAACACACAAACAAACAAACAAGCCGATTCATTGCTAATAACAAACTAAACATATTTTTCATTTAGAAAGTATACGAAGCCCTTCGGTCAAACAACTAATTATCTGTAATCTTTCGCAGAAATTACAACCCGTCTGCCGTAATGACTGCGCTAACGACCCCACTTTACCTGATGATAGATAATCCAACACACATTTTGACGCTAAAGAATAATTGTTTTAAAATTACTTTATTTAGCTATATCGATTCTTAATTGTAATAATAAGAAACAAACCACATAATAGTAAATAATTTTTTTGAAATATTCCACAGTTTAATAAGATACAAATAGATTCATAACTTTTGTAAAACTCAGTATACGTACCTATATAAAATTAAAATTTAAAATAGACAAATTGAGAAACGACACATTTGTCATTTATCGATTTTAGAGTTTAATTTTATATTCAAATACTGTGTTTTACAAAAGTTTTGTATCTATTTATATCTTATTAAACGGTGGAATATTGCTGAAATTAATTATTCACTATGAAAAATAGATTCCACAAAGTGAATTGAAACAATAAAAGAAACCACATAATAATTCATATCAAGGTAGATTTTACTATTATAACCTACTAAAAATATGATTTTCCAAACGTATCAGGTACCTACGCCACTGCAATACGGGAGATTCGATAATTCTGACAGGTTTATTACTCCGCGCCAATAGTATACTGAGTATACATGCTTCCTGTGAGGCGCGATCGGGCGTACTAACTTGCAGGCTTGCTTGCTTGCTTGTTTACAGACATAGGTTTTTCGGACTTTCTGGATCACAGCTTTCGAAAAACGGTTTTTACCAAAAGACGTAGAATTCCGAGGCCAACATTCGTACAGCAAAGTATTTTTTAGTTAGGTAGATGGTTAAGTCAGAAAATGCAAAAAAGTGGTTTTGCCACTTGGACGATTATAAGTTGGTTTTTGTTACAGGTGACACATATCATTCCTTTATGTATTTGTTTTGAATCTTGTGTATGTACGATCTCAAATATAATTCCTAAATGCTGTGAGGCTCGGTTCTAAAAAAGGGTTATTTGAAGGTGAGTCTACATGTAAAATGCGTTTCATTTACCTGTGTGTGTGTAATACTGGGAAGTGGAAGAATTTACATTATTATTTAAGCATGATAATGTTTGTTGATGGAACTTGTTACGTTTAGGTAGAAGTGGAAGTGGAAAAATTTGCATTATTATTTAAACATGATGATGTTTGTTGACGGAACTTGTTACGTTTAGGTAGATAGTTAAGAAAAGTTTTGCCCACAGTTGGAGAGAAGAAGGGTATAGTAATTACGTAACAAAAAAATAAATTAGTGGGTGCCAGGCTGTAAAATATATGCCGAAAACAAAACGTAAGACATTGTCTAGACTTGCGTAGAACATTCATGATGTCGATGTTCATCCTCTCCATTTCTATTTCTACTTTGTCAATCTTTCCTGCTGCATACAAGCTTCTGGTATTCCAAGTTTCAATTCCAACTTTAGATTTCACCATGTTGAGTCGGAAGATTCTTAGCACCCATTGCCTATTTAAAAGTTGCCCGGTACTAGAGGCCAATGTCTTTGGTTTTCTCTCTATTGTAGTATCTTGATAAATAAATAATTAATTTAGTTTTCCGTTGCTTTCACTGATGTATTTTTCAACCGCCTTTAAGAAGGAGAACAGACGCTGTTTGCAGCAGCTCACTCTGAGTCAGACGCTGCAGTTCTAGTTTTGGTCCGCCCAGGTATTTCATTTTTCATTTCCCATCGAAACGTCATTTACGTCAATATTTGTTAGAGCTTTTCGTTGTGTTTTTAGGTCATTTTTAATATAAATTTAAAATATGGAAAGTAATCAGTACTTTACAGAACTCCATGGTCAACAAGCAAAACATGTTCTTCCCGAGAATCACCACTTTGGTTTCCGGATCTGGTCATCAAGACCCTCCCGACAATTCGGAAAAATGTATAACACAACTTCACCCATATCTGGGAAGCATCGCCTTAACCGCCACCTGAAGAGGCGCCCGATGGACCCTGCACGCATCTCAAGCGTGAGAATTTATTCTTTCTATTATTGAAAATAATATCAAAATTACTATATTCCACTAATGGTCGTGAAGAAACGTAGTCCTAGTCGTTTTAAAAAAAAAGTTAAGGTATGAAATTGTCCCTTAATTGCGTTATACTGTATATTGTAACGTAATGTACGTATGCAAATTAAAAAAAAAACATTATAGCCGTTTTTGCAATTTTACCTCATTAATTTTACGGGTAGAAAAAAACAGAAAAAAAATACCTCTAAAAATTCTTTAAAAACTCTAAATATGAAATTTGAATCTAATTGTTGTATTAGTTTCATCACACTAAATGAGAATACAAACGTGCAAATATTTTTTTTACAATTTTAGGATCACAATGCCTTCTCTCAAGGTTTGCAAAAAAGTAAAAAAAAAAACAAAATATGTACGAGGGTGGATTGATGAGTACTTAGCCTACTATATAATTTGACATTATATGTAGACACAAAATTTTAAAAAATATTTTTATTGGTCTTCAAACAACTCCTCAACAGCACATATACTTAGCACATTTGTCGAAAATTGTTCACCTTTTGATTTTTTCAGGACACTGGTTACCTAAATTTTCTGTCATAACAGCAAAAATTTTTTTTCCTGACAAGCCTTTTATGAAGAAATACTTAATGATTGATCAAAATTCGATTTTAAAAAAAACAAATTCTTGTCAGACATATCGTTTTGAAAAATTTACAACTTTGCCATTCTTTCACAATTTATTTATAAAACATTAATTGTAACCATAGCAACAATATTTAATTTTCACTAATAGAAGGCGTCCAGGCAAACTAAATATTAAATTATGCATGCGATGTGAGAAGGTAATTTTAGAAAACGGTAGGAATGTGTACGAAATTGAAATGTTAGTGAAACAAGTACCATATACTTTTTCTAAATCGCTTCCTCTTTAGATGATTAAAGCATTTGAACATTTTTCTTTGCCGCAGCTATACGAGAGCTTAGTGAAACCTTTCGGAGAGCAACATGAATAATTTGGCTCCCAAGTTCCGTATGTTGGTATGTTCTGTCAAGGCACACCAAATCACAATTCCACACGGTTTTATCAATACACCATGTTGACAGTGAGTTTTACATTAACATCACAATGCCCTAACTGAAATTAACACACAAATTTATTGGAACGAATTTGTTTGTATATGTCGCAGACAAACTCCTCTACAGATGTTTTTAAATTGCGCTTATTTCTAAACCTACGAATAAAAAGTATCCTGTGCAACAACTTTTAATATACAACATTATTTATTGACTTTTTAAATTTGTTTTTCGTTTACATAAAAGGACTCGTAAAATTTAAGTAGGCAGTTCTATGTGTTAGTTGGTTTCTTTTGGAAATGTTTAAATTAAGTTCAATTATGCAACAAGTATTAATAGTTTTTTTGTCAATTGTATTGTGTTTAATTCCCAAGATTCAATATTGCGGTTGGTTGGTGTTTTTGTGAAGATTGCATTTTTTTTTGTTTAATGGTAACAATTCAATTAAAATAAATTATCTTCAACTTGACGAAGAGCATCACGCAACCGTTAAAGTTCGACAAAAAAATTATTGGTGTTGCGCAGAGATGAGCATGTGATTTTGGACGCTAACGCAACTTTAAAAATGGTCGTATTCAAATGAAACAAAAACAGAATTATTTAAAAAATATCTTTCCATTATTTTGGTACCCTATTTGAACAATTCTGCTGCACAGTAAGCCAAAAAAGTAATTTTGGGGTAAAAAAAATGCATTTTCACATTTAATTGACATTTTAGAGGTTTTTGTAAGAGAGCGATCTCTTTCATTTTACATTCAAAAGAAAGGTAAACAAATGAGCTTTTTATAGGTTTTTAAATTTTGGAAATCTAATTATTATTTTAAGAAAATGTGTCCACTTTTGTAATATCACTACACATAGTTTCACGTAGACGAAAACGCTGAGAAAACATGGCATCACAATTAGGCCACCTGCAGGCTTAAAAAGGGTCGTTTCCAATCCGAATAAAGACGTAAATGACATTTTTATTATTTTTACAACTCATTCACGAAAATGCGCCCAAAAGTGAGACAAAATTGGCTAATTTAGCAAGAATATGCATTTTTCTCGATTCCCAAAATTTGATAGTTTCTGTAAGGACATTGTAAAAAGTCTATCCGTTTTATCATTAAAAAAATGATATTTTTGTAACTTTTTATTGGTTTGTAAAATATAAAAATGGGATTATTTTCCGTGACAGTGACTATTTTAGTAATACTCTTATATTTGTTTCATGTTCCCTTAGTGTCGTTCGGAAAAACATTGTAGACGTAGTCTTCTTAATTAAGCTTAAAGAAATTGATAACGAGATAATATTGTGTTTCAAAGAAAAAAATAAGATAAATAATATTTTTAGTATCGTAGTGTTACCAAAAACAAAATTTTTTTTCAGATTTTGTAACGTGGATTTTTTTATTTGTACTTTTGCTATTTTTATTGAGTCAGTAAAACTGGGGTTAAAGTAAATAAAAAAAACAAATACAAAAACAGTTAGAGATCATCTTTAATATATTTCCTATTGTACTAACTTCTTTTTAACTTTTCAAAATAAACTACTTTGGGCATTTTTTAGAATGTATGCCCGCTTTCTCGAAGTTAAGACCAAATGTAGTCTTACATCATGTAGAAGGTACATTTCTTCCCTTTGTATCATTCTTCATAATCTTCAAGATCTTGGTGAAATTTCTCCCTCTGCTCCTCTGAGAAATCTCCTAAGTTGTCTTTGAACACCTCAAAATAGGAATGAAGTACATACGTGAACCTTTATAGACATCCGACAGCCCATAGCTTAGAAATAAAGCAACATTTTTGAGACTATTTCTTCATAGTTTTGGGCTTTGTGATTTTCCAGAACTTTGATGACCAATTTCTTAAAACTATCCTATACTGTCTTTTGCTCTGCGATTAACAAAACCCTTATTGTTTTATTAACGCTTTAATTTGTGGCCCCCTACTTCGCACGTACTTTCCAGAGAACGATTACAGTTGTATCAGATAAAATGTGGTGCCCATGGTTTGTCCTGGTTTTGAACTGGTATCCCGAACTATGCTTCATAAAAGTCGCAAATATTTTGATCATCCGATAGCGAATATATACGCACAGTCTTCTGATTCATAAGTTGACCACAAACATAGAAAAACCGAATCTGGCGACCGCTTACAAGCTTGCACACTACGACGGCAACTAGCCATATTAAACACATTAAAACACTATTACTTGAAAAAATCAGACACACTTCACTACAACAATGATGTCTGTTTCACTCCAAGAGTAAACTGAAGAGCTGTCTGCGCCGGCACTGCTTGCTTGCTCACTGTAGTCGGATTCTAAAGCTGCATGCTTCCTCCACCTCCTGAGAATGGTGGTAGCATGGCGACGGATCTATGTTTCTAGACCACCCCACCCCATCCCTTTCAGCAGTTCTCGAAATTATGATAAGTCAGAGGCGTTTTACCAAACAAAAATGGGCGCGCCGAGTACGGCTTTAACTGAGCAGTGCTCAGTAAGCACCTACCCCCACCTCCATGTTGTTTGTCCTTACCAAGTTGAGCCCGGCTTAGCCAGATGTCTGGGACGGTTTTCTTATGTGTGATTCTCAAGGCTTGAGGACTGTAGTCTCACTCTAGTATTTTACTCGACATGCCCAAAAGATAACAGAACTAAACCGACAGCCGAAAAAAAAACACAGGATTACAAAATTAAATTTTGCAATATAAAGGTATTTACCAATGGTCAGTTCATATATCACAAAAAAAATATTCTGATTTCCATATTTCACAAACCAAAAAAATATTTTTTAATGATAAAACGGATAGACTTTTTACAATGTCTTTCAGAGACTACCAAATTTCGGAAATTGAGAAAAAATGCATCTTTTGATAAATTAGCCAATTTTGACTCACTTTTCGGCGCATTTTTGGAATGAGTTGTAAAAATGATAAAAATGTCTTTTATAAACATTTCTGTCTTTGTTCGGATTGGATACGACCCTTTTTAAGGCTGCAGGTGGCCCTATGGTGATGCCATGTTTTCTCAGCGTTTTCGTCTACGTGAAACTGTGTGTAATAATATTACAAAAGTGACACTTTTTCTCAAAAATAGCCCGGTTTCCAAAATTCAAAACCTATAAAAAGCTTATTTAGTTACCTTTCTTTTAAATGTAAAATAAAAGAAATTGCTTTCCTAAAAACCTCTAAAATGTCAATTAAATGTGAAAATCGAAAAAAAATGCATTTTTTTACCCCAAAATTACTTTTTTGGCTCACTGTGCGGCAGAATTGTTCAAATAGGGTACTAAAAATAATACAAAAATGTTTTTTTAAATAATTCTGTTTTTGTTTTACTTGAATACGATCATTTTTAAAGTTAGCGTCTAAAGTGAATAAATTTTTTGCACCCTTTGCCTCTGCCCCCGTTTCCCCGCCAAAACAACTCTTTAAATTTGGCCCAAAATATGTTTTTCTCACACTTTTAGACTTAAGAATCACAGAAATCACATGCTCATCTCTGCAAAAAATTTTTTTTGTCGGACTGTGAATCAACAACTTAAGAAGACATACTGTTTCGTTCTCTTGATCTCAAGGAAATTGTACAATTACTTACACTAATTTCACTGTTAATTACAATTGTAAACTTTCTTAATTGTTTAATAAAAATACTTACATACTTGTTTAACATTTTGCGACATAGTTTAAAAAATTATTACGTCGAATTACATTTATGGTTATAATTTTTATTGGTAATTTTGACTAGATTACTACTCATCTTTGTTGCTAGATTTGTGAATCTAGTCAAAATTACCAAAAAATTATCACCATTTATGTATTACTGTTGCCTATTGCCTTCAGAAAATTTCAACCAATCATACTAACGCATATTAGAGAAATCACCTAGCAACGGACGAATATCACCGAGTATTCGATGCACAATAAAAATCCGGGTATTTGCACTTGTGCTTAGAGTGAATATTTTTTGACATTTTATAAACATTCAAACTATTCAAAACCGTTTATTGATTTAAGTTACAATTTGTATTTGAACAATAATAGTTATAATTATTATTGAAAGTACAATTGCTATATGAACAGCGTTTGTTGGAACATCGTTAACATTTTGTTTTTTGGATTCTCCTCATAGTTTTGCAATTAAATTTTGGTGATGATTTCCGTCGATTTTCAAATATGGATTTATGGAAGAGATATTTGAATAGCCTGTTATTTTAATAATTTTATGTTTTCCTACACCACGTTTCGCAAGATTAGTTACAGCTGTTGATGGGTTAGAATGGTTTGTTATTTTACTTCGTTTTACATTTCAGCCGCAGTTGTAGTCCACTTGGAAATTGTGTTTCTTCCTATGGGCGAATTTAAAAAAAAAACTAACAGAATTCTTTTGTTTCCAAGCTGGATTCGGTGTTAAGAAAAACCGATTTGCAGTAACGTGGATGCCCTTCTTTTAGATAAGTTTATGGAACAATCTGAAAAGTTATTTTCTCTCACAAGTACTAGACGATTGTATAAAAAGATCTGACTGGACATCGGGTCGAATTGATTTTATTTTTACCATCTATTTTTTTTGTGTAAGCGGTTTTCCCCCTCCTTGTTTTGCTAAATATTGGGTTATAAATAATTTGTCCTGTATGTGCGCCGAAACTATCCTTTTCTGTCTTAAAGAAAGTTATGAGACACTCAGCCGCTTTACCACCTCTCCAAGCCAGTTCCTATGCCACTACGTGATAAAACTTTTTTTGCAACCCTTCAGGAGTATCTTCATCCCAAAAAGCTACGATTTGGTTTTGTTCGTCTTCGCTTAAAACTGAAGCACTACTTTTTCTTTTCTCGGCAAAGACTTCCAGTTGTCTTGGTTTTGCATCTCGTGCACTTCTTGCGTTTTTAAATTCTACATCCTTAAATTGATCGAAAGTTGTTCCAAATTCCTTGTAAAATTTTTCTTGGACTAGTTTGGCGATTTTGTTCCACTGAGTTTATCTATACTACACCTTCTATGTAGTTGGATCCGTCTTGCTTTTTCATATTTAAGCCAAAATTCTTAAGAATTTCTGCCTGAGATAAAGAAGTATCTCCGTTTAGTGAGTAAGCCTTTTCCTCGCAGAATGCTTGAAACTGGTTCCACACACAAGGTGTTTACAGGCGTTAATACACCAATTTCTTCATCTATATGGCTTGAACTTGTTTGACCAAAACGAGACATTTTTAAAAGGAAAATGTTTCCACAATCGACATAAGCGCGTCTTTTCAATTTGTTTTTAATTTTACGTTTGGGATGTCATAGTTACGGGACTTTTACAGTCTAAATTTTTTTATTGTAGTTTGTCCGAGAATAAGAATTTTTTGCTTTTTTTTATTTCTATCGTGAAGTTTCTACTGTTACAATTGCTTGAAATATTATTAAAATTGTATGAAATTTTCTTTGGGAAATAGTCCTCGATATATCCTTCGTGCATGCCATTCTTGAACATTTTTACTCCTGCACTTTGTGCACTCGTAAAATTATTCGCGTATTTTATTTTGAATAAATAGACTTAAAATTTTTTTAAAAACCAGTTCTTTAATTTTGGTTTTTAATTTCGAATCAATCTCGAAAACTGTTCTATTTTATCTTTTTTTGATAGTACTTTATATGAATTTAAAAGGAGAGTGGTGCATATTAAAACCTGATAACTCAATATTGTCACTTTACATTCTTGAATACAAAGTCAGAGACATTTTTTGAAACTCGTTTCCTTTCAGTGCGGTCAGCGGGCAAAGCAATCTTCAATCGTGCTCATTAATTTTGGAACGTAACAAAGTTTCACATAATTCTAAACATTCATTTTTAATAATCTGTTTATTAGTTTCAACTAGAGTTTTTACAAAATCATCAGACCTTTGCAATGAGGTAAATGAAATTCATCTCACGGCAAAAGACCTTAAGATAGTAAACTAATTGGATAACTGAATAGTTACTAAATACTTGAATTAAAATTAGAAGAACCCAATACTAGAACAAGATGGGTCAAAGAGGAGGAAAGAATTACGCCGATTCATTGTTGTCTTGAGAGGCTTTTTTTATATTTGTGATTGCAGCCATAAGTAAAATGCATTAACACTCTTAAAACCGTCATGGTTAATATATTGGACTATGATTGTAAATACAATTTAATTTTAATTATTTATACGATTCTAAAAATGTCGTGGGTTGAGGGGATACCTGGAAGTGTGGGTGCTTGTCTATAATGAGATGGTGACAAAGCCTGTTTAGGTTAAATAGACTTCATTGGTGAGAGTACCGGTAATCGAAGATTCGAATACAGGGCTTCTATAAATAATTGTCTCATCAGGTGAGCTTCTAGACCCTGTGGTTAATGACTGGGTTTGATCATCAACCTCAATTCCGATTGTTTGGAAGCTTTTTTAACTACTTCTACTTGTACCTGCACTAGAGTATCCGTTCCACTTTAGAAGTCTAGGTTTGTTGTCATCGCCGCTAGTTCAATCCCTAAAGAATAGTTTTGAAAGAGTCAGCAGCGAAATAAACAACAGAGAAGAATTTGACCAAGAGAAACCTTAGGTAATTGTAAAGGAGAGGAGTTTCACATTTCAAACAAGATCAAGACGCAGCTATAATCAATTCAAAGAGTGTCAATTCTATACCGACAAAGTGTCATTCTCTGAAGTCTCCAGGGTTTACAATGACAAGGTACGTGTCTTTCTTGAGGAGCAAAAAAGATTAGTAATCTTGCGTAACGTCATTACTTTTGTGCTTCACTGTTCTTTCAGACTTCATTGAATTTATTCTAAAATTTTCCCACAGATAGTGTGATCAGTTACAGCAGCCTCAGCTGTCAAATGAATATCGGTGTTTGTTTGCCATTGTCTCTAGAGTAATTTACAGTAACTGTTTTTTCTATTTTTTTCTTGTTGACGCCAATGATCACAAATGAGTTTTTGTAACTCCTCACACAATCTGTCGGCAATTTTTTTAATCATTTAAAAGTTGAAAAAATGGTATTGCTACATTGTGGAATTGCCATCTTCTAATCGTTAGTCTTAACCATTAGACCTTGTTTAAATCAAGCAAAAATGAAAATTAAATACCTAGAAATAAGAAACTAATTGTAAAAAAAAATTCAAACGATTGCGTTAACTTTGAAAATAGATACCACCGCGTATGATAAGTTGTCTTATCATTAGAATTCATTCATCAAACTAAACGTAATCACTTTTACTAAAGCAACTTTGTCGACGGTTGCTTTAGAACAGATTACTTTTCTTATGCACGAGCGGTACTGTATGTTGCAACATCTTTTAATAATCACTTTTACTTCTTTACCCTTTGGGCTAATTACTCACAAAACAGTATTCCACAAATAGCGTAACTTGGAATCGAAGATAAAACAAAATTAAATTAATAAGTGTTAAATCAACAACAAAAATACAAAAACATAAATTTCCAAACATACCAAAAAATCTGAATAAAGAAAAAAATTTAACAAATAAGTTTAATTATAAGAATCAATTTTTCTATCCTAATTAAAAAAAGAATAATTAATTTTACAGAACTTTAACATTTTTAATTAAATTCAAATGCGAAAACTTTGGAAACGTCCGGAAAAAAAGTAGTTAGAAGCTAATATGTTTTGTGTTGTTGTTTTGTTTGTAGTTTGATTAAATAAGCATCCTCGTCGAAGTGTTAATTTGATAGACAATGGGATTAAGTTAATGCGTAAATAAGTACCAATTTTGGCCTTTATTTTAGTATTCGTACAGTCTTCAGTTAGTTAAAGGATTTTACATGAACCTAATATTTGTAGAGTGTTGTCGTCGTCAAGTTCTCGTCGCATATTGATGTTGATTAGAGTAGGGAATCACGGGTACGCTACAAACAAGCCTTTGTCGCTCGGATTAGAGAGTGTAAAGTGAGCTTATTGCTTATTCTGGTCGGGCCTTCTTCAGCCCTTAATGAACTAGCGACCGGCAGCTGTGTCTTGCGTTCACGCCCTGGGGCGGACTAATGTATGCTGATTTTAGCTTATAGGGCTACTTTCCTTTAATCGTAGCTTTTTGCGATCCTCTCTAATACTAAGTTTGCATTTTTATATAATTTAGGCTTTGTAACCATCATAATCGTGACGCGTCTTTCTCACTTTCTATTTTTAAAAGATATTATTACGTATTCAAGGAACGATTTTAGTAAATATTAGCTTTTACATCGCTTAACATTCAAAATATCTGTGCAAGTAAACTGCCCTTGTTTATATTAAATCTTTTCAATAGCGATATCAACTTAATTCAAAACAAACAAACCCAATTTATGATATTCTATACACTTGCTTCAACTACGAAATTTAAGTTGCTACACCAACCTATATCAAACCAATGATATTACAGCTGCTATTTTTAAATAACTTATAAAATTGATATTTGAGCTAAAAATACAAAAATTATCGTATCACCAAAAATCAATAACATGTGCTGGAACAACTTCGCTTGTTCGTGACTTGTGTGGTACTGTAAGATTATTCGACTATTTATAAGACAAACTGAAAAAGCTTTCAATCGTAAGTACAAGGCATATTTAACATATGCAATATTTTTTTTTATTTCACTTTTATACATCACTTTTGTCAGTCCAACCGCTGTTAATTTGTTAATATGATACAAACACAATTTGCTTTTTGAATAATAGTAATAATAATAATAATAATAATAATAATAATAATAATAATAATACTAATAATTATAATAATAATAATAAAAATCATAATAATAATAATAATAAAAGGCCCCCAGCGGGCCTGCAGTTTGCAGTTACGGGCTTAGCGAACCTGGGGCCCTGAGCTACTCAGTGGGCCAGGCTACCACTGTCGTATAAACCCCTTAATTTGGTACTACCGGTTTTATTTTCCGGTACCACAGGACCCTGCCAAGTGGGACCTTTTCTACCTTGTGAGCTGGCAGGAGCTGAAAAATGCAAAAATGGTATGAGCCAAAAAGGTAATGCCTCGGATGCATTAGAGGGTAGGACTACTTCTAATGCGGGACGTCAGCCCTATGATAAAGACCTCGGCATGACAACGGAGTCGATGGGAGCCAGGTGACGGCAAATGGTCGGTTCCTGTTCCTGAAAAGAAAGGATGGATAGAAATTCGAGTCAACCCGTTCCAAATTCAGAAATTTTTATATTGTCTCTTTGTGACTTAAAAATGATTAAAAAAACTAAAAAATGTTATTAGTGGAAACTGTAACAGCTAAGCAGTCTGAGAAAATTCAGAAAACTGAGATGAATTTCACGTGGTGTTGTGTTTGGTCCTAACTTATTAAACTGTACTGAAAAACATATTTTAGAAAAATTGGCGTCACAGAAAATTATTGGGGTTAGGAGAGTGAAAACCAAAAAGGATGGTAAATTGAAATACACGCCAAACCACAATCTAACATTTAATACACCGGTCCTCCCTAAAAGATCAGAGCCGCCTTCTACTCTTTAGATGTTTGTTTGTATGTTCCGTCTTTGTTACGTTGTCTTAACTGTCAAAAATTTGATCATACGTCTGATAAATGTTACACGTCCTAAGTGTGTGTTTGTGGTTAACCCATACATATTGGTAGTCCCTGTAAACAGCCTCTTGAATGTGTGAATCACTCCGCAAGATCGAGAGGGTGTCCAGTATTTAAAACGGACGTAGCCATCCAAGAACTTAAAGCAAAAGATAACATATCAGGTTAAAAGAAAATTAAAATCACCTATTCCCATAGTTGGTACCTCCTACGCTAAAACCTGTACTTCAACCAGTCAAGATGAATTGGTCAAAGCCCTTGTCCCTCAGCTAGTTGAAGCTCTAAAAGAATTCATTTCCCCCCCTGTTTCAAAATTAGACTTTGTTAAACCTTCTCAAAACTTGATGACAAAAAAAGAAAGCAACTAGAGACATCTCACTCGAGTCAGAACTTTGATCAATCTGATAGTGAATTACAGCAGTATGTATACGGTAGCCAAACCTCTGTGGCATCAGAGGGCTTACAAAAAACAAAAAAGAAACCTAAAGGGTGGCCCAAGAATAAGCTCAGTAAGCCGCCTGCTGAAGGAAGTTGATACTCTCTTCTATAGTATCATCACCTGTGATATATAAACTGTGATATTTTTTTTCCCTTACTTTATTTTAAAACCTTTACTTATGTGTATATATATATATATCCCTGTTTGTCTTTCTCAATAGTGCCTTTGTATTTTACTTACTTGTTCATTTAAATGGCGAATCATAAAATCGTACAATGGAACTGTAATGGTCTCATCAGGCAGTATTGTGAACTAAAACGCCTTATGCGGGACTATAATCCCATATGTGTGTGTCTGCAAGAGACACATCTGATCCCCCATCAACCTTATAAATTGAGAGGATGTTGTGTTGTGAAGAAGGACGTTGCTGGTAGTGTTCGGGTTTCGGGCTGGTGGATTGTTGTGCGCGAGGGTGTTAAATTTGAACAATTGCATCTTTAGTCTTGTTTTCAAGCTGCGGTTGTGCGTGTCAACATTCTAATGGTACTCACTGTGTGCTGTTTGTATCTCCCAAATTAGCAATGGCGGTTGACAGATCTAACACAACTTATTGATTAACTGCCTCTACCAATTTTAATTATGGGCGACTTTAATTGCCACAGTTCTTTGTGGAGATCTAATGCTACTGATGTCATAGATGCTGACCATGAAAATTTACTATTCAAAGAAGGGGTTTCCCTTCTGAACAATGGTTCGCCAACCCATCTGGCTGCACGATCTGGAAACTTCACTGCGATCGATCTAACCTTGGCAACACCAATACTATCTGGTAGGTTCACCTGGAATATCTTAGATGACCTCCATAATTCGGATCACTTTTCAATCGTCGTATCCACGGATGTTCCTCAACTAGTACTTTCTCTACCCTCTAGGTGGATTTATAGAAGAGCTGATTGGGACAAGTTTCGCTTTTCTGTAATCCAAGGGTTGATACAGACGTCACGGCGGAGTCAATCACACATGATATCCAGAAGTGATGTGATGCATCTATTCTCACTAGCGATAAAAGACAAGTCAATACCAGTCCACCATGGTAGAATGAAGAAATTCCCGTGGTCCTAAAATAAAAAAAGGCCGCCTTTAATTATTTTTGCCGAAGACCGACACAACAAAACCTTGTCAAATTTAACAGAATGAGAGCAAAAGCTCGTTGTCTCATGCTAGCAAGCAAGAAATCGACGTAGGAAAATTACGTCTCAAAGATAACTTCAGACACCCCATCTTTAGAAGTCTGGAAGAAATTAAGGTCTTTCAAAACTATCAATCACTTGAAATCCGACTATAATGACGAGATTGTTGATGATCCTCTTGTTATAGCTGAGTTTCTAGCAAACCAATTCTCCAAGGTCAGCGACACGAGTAACTATAGTGAAGACTTTCAGAACAGAAAACCGGAGATGGAAGTTACTCTCAACTTTGACAGTAAACGTGTTGACCCATACAACTACAACATAACTCTGGAAGAACTCAATGCAGCGCTTAATGGTACCAAAAACTCTGCACCAGGACCAGACAAGATAAGCTACAAAATTCTAAAATACCTTCCTGAAACACAAAAATAAAAAATATTAGAACTTTTTAATCGACTGTGGAATACAGGCACTTACACGGTTGAATGGAAGGAGGTGTTCATTGTTCATGTGGCTAAGTTGGGAAAGGATCTACTGCTAGCCTCTAGCTATCATCCTATTAGCTTTTGTAATTGCTTGGGAAAACTTTTAGAAACTATTGTCAGTAATCGCCTGGTATGGATCTTGGAACGAAAACATCTGTTAGTAGCTGAGCAGATGGGTTTTAGAAAACAAAAGTCAGCAATCGACCAACCGGTTTTTTAGAGAATTACATTCAAGACGGTTTTCAAAACAATTATCACACAGTGGCTGTCTTTTTTGACATTGAAAAAGCTTTTGATATGATCTGGCGGTATGGCATTCTCCAATCCCTGCTCCACTGGGGACTAAGGGGAAATCTACCAAAGTTCATACAATCTTTCCTATATAAACGGACATTTTGTGCACGTTTTAGTACACGCTTCTCGAATAAATCAGCATTAAAAAATGGCGTCCCTCAGGAATCTACATTAAGTTGCGTTCTTTTTGCTGTGGTAATAAACCCCATCTTTAAAGATATTTTCCTAGACGTCAAGGTTTCGATGTATGTAGACGATCTGTATATATTTTATACTAGAGACACGATTGAGGAAATCACTCGAAAATTGCAACCAGCCATCTACAAAATCGATGATAATGCGGCGCAACTTGGTTTTGCTCGTTCCAGAAACAAAACATTTTTAAATGTCGGGCCTCAACTAATTGGGGTTCTGAAATCAAAATTTTCCTTAATTTATATCAAAGTCTTAGGTTGTTGAAAATTGAATGTGGTTGTGTTGTGTACTTGTCTACTAAGAGATCTATTTTAGAAAAATTGAATGTTGTTCACAATTTAGATTTGCGTTTATGTCTCAGAGCATTTTGCACCAACCCATCTTCAGTCTATAATTAAGTGGAATGGTTCCACTTTCCTTGAAAAGACAAACTGATACTGACATATAAAATGTCAATAATGACTAAAGTTTCCAAAAATTTTAATTTCATCTCATAATGAAAATGTATATACAAGCAGACAACTATTACCAGACCCCTAAGAGCTAGACCTCTGAAAATTATCGCTGGGCTACAACACCCACTACTCGAAACATTTTCCATAAACCTACCTGAGGTCCCACGTGAAAGGATCTAGGACGTAGAAATTCTAACAGATCTGCGCATCTTCTACCAAAACAGGATGTCACTCCACTTATCTTCCGCCAGTCCCTTCCAGCATATTGTGTGGAATATAAATCCTGACAGAGTCAGATAACTAACGGATTAAAAACAAACAATGGTATTGGATGTGGCATAGTCGTCGATTATGTATTCCACTCTTGCGGCACACTTCTGTGTATATGACTGAGCAGTACGCAATTTGGCAAGCCCTGTTGTTTTGCATCAGTGAGTCACATGCCAAAAGCTTTTTATTGTCTCCAATTCCCTCTCAGTGATGCAAGCACTCAAAAACAGCCAATCTAAGGATCCACTAATACAGAGATGCCGTACATGTATCTGCATGCTGCAGGAACAAGGTAAAATAATTAACCTAATTTGGGTACCCAGCAACACAGGTATTCCAGGAAACGAGCTTGCTGACCAAGCTGCTCGTGCAGCAGCAGACTGGTTTTACCAATAGATGTAAAGGCATTGACATTCACTGAAACAAAAAAGTGGACGAAAGCAGTTATTGATGCTAAATGGCAGTAATGTAGGATCAAAGTGATACTAAATTGAGAAGAATTAAACCCACCGTGGTACCGTAATGGTTTCCCACTCCCGGAACTTACCAGAAGAGAAATGACCAAACTTCACCGTATATGACTGGGGCACACCAGAGTGATACTCATCGGACTCCAAAGTACTGTAAGGTGCTACGGCGGACTCATGGCTGTGAGTACCCAAATAATCTCATGAGCCAAATAGCTCTTAAATAAGCAAACGGATCTAAGAGTGATGGGAGACCGCTAAGGGCTACCTGCTCAGGCAGTGTAAAAAAATGAAGAGTAAGGATAAGAAATCACGGGCAAATCGGCATTGTACCACTGAAACGTCTTGCCGCGTTCGTGAGTTAGACAGAGGTTCACGTTCGAAAATGTACTGCACCCCCGAGGTACACCTAAAACAACCGTGTACATCAGTATAAAAGGTCAGAGTCGGAACTGCAGTCACCACCTTCTTTAAATGTTTCGGTAAATGTTGAACCCCCGACCACTAAAGCAGGCAAGCGACGGCAGCGCATGAGATGGACTACGGACATGAACATTCACATCAGGCGCTGCTACTATACAATAACACACATGGAAACAGATACTATATCATACATACAACAATTTACACAACAATACCCTCACATTACAGTAACCAAACAAAGAGGAACAGATTAAAGACGGGCGATAGTACCAAAATCTGTTACCCAACACAACACTACAACAAATTAAACAGCCTATGTTGCCAAACACACTACATAAACAAACAGAAACACAATCAGAACCCAGATACACAGACAAAAAAACAACACTCAATTAGAATCTATAAAAGAGGGGAACTTAATAAATATTTAGAGATTCCAACAGACTCAAACAAACACAACACAAACACAAAAAAACAAACACTGACCAAAGAATACACAGACAGATTAAATATATTACAAAAACACACTTAAATTTAAAACACATCACAAAAGCCCTAAACACATACATTATACCCACACTTACATATTCATGACACAAACAGAATTAGAAGAACTCTAAAAGAAAACACGAACAGCACTAACAAAGTACAACAAACATCACCCAAAAACCGCCACAGAGAGGTTGACTACCCCGATGTGAGGATGGACAAGGCCTCACAGACATATCCACACTACACTACAAACCGATAGATACATTAAGAAAATTTTTCTACATTAAACAACACACATCACAGTTACACAAAGCAGTTACACTCACAGACAACAACTACACACCACTATATTTACAGAACGCAGACATGGACATACAATACAAAACAAAAAAAAAAGCATCCAAACCCCCAACCATACACACACACACGAGTAACCACTGTCTCAATAGAAGTGTCAAAATGGTTGATGAAAAGAAAAAAAAAAAAAAAAAAAAAAAAAAAAAGAATAGAAAAAGTGGACAATCGAAACTGCAAAAAAACTGAAGGAGGAAAAGAGCAGAATATACATTTATGTGAGAGTAAAGAGAAGGTGGAAAATCATTTATAAACTATGTGATATGCAAATAGGAGGACTATAGAAAGAATAGAAAAGTTGAGGGTAGGAGATAAAGAAAATCGGATTACAAAATACTGGAGGTTTTTATAAATAAAGGAGACAAATAAGAAAGAGAGGAAAACCACAGAAATGGGGAGTAAAAAACAATGAGCCAAGATAAGTATAGAAAGAAACAAATCATAAGTGAAGAACAACCAGGTAACGGCAGAAGATGTACAAGAAGAAATTAAGAAAATATAGGAAGCAGTAGTAAGGAAAAGATATAAATTAAGCAAAAATTTGGTTGAAAAAACAAGGAGTTGTGGAACAGAAAATATGAAAGGAAAAAATGAGAAAAGAAAAGATGAAAATGAAAAAAAAGAAAATGAGGAATACAAAAGTTAAGAAAACAACATTAAAAAGAATATGTAGAACAATAGAAGAGTATAAATAAAAATAAAAGAGGATATAAAAACAAAAAATAAGATGGAAACAATATTAGGAAGAACTATTAGAAAAAGGGCAAGAATAGTCAAAGAAAGAAAACTAAAGATAAGTGAAAATCTAATAATAGAGGAGGTATATGAGGAACCTACAAGTAGAACAAGTACAGAAAAAAATTTGCTTTTGCAAATATGACTAAAGAAAGATGTGAATTCACAAAAAACATCGAGAAGACCTTTTACAGATGATTAGCGACATTTGCCAGAATTTAGGTGAAAAGAAGAAAAAAAAACTAATCTTAGGAAAGAAAAAGAGAAGCAAGTCGGGAAAGACCACGTTATTTCCTATATGAAAATAATCCACCTCAAAAATTAGAAAATTTCCAAACCAAGTTAATCTGCAATACTGAACAGTTAGATTATAAACATGTGGAAAATGAATCTAAACAACTTTCAGTAGATAGAGATCTAGTGGAAGTTTTGGGAGAAGAACAAAATGTAACGAAAAGAAATTGCGCATGCAAATAAAGGTGGTGTGACTTCACTCCAGTCTGTACCTACTTCGAAAATATTAGCAACAAGGAGAAAAAGAACTAACCAAAGTATACCATTAAGACAAAAATGCAGTTTAGTAATTAAATAACAAAAATAATCGGAAATGGCTGATAGAAGTTAAAGACCAAGAATTAGAGGTAAAGAAAATACGTTAGCAGAGAGACGACTGGCTTTACATAAAAAATGTCCCAAAAAAGTATAGCGCATCAAAGTTATGTTTTTTCTTATGAAACACCTTGTATTGTATTGCGTTTTTTGAGTATTAAAATTTAATATCGTCTAATCCAACAAATCATAACAATTTATTAGATCATTCAATATGTAATATGAGCCTTATTTTAAATAGAACACTCCGTATTTTATTAATTCATAACATTAACAAAAAAGTGCTCTTTCGAATGGTTTAAGGTTGTCTCATGCCTAAGTGTTACAGTTTTTACTCAATTTACAATTTTACTTAAATTAATGGTAGCAAGAGATGTGTCATTTTTAGACATTGCAGTCTGCTAATAATTATCCAAAGTCCATAAACAAAAATTTAAACGTCATCATAATCGTTTTCTGTCAAATGCTGATGTAGTCGAATGTAATACAGATGATAGTGGTTTTTCTTAACCATTCTTCTCACACTTGTTTTAGGGTTTACAGTGACAGATGTGACACTTTTCATAATAAGTAAGTATCAAAATGGTCCACTTTTCTTAACTACTTACGAAAAATTAAATTTTTCTTCACTTGTAAGTTTGTTTCAACATTTGTTTTAAAAATCGTAACCATGGTAACATCAGTCACACCCGATTAGAATTTGAATTCGAAATAGGTTTAATTCATTTTTTTAACTAATTTTGTTTTAAATATTCTATGTAACATGTAACGAAACATGATTTTTGTAACTCAGACTGTAATGTCTTAAAATGTTATTAACTAATTGAATTACGTATACATTTTTGTTTTAAAATCTCTCGCTACCATTAATAGGCATAGGTCACCCTTATATCATTCGTAAGAGGAATTTTTGGTTAACATTATGAAATAATAAAGTACAGGGTGTTCCATTTAAAATAAGGCTCATATTACATATTGAATGATCCAATTATTAACCTGTAAATTCTCAACACCCTGTGAACAGATGTTCAATATTTTTCATAGAATACATTAATCTAATATTCATCTATTTATACGTAAGAGTAAATTTGTTATGATTTATTGGGTTAGAGGATATTAAATTATAAAGTCGACGTAACGTTTTGTATTTAAGTATAAGGAACATTTATGGAACTATACCTAATTTTTTACGAGCAATCAAAAACTAAATAAGGTGTAGGGCGGTTCTATAAGAAAAAATATAACTATGATGTTCCACACTTTTTTGGGACATACTGTATATTTCAAAATAATGATATATCAGCAGATGGGTAATTAAATTATGCATGGAATGAGAATATAAAAAAAACAATTGCAATTTAAAAAATTACTCTTTGACAATTGTAGTTTTCTTAACTACCGATACTCTCGGACCTCTCCTAGAAATAAATTTCAAAAATGTCTAATACTGAAAACATAGTCCAATACCATGTCTAACCGTTGTCTTATGTTCGCTTATCTTCCTGTTATGTTTCATGAAATATTAATTTTTCAGTAGATTCAAATTTTCGCTGCTAACGCCGGAAATTATATATTTTTAATGATGGTTAGAGATAGGTGCGCTAAACCTGGTAGTAGAAAACGTAAAATTTTACCCGAAAACCAAAAATAAAATAAAAATTGAGGCATTGTATTTAAAATAACAAAGTTAGTTTCCACTTCCTATATACCGGAAGTGTCACCGCCATGAAAATATTTTCAGGAAGTAGACCATGTCCATTTGTATAGAGTTACAAGTTTTCAGCTGAATCGGTTTTTTTATTCTCATTATTTGCTATCGTCGAGACACACCCTGTATACCTAATCACATAACTCCTTATTGCGAACTTTATCATCATTATTTATGTGCTTTTAATCACTCACGATACGCGTTATCGTTAACTTATTGCGTTATTTTTGAATATAACTTGCTTCATTTCCATGAAAGTCGTATATTTGTAAATAAATTTTATTTTTTGCATATCGAGTATGTATTCCTTCTTTGATTTTGTGTTTGTTGAGCTAGATGTATCAAAGAAGTTTAATACAGCAAATTATCAAAAAATTGCTAATCTGTTAACTTTTCGAACTAGCTCAACATAGTTTTATCAAAATTAGCGGTTAAATAAGCTTTTACATAGGTACTGAAATTATATTGTTCTCAAATTTTACACAAATATACTTTCAAAGTATGCGAAAACTGAGAAAAAAACATTTCGGAGTTAATTTGAAATTGAAATCAAAAATCATAAAGTTAGTTTCTATTAAAAGTTAAGTCCAAAATCTAAAATCTACTCTCAAAACCGGACAATGATGTCAACTTACTAAAACTTAAACAAAATGTTAAAATATAAGTAAATGTGTGTCTTACGACATCCGTGTAAACAACAGTTAACTGTTGGCATTTTTCTTAGTTAAAATATAACTTAAGCAATAATTTTTTAAGGCTACTACAATCCAAAAGTGGGAGCATAGCCTAGCGGTATAAGCGCCAGTTTAGTAAACTGTCCACAACCGGCGCGCTGGTTCGATTTCGGTGACGACAAAACGTTTTTCGAGTCAACTTTAGAAAATCTGCTCACACCGTGCTTTGGGAGGCACGTTAAGCCGTTGGGCTTGGTTATCATACTAAAACAGTTGGTAATAATTAAAAAATATATCACAGCCACTTTCAACTCACCCAGCAAGCGTGCAAGTGTAAGGTTAAACTTCTATAATATATGGAAGCGATGCTCCTTCGAAGGAGCGATAAGCTGTACAGACTACAATCTAAACACAAAGGGTTTTAAATTTATGAAAACTAGAGAAACAAGCACATAGAAATAAAGAAAAACTGCGCTATATAAAAATTTTCAACTAGAATAAAAATCTGACTAAGAAACCATTGATATTTCTGTATCTGCAGTAAACTACACTAAAATATTTTGAACAAAAAACAAATCACAAAAAAATGCGAAGAAGCAAAATTAAACCGTCAACAACTTACAATTAAATTTCCAAGAGAAGCTTTCAGGAAACAAAAGATACAAAAATAGGTACCTGAAATAAAAAAATGTACATTTAAAAATAAAATCAGGACGTTAATTACTAAGCGAACCAGCAATTCGCAAAAAATTAAAAAAATATATGCTTAACCCACAAAGGTGGTAATAATGTACATCCTGTCCGTGTTTAAAAATATCTTCAACTGTACCACTTAGATGAATCACTTGTCAACTTTGGTATTTTGAACGGAAACATATATTTTTTGTTTTTTATTCTAAATCTACTTGAAAAACTGTGGTAGCTTTACTTTTGAGATATCCAGCATTATCAGTTTATCATCCAGCATTATGCATTCACCTATCTAGTGGTGTTCCTCAAGGTTCTAATCTTAGACAGTTGCTTTTTGTGCTGTACATTAATGATTTATTGGACTCGGTAACATGTAATGTGTTGGCTTATGCAGATTATATAAAGAGATTTAGAGAAATTAAATCACTCAAACAAGATCTTAATCGCCTAATTGAATGGTGTTCAAAATTACATCTAAAACTGAATATTAACAAATGTTACCATGTTTCATATTCTAAAACTCTCTCGCTATTTACATTTGAGTATTATATTAATAACACTATCCTCTAGAAAAAACTGACAATAAGAGATCTCGATATAATGTTTGTAATTTTATACTAAGCAGAATACAGTTTAATGTTTCACGTTTGTCACCAAGGTCAGTTTGCAGCTTTCGATTGCCAATTGAAGTAACAAATATTATATGCGCCAAGCGGCAAATAACCAAGTTAAAGATATTTTCATAGAATTTAACATTTATTTATTTCTATGATTAGTTTTATTTACCTGTGATTACATTTAGTTTATTGTATCTATAGCACCTCTTTTTAATATTTTAATAGTTTAAGTTTTCTTTTTTGTTATATATGTATATACGTATATATTTCCTGTAATTGAAACTTGTTCCGTTGAAAATAAATTATTATTATTTTTATATCCATTTTTAAACATTTAATTGGGTAAATATACACCTTCTGAATATTTCACGGTTTTTAGATTATTATTTGAAATATTAAATTCAAATTTTAATTACATTTAGGGCGGTAACGACCCTAATTGTCCTTGATAAAATTAAATAAAACACCCTGTATATTTTTTTCTTGATTGATGTTGAATTAAATTCTCTACAACTTTGGTATTAATATATGTCTACCAAAACTCAATCTTAGTCAAATGCGTTTTTTAACAAAAATGCACGTTTCATCGAAACATTTTTATTGACAACTCGAAATTATAAAATAGATCATCAAAATTTACAAAGAAATTTTTAGACAGATTATTTTAAATAGCCGAAAGAAAGATCTTTGGAAATGTCAAGTACGAGAAGAATTTCTAGTAAACGTGTCTGCGTTCAAAATCTGTTTTTTTTTTCAGATATTAAAATGGTATTGTACGCGATAAGGATAGAATTAATTTTTTTGTAACACTCTATTTCCAGGGTCTTTGACGGACCAACGTTATCTGCTATTTGTCGTATTCCAGTGGTAGGAATGTCAACTGCTGATAACAATAACGATGTTAAATTGCATATCCTTTTTAGTATAAACATGTTTCCTAGTATTTTTTCATAATTGGCAATTGAAGTTTTTTTTAATCTCAGCTCGGGGATATTGTTGTAATCTCGGATTATCTGCTTTATAATTATGAACTGCCAATAATCAACTTCCATTGGATTTTACGATGGAATAAACCATAGTAACTACTTCTGCTGTCGAAAACTCGCTCATTATTACTAGCAATACAAAGGTACAATAAAATTGTGATAATTACTAACAGAACTGTGACAACAATAAACTTCTGACGTTTGTATTTCATTGCTCACTTAATTTTTCGACGATAATTTTCAATAAAAACGAGTTTCACTGCTAACAGTGGATGTTTCATAGACAAACATGTATAGATAATTTGTAGAGAATTTAATTCATTTTGATAACAAAGTTTGACATTTTTTTTCTTATACCCTGTATAATTGATGTCGACTTTTAAATCATGGACAGTTAGGGTCGTTACCGTCCTAAGTGTAAAAACAATTTAAATTTGATATTTCAAATAATAACCTAAAAAACGTGAAATATCTGAAGGTCGACATTAACTCTATTAAATGTTTAAAAACGGATATCTCAAAAAGTATCATTTGGGTAAGACTAGTTTGCATAAAATCACCATACTTTTTCAAGTAGATTTAGAATAATAGTTATTTGTCCAACAAGTGAGGAAAGCGATTGTTTTTCCCACTCGAGCTCCATTAGAGTGAGAGTGAAAAAAGGCTTTCCTCATGTGTTAGACACAACATTTTTTCCACAACATTCTCCAAAAACAAAACCTAATGAAAGAAGTAATATTGTAAACGTAACTTATTGTTTCAGAATTTCGTCACATTTTCGTACGTAAAAGCAAAAGTTGATAATAGATGGGTCCCAATAGTCTCGATACAGTATTCTGTAGTATCGGTGTGGACTCAATCTGTCATAGCGCAGCCGCGTAATTCTAACCAATAAATGTAAGGTAGCAATTTTTAAGAGTCGAAATATAAGATATTAAATTAAATTAAGTATGTCGTGGAAAAAAAATATTTGTTTCAATTTAAAATATCAATGTTGACAAAGGTCTATAAAAGTGGAACATCCTGTTTAATTAAAAATATTATTAAATTGGAGCCGCTGAGAAACCTAAAAAAATAGTCAAAACCCATTTTGAAAAAATCTACTTTTTAAAAGCATTATTAAAGAACAGACTGTATATTCCACAATAAGTACTTAGTTTATGTTTATTGTATTCTAATTTCTAATTTTAAAATTGTTTTTTAATTAGTTAGTGTTGCTTCAATTATATTTTGAATTCCACTTGGAGAAAAGAGGAACATCTCTAGCATTTTATTACTCGTTTCAAAGTTTTATAATACAGAAATTCGATATCGATAAAAATTCAGTTAAAAACAACATACTTCTTAGAACACAAGCACGTTTTTTTTAATACTGAATTAACAATTTACAATTATTTTAGTTGTTGTACATAAGACACGGGCTTGGATTGATGCGCAAGTACGTCACGAGCAGAATGGTGCTAAATATAAAATTTCAGAGGTATTGACTTGAAACTGTCAATATTGTCTTTCATTTTCATCTGTTGTGTAATACCTACCCTGTAACTGGTTTTCGAAAGTGTTTCATTAAAATATATAAAGCGATTTTATCGTTTAAGTTTTTACCATAAAGAATGTATTGTACGAAATACCAAATATAAAATTTTCAACAAATTATGCTACTAATTTCATTAAATCTTACTATGAATGAAATTTGCACCTCAAACATTTAATTCTGTACAAATTACTTTAATTAAAACAACATGAATTCTATTATAAAAAAAAGACGAAAAAAATAAAATAAGATGTATTTTTTAAGAAAGTAGTATAAAAGAAAGCTTTCCTTATGTGAGGTGTAAAAACAACGTTATTAATTTATTTTATTAAGATGTCATTGTAAAAATCTCTCCTTAATTAAATCTGAACCACATAGACGTCAAGTTTAACTTACTACTAAAATACGACTTTTGTTGTGACGGTTATCAGACATTTTCTTAATGGAGTTAAATTATAGAGGGTCGTAGTTAATTATCCTTTGAGAATACACCAACTGAGACAACAATTTTTATTTTAAAATGTAAATTTGGAATACGCTAAATTTTTAATTAAAAAGAAACTTTTTGGGTTATATAACAAATTATTTTTATTGTCTTCCAATATTTGATTTTATCGTTTTCAATTTGGTTTTACAATTTTTTTTTATATGTCATTTTCTTTTATAAGAAACAAGATGAAAATATATGTATTTTGTTTGCATATTCGAACCCTATTGCAATTAAATAAAAAATATATGACTTTATTTTACAGCATACCCGTACATGAGAATGTTTGATTTATCATCGCTTGCGATTGCTCATTGTTATGACAAAGTAACAAGATAGACCTCAAGCTTTTGAGGTCGCCGATATCAAATCTTTGTACATAAAATGAATCAAAGTGTGTTCAGATGCTTAAAACTTGTAATTGCTACACGAAGGTTTAGGAAAAAGAAAAATCGAAACATTCTCAAATCGATCAAAAATTCTATTTTCGGTAAAACAAAGTTTGCCGGGTCAGCTGGTATGACTATAAAAATAAGTTCAAGTGCTTATTTTGCAAGAAAACAAAAGTGTTATCTTCTTTCAGACAAAGTTTTTCTAATTAATTTATTCCTTTTGATTCTAGTGGCCCATTACAATGTTGCATAGAATTGGGAATTTGGCCATTTTCATTGGGTACTGAAGGAAAACGGGGACAGAAAGTCTTATTCCATTTTTTCTTCAAAGGTCAGTAGGGTATATTTGCCGGTTAAAGAACCTCCTCCTTTGTCAAGGAGGAGGTTCTTTAACTGGCAAATGGGTGACAGTTCCTCAAAGCAATTGTAGGCGGAGGTTCTGTCACCGGCAGATGGGTAAGCGTTCCTCAAGGCAATTGTAGGCGGAGGTTCTTCAACCGGCAAATGGTTGACAGTTCCTCAAAGCAATTGTCGGCAGAGGTTCTTTCGTACGCGTTGCAGGAGGCAATTGTATATGCATTATACGTGTTATCCTTGGTGGTCTTAACAGTCGTAACGTATGCATCATACTGACCTGTATCATTTACCTGTACTGCATTCTATAGACATCGTATACATTTTAAACCAAACCATAATAATCGTTAAAAGAATTCTGATGCCTAAAATTTATTACTGTCTGGAAGTTGTTTTTATTAACCTATTCATTTCATTGACCTGTGTTTTGTATATGCATTGAAGTACGTGTTATCCTTGGTATAAATTATAAACCAGACAAAAATAATCGTTAAAAGAATTCTGATGTTTACAATTAATTACTGTCTGAAGGTATTCATGATTGACCTGTGTTGTTTGTTATATACATCGTTGTAAGAATTTTGACCCTTAATTACCGTCTCAAGGTTGTCGTTGTACTATATAAGAGGGAGGGTTTGAAGAAGGAGTTCAGTATTGTTTCTAGTTCAGTCGTAAGTTGAACATTAAGTCGTTAAAGATGGAATGTGAAAACTGTGCAAAAACGTTTACCCGACGCGATAATTTAAAAAGACATCAAATGTCATCGTGCATCGTTAAGAAACGTCGTGCCGACAATGAAGGTTGCTCTTCAAGTGACGTACTTTGTGAAATGTGTAACGTATATATTTCGAGCGTGTGTTACTCTGCACATTTGCGAAGTAACGCACATAAGAAAACGCGTTCGTTATAATAGATGACGGAATCGAAAAAATTGCTGGCGCGTTTGGTAATAAAATAGTGAGTTATAGAGTTAGCGGTAATAAACATTACGTGGATATTAACGAGTTTGGGCATGATATTCGGGAAAAAGTTTTAGCTCTTGTACAAAGCATCGTTGATTTGCACAAATCGATTAAAGTAAATTTGGAATGTTTCGGAGTGTATTTTTGTCGACTAAAATGGATAGTGAAATAAAATCGTTTAATACCAAAAATAAAATTATCAGTATGGCCTCCGACTTGTATGAAATATACGAAACATTTTTGGAAGAAATAAAACAAAAATGTCGGAATTTCAAGAAAGAGATTCTGGATGGTCTTTAGTAAATATTATATATATTGAAATTAATGTGAATAAATATAATCCAATAAGTGCATCGAGTTATATAGATTTACCGTATGCTATTAAAACAAAACATGCGGTTATTAACATTCACAATTCTGATAACGCTTGCTTTGCGTGGGCCATAACGTCTGCTTTTTACGAACCGAAAGGATTATCTCAAAGAACTTCGTCGTATCCCGATTATCGAACTGTCGGATTCAATTTTTCAAATATAAAATTTCCAGTACAATTAAGTGATGTACCGACGTTTGAACGTTTAAATAACATATCTGTAAATGTGTACGGCGTAAGTAGTAACTTTAATAGCGTTTTACAAAAATGACTCACACTATAATTACGTTGTACGTTTGTGAACAAAACAATCTCGCCATGTAAATTTGCTGCTGGTGACCGACGATTCGGGAAATAGTCATTATTGTTGGATCAAAAACTTATCTCGTTTGATTTCATCGCAAAAGTCTCGTAACGAACATAAAAATATATATGTGAAGGATGTTTAGTACATTTTTCGATCGAAACAGATCTCATTCGACATCAAATGACGATTGCAACAAAGTGAAAGTAAATTTACCAACTGTCGCGATGAAAATAAACAAATATGGAAAAGAGGTGAGAGAAAACTTGTTACAGTTTAAAAATGTTGAAAAACAATTGAAACTTCCATTCGTAGTGTATGCAGATTTTGAAGCTATGCTAAAACCGATTGCTGAAGACGACAACCTTAACCGGAACCCCGACATGGAAAATTCATCGTATACGGTACGATGTTACGAACACGAACCGTATTCTTTCGCTTATTACATTAAATGTAGTTACGACGATGGTTTGTCAAAACTAAAAATGTTTCGTGGAAAAAACGCCGCTCAAACATTTATGAATACGTTAGAAAATGACGTTGTACAAATTTATAAAAATATATAAGTGACGTGAAAGATATGATTCCTTTAGCAGATTTTCAAGAAGAATCTTTCGTAACGCTAATTATTGTCACATATGTACAAAATTTATGGAAATTAATGATAAAGTGTACGACCACGATCATATGACCGGTTTTTATCGTGGTCCCGCGCATTCGGTGTGCAATTTAAATTACAAAGTTCCTAAATTTATACCGATATTTTTTCACAACCTATCTAATTACGACTGTCACATGTTCGTAAAAGAAATCGCTTTGAATAAGGAAGAAGTAGACGTGATTGCTCAAAATAAAGAAAATACATTTCGTTTTCAAAAAAGTGTTGGTAGATGTTTTGACCGATTCTAAAGGAAAAAGCTATAAACAATTTATAAAGTTGCGATTCGTCGATTCGTTTAGATTTATGGCGTCGTCATTGGAAAAACTCGGATCGTATTTAGAAAATGACAAATGTTCAGAAATTAGAAAATACTACCCGGACGATGTAAAATTTGAATTAATACGTCAAAAGGGGTTTTTCCTTATTCTTTTGTGGATTCTTTGAGAAACTCGATGTTACGAAGTTACCTGATCGCATAGACTTTACGATGTTTTAAACGATGAACACGTTTCGGAAGAAAATTACGCGAGAGCCCTGCGAGTGTGGAACGTTTTCAGTGTAATACTTTAGGCGATTACAGTGATGTATATTTAAAGTCGGACGTATTATTGTTGTCGGATATTTTGAAAATTTTCGCACCATATGCATTGAATACTATAAATTAGATCAATGGAAAATTTAAGAAGTTAGTTCCAAATTTATACGACAAAAGGAAATATATAATACACTACGTTAATCTAAAGCAATGCCTCGACCACGGTTTAAAACTTTTACACGTTCATAGAGCGTTACAATTTAAACAGTCGAATTGATGAAACAATATATAGATTTTAATACGAACAAACGCAACAACGCTAGTAACGAATTCGAAAAAAATCATTACAAGTTGATGAACAACATGGTTTTCGGCAAAACAATGGAAAATGTCGAAAATAGGGTAGACATCAGATTGGTGACGCATTGGGAATCGTATTATAGAAGAGCCGGAGTGGAAGCACTAGTAGCGAAACCTAATTTTAAATCGAGATTGCCAGATTGCAAATTACATGACATAAACAAGCGTAAATGTAAAGAGAAGGAAAAGTTAAAATTGATAAATCTTGAAAATAAGATTTACAATCCTTTCTGTAACTGATATTTGCGATTACACGCAAAGCGCGCCTTTGAATTTTAAAAATACGATGTCTAGAAGCTGAATGACCCCACAAGAGGAGCCCATACGATAAATGAGACTGTACTAAAGAATAATATGCAATCCTGAGAACTTCTGCGGACAGTGAATTAAACAATTGTCTAAGCAGGTAAACGCTTTTGTTCAACTTCATGACAAGATCACTACCATGATAGTCCCATAGGAAAGTGGAATCCAAGTTTAAACCCAGAAATTTCACTTGGGAATAGAAACTAGCCCCAATCAAATGATCAATATTTAACAGATTACAGACCACCTGTTTAGTTTTTTCTTCATTAGACGCCATTCTATTGGATGACATTCAACCTCTAACATCGTTGATTGCTGATTCCATCACATCAACGCATGTGGCGAAAGTTGATACAAATACGGTTAAAACCGTATTGTCAGCGTAATGAATTACACCTGTGTTTGAATCACGCAGATTTAAATTCAGACGTAGGTCGTTGACAAACAACAAAAACAGCAGAGGACTTAAAATCGAACCTTGCCGTACACCGTGATTATTAAATCGTGGATTGGAGTATACGCCGTTGAGTCGTACTCTCTGCACTCTATCGGCGAGAAATGATCTAATTAAAAGACCACTTTCAGAATTAAAATTATATTTAGATAATTTATTAACAAGAATATCGTGAGAAATAGTATCAAAAGCTTTGCTGATCTAAAAAAGATGCTAATAACGTATCCTTACGTTCTAGGCTATCAAATATCTTGTTAGAAATTTGAGACACCACATGAGTCGTCAAAAGTATCTCACAAAAACCGAACTGGGCGTTAGATAGCAAATTGTGTTCAGTAAGAAACGAGGTAATTTGTGCGTACAAGATCTTTTCAAAAATTTTGGAAAACGGCGACAGCAGAGAGATGGGTCTGAACTGGGTTACATTGTCACAGCTATTATCTTTCTTTGGAATAGAGACAATTGTCGCCATTTTCAAACTGCTAGGGAAAGAAAAGTGTATAATACAAGCGTTAACTAATTTGGTAAACGAAATCATGATCACATCCCAAACGTCAAATACAATTTATAAGGAGAGTCTATCACCGTCACAAGCTCTTTTGTTACAAATAGTAGCAAATATATTTTTCATTTTATTAAAAGAAACCTCACGAAAAGAGAAACCTTCCCGAACTTTAGAGGAAATAAGAACGATTTCAGAAGGGTCGATTTTTGTGGATGGCAACGATTCAAGGAGATCTTCAAGAAAAGAATTGTTAAACTCATTTGGTGTTAAGCTAGTCACTAGTTCGCTACCTTTAGATTTCTTGATCAGTTGCCATGCAGTTTTCATTTAATTTTCACTCTTACATAGTAAGGTATTATTGAAGTGCAATTTGGCTTCATTAGCGTAATAGTGTCTATGTTTATAGTAAGCTTCACGTAGGTCGCTTGTACCGTGTTGTCTAAAAGCCTGCCTCAAGGTTACTAGCACTTCTCTTTTACTCTTCAGGTCATTCGAAAACCAGGAAGCCTGCAACCGTCCTTTAACAATCCTTTTTACAATTGGAAAGGAAAGTTTAAAAATATTATAAAATTCTTTAATAAAGGAATTGAAGTTCAACTTTGCATACTAGAAGAGCACATCGTTGTTGCGGGACCACTATCGTTTGTATCCAAAAGTTTGTCACATTGTTCCTACATTACTCGTACTAGGAGAAGTTCTGACAAAGAAGCGAGTATTTTCATAGCTATTTAATTTTTGTTGGTAAGGGCATCTTCTACATATTCTTCAGCTACACTATTAGATTTCTATGCAACATACCTTTTTGAGTAGGTGATGTCAGCGCCACCAACAATGATTTGTGTATTCCTTCCAATTTGGCAATTTAAGGAAACTTGGGACCTCTCTGTTCTAGATTCCATTACTGGCCGGTAGCACCTACCATTCTGGTATTTCAAAAAAAATCGCCGGTCTTGTATTCCTTTCGGTCGCAATAAAACATATTTTTCTGACAAATTTTAACATATTGTTTCCCACAATTGTAAATAACCGATTCGTATTTGTTTTGGATTTAGGAATCATTATATGAATCAAAGATCCTGCATCTTGGGTGTTGTCAACCTTCATTTTTACCAATTCGTCGCATTGACATGCTTCAAATACTAACACAATCTAAGCATAACATTAATTTACATTTTTTTGATAAACTCCAATTCAAAATAAATTTCATCAAAAGCATTGATCAAACTGTTCCTTAGTTACGTGCATATCCTTCATTCTGCTGCATGTGTGACCACATTGAAAAACATTTCATTTTTTTACATTCGCCAAATTGGAAAAATATGCCAATAGCACATTTCTCAAATAATTATTAATATGTTTCTCTTCACACCAATTCACTAATTTTGGATACACTACGTTTGGAAGTCAATCTAACATCCTCAGCACAAAAAGCAATACTTAAGCTCTTTATAAAATAATATACTGTTTTGTATAAAATTAAAACTTCAACATCCAAGAAAGTTATAAAGAATTGAATTTTTCGTGAATCTATGTTATGTGATTTGTCGAACGTATTGTAAATAAAGAAAGGTAAAAAACGAAAGTGTTTACAATCAGTTTCTTTCAATGAATTTTCAAGATAAGTTCTATAATTTTTTAACACGAGCATTCCTGGGTATTTTTCAATATGAACACAGTGTGACTTACATCACATTCGCCAAAAAACATTTTATTTTTTACGCTGTAAATTAGAAACAGTGTGTCTCGACGATAACATCTTAAACGAATAATGAGAATGCAAAAACCAATTCAGAGTAAAATTGTAACTTTATAAAAATGGACAAGATCTACTTACTAAAAATATTTTCATGGCGGTGTTACTTCCGGTTATACAGGAAGTAGATACCAACTTTGTTATTTAAAATACAATGCCGCAGTTTTATTTTATTTTTGGTTTTGGGGTAAAATTTTATGTTTTCTACTACCAGGTTTGGCGTACCTATCTCTTACCATAATTAAGAAAAAAAAAAAATAATTTTAGGCCTTAACAAAAATTTGAATCTACTAAAAATTTAATAATTCATGAAACATAAAAGGAAGATAAGCAAAACTTGTTCAACGGTTAAATATGGTATTGGACTATGTTTTAAGTATTAGACATTTTTGAAATTTGTTTCTACGGGAGGCCCGGAAGTATCGGTAATTAAGAAAATTAAAATTGTCAAAAAGTTATTTTTTTTTTAATTTAAAGGGCAATAGACAATAACTTGGCAAAGCTGGCTAGCCCATTGGGCCAAAAAGGTCCACATGTTTGACCATTTTAACTTATGAAGAAAGAATCGATCTTTCCGATTCTAGTAAAATTTTTGTGGACCTTTATGGCCCAATGTGCTTAATTAACGGTTAAAAACCGTTACAACGCACACATATCTATGCATTTTTTATCAAAGCGCATGAAAATGCACGTGCATTTTTATACACTTCAAAATTGGTTTGCGCGAAGCGCCAACATTTGAATTTTGAAATTCAAATATGACTTCTATTCCATTTTATAAAAATGAAATGTTGTCGGCTAATGATGAGTGTTGGTGGAAGCGATTCTCATGATTATTTTTATTATTAATGTTTAATTAATAGAAAAAGTGATTTGTGTGTAAAGAATTATAGAATTTTTAGGCGCAAAGAGTCATTTATCTGGACGGAGTTTCTTCTACAATATCATGGTTAGGTTTAGGTTATCACTTGAAATACGCGAAGAATTAGTTTTTTTGAATACATCACAAGCTTCATTCACTCTTTGCAAAACTAGGTTCATTGCGTCAAATAGCATGATTTATAGATTGCTTCTGTTCCTCAAACGTAGCTGGTCTCGGTGCCTTCAGGCTTTTGGTTCTGAAACTCTTAGTGCTTTACGGAAATACGCATCAACCGCGTAGTTTGCCTTCCTTTCTCGCTTGGAGGTTCGATCCAGTGACCAATAAAGGTTTTCTTCTTTTCTCGTAATCCTCTCCCTCGAACTTGTACACTGACTCGGTGGACGTGTCTAATGTAAAGTTTCTCAAAGAAGATTCCCAAGACCGGTCAACTTCTGGTTTAGCTCTTCCGTTTGGTTCTAAGTCTTTTCAGGATTTCATTCATGTCTTCACCCGTAATATCACTATCTTTTGTAGCAAACACTTGATCTGCTCCGAACCAAATCATGTTCAACATATCATCCTTATTCAACTGGTTAGCTTTGTTGTCCACCAATCGACCTTGTTGAATGACGAGTTTGTCCAGTCTCAACTTAATTTCCGCTCTTTCCACAATTATCTTTTCCTCCACCGTGCTTTCAGTAAAAAATCTGAACACTCTAACTTGCTTCATTTGACATATACGATGAGCTCTGTCTATAGCTTGGAGATATATTTGGGAATTCCAGTCAGAATCCAGTTTGCCGTGGCCAAATTAATTCCGAGACTACCTGCTCACAATCTTCCGAAGAGTTAAAGAGTTCCAGTAAAAGAAAATTGAAAAAAGCCCACAACGCGTGCAAATTGTTATGAAGAAGTGTTCCTGTAATCAACAGTCTATTTAACAATTTAAATTCTTGAACATACTCGGACTACTTCGACTTCTCGTTTTCGGTTCTGTGCGCCTAATCAATAATGACGTATTTCCAGTGGAACTTTTTAAATACTGATTTCTCCTTGATTACTTTCTCATACAATGTAACTCCAGACAATGACGTCCACAATCACTCTCATTATCAACCCTACTATATATTGGCTTCTTCTTGTTTAGTTTTGAACGGTTCAGAAACAGTTTTCGAGATACCTCACTGTAAAAGTATTCAGACTCGTCATTGCAGACTTCAACTTACTTCAATCGCTTTATTTCTTTCCACCGAAAATGTACAGACGAATGGTTCGTAGAAATTACAAAATTGCTTGTATGTTGTGAGCATATCTTGATTTCCGAATCTTCTTCCTTTAATAATGCATCTTTTCCTTGAATAAGTCTCTTTTCTAACTTGGGCAAATACGAATGTTGAGATTTCATATAAGTATTCAATATACACAGACTTTAAGTCTACGTTTAGGCACCCCGGAAATATTCTAATGTATAAATATCTTCATATATATCATTCCAGAAAATATTTACATTCCTTTTCCTTACCAACTTTCTCACTTTTTAGGATGGTTCAACCAACATGTTACGCGTATTCAAAGGGAATTCGCAGCGGAAGAAAAAGAATTGTTTGAGAAGTCTGGCATCTTGTCAAAGTGAGGGTAAACGCTTCAGGAGATCAGTATCATGAGGAGGATGCCTTACATAACGCATGTTGCAAACGGATACGGAGAGAAGAGCATCGAATGGAAGACGATGATGTATGTAAAGAGAATGGTGGATGTCAAGCGAATGGTGGATGTGAAGAGAATGATAGATGTCAACATGATGGTAAGCAAGTACCTGTAAGTGCTGGACATTCTCGTGCTCAACGATCTTGTGTTGTTGATGTCACTCGTGTTGAAGGTAAGAGTAATCTGCTGATCAATCAGAAAGAGATAGTGCAAGCTTCGAATCAGGTGTCTTCCTCGTCTTCGTCAGTTCAGTCTCCACGTCCCAGGAAAAAGTCCTTCAAGTGCTATAGTTTCCGAAGAGGCTCGAGTTGGACTTACTGGGGGTATCCGAAATGAACTTCGAACGGTATGTACACTCATGAAATTTAAAACTTGGACACCACAATTTCTGTAAACAAAAGTTTGCACATTGTGAAGCGGGCTTAAGGGTATCATTTACAATTCTAACAGCAGGTAGTCTCAGCAGGGGTTATCTTATAGAAGGACTGTAGAATGAATCATTACACTAAGCACGTTTTAGAAAATAGGTAATTTACGTTGCTTACTTAATTTTTTTCTTTAAAGAATATATTTGAAGGTATCGCTAATTAAACACCATAGCTCGATTAATTATCGAATCAAAATTTTGTTTAGGAAATGTTTACAAAATAAAATTAGAAATAATTTTGATTTAAAAACGTCTACAAGCAATAACTTTTAAATTAAATCAAAAACTAAACATGGTTATTTGGGTTGACTGATTATTACTTATTTTTAAATAAATCTAACCTACTAATTATTGTAAGTTATTAAAAAAATCATTAAACTCTCTATTCATAATATTTAGTCCTTACAAAATGTATATTTTATGACGTTTCATTTTTTCTGTAGTTAATATAAAAAGTGAAAATAAAAACTAAGGCAATTCTTATTGTCAACGTATATATTTAGTTTTTTGACAAGAATTTATTACATAATTATAATTAAGATACCAAGTTATAGTTTAAAATTAAATGAAAACTTTTTTTTAAATAAAGGTATTACTATATAAATAAATATAAGAAATCAATAATGGGTGTGACCTCCATTATTATTGATACATTCTTGGAGGCGTCTGCTCATTGACGCTATCAAGGTATCAATATAATTAATATTAATCGTTTCCCATGCGGTATCAATGGCTGCAATTAGTGCATTACGGTTTACTGGTATAAAATTTGGCCCTTGTTGTCTTCGGATAACAGCAAGTATTCGAGCCCAAACATTTTCGATAATGTTAAAATCTGGGCTTTTTGCTGGCCAGGGTAACAGCTCCAAGTTATTTCCTCGTATCCAATTGCGCACAACCCGCGAAGTATGAATAGAGCCCCTATTAATTTGTCCTTTAACAACAAAAATACATTATGAAAATGTTAATTCAACAGATCCCGAACTATTTTTTGGAGAAAGTATAGTGAAATAAGAATACTTACTTGTTGGAAAATATAATCTTCGTCTGGATAAAACACTTCGACTGAAGGTTTCATAATAGTTTCCAAAATATCTAAATACGCAGCAGAATCAAGACGTCCTTCGATAGCCCAACAAACTCCTAGACCCCGCGCGCTAACCCAACCCCACACATTAACAGAAAAATAACTACTTCGTTTTTAAGACATATGTGATTGTTTTCGTAAGGAGTTCCTTCCATTCTCAAACTTTTAGTGGTCCATCGTTGCGACTATTGAACGTTTTTTCGTCGCTAAAAATCACTGGATGCCAAAATTTCAAAGGTTCGTTTACATATCGCCTTGCAAATTCCAGACGACGTCTCATATTTTCGTCACTGAGAACTTCTTTCGCAGCAGCATTATAATTCTTTATTCCCATCTCCTATAATCTTTTTTGTGCAGTTGTACGGTACTCGGGAAAATTTTTTGCTGGCCAGGGTAACAGCTCCAAGTATTTTGCTTGTATCCAGTTGCGCACAACCTACAAAATATAGGGTCATCATATCTCGATAGTTAATTAACGAACGTTCCAAGAAAATATGTGTAAATAGTAAATGGAATCTACTAACGTAAAGTTAAATCGTTAATTATAGTTACATAACTCTCCTTTCATAAGATATAGTTCATATTAATATGCTTATTGTAAAGCTTCGTACACACCTGAACAACAAACCGAGGAACAAACAGAACAACGAACCGAACGGCAATCGGAACATTAATTTGGACGGTGCTACGTACGAATTTTAGAACAGATTCGCAAGTCCTGATTGTTCCACGAACGGTTTGCGGCGTTCCCGCAACTTGTCGGTTTTTTCTCCGACATCAAAGAAAATGCGCGCGAATGCGTTTGCAGGTTTGGACGAATCTAAATAAAACGGCGAACAAACTTATGCGGGAGAATTAAATTATTTATTTTTGTCCTCCCTTTTGTGGGTTTGTTGTGTTTTAGGTAATATTATGGAGTTGACAGAAGAAAAATGTTTTAAATTAATCAGTGTTTAAGAATGCAAGAAAAAATGATGTCCCTATTAGCATCATTTGGGCGGGAAATTTCCAAAATAAAAAAAAGCGAAGTAAATTATAATTTTTACTCTTCTTTGTGCGTAAAAATTTGGTTGGCACTATCTTCTTGTTTTCCGCAATTTTCTCTTCTCAATAATAAATATATATGAACTGAAAACTACTGAAAATAATTATGGAACAGCACAAACGTTCCGTTTGTTGTTCGGATTGTGGAAATCATAAAAGATCGTTTGTCGTTCTGTTTGACTTTCGGTTCGTTGTTATGTTTGTTGCTCGGTTTGTTGTTCAGGTGTGTACGAAGCTTTACAACTTAAGCAACAATTTTTGGCGAATAAAGATTAGTTTGTGATGTAATATTAGAAACACAAATTTATATCATATCAAATTTATGACAACTTAAAACCAAGAACGTGTATGTTATTGCTAAGAAATTATTAAGGAAAAAGCGCAATTGCAGTGTAAATATTTATAATTAGATATTTTCGAAAGTTTATAAGTCCTCTATTGTAATCTTAATACTTAAAAGAAAATCCTGTCCATTAGCATTATAAAGAAATGGTTTTTACTTTATGAATAAGTTTCAATAACAATAGAATATCCTTGCTTGTTTAATTTACTTCCTTTGAGTCATATTGCTCTAAGGGTTGTTACATTGGTCATTAGAAGTATGTAATAAATAAACAATTACCTACTGTTTGAGAAGGGGTAGTGTGAACCAATAAATAAAGTAAGAAATGTAAATTCCATTTTAGTTTAAAATTTCAAGTGTTGTGAAAATGCCACCTCATCTCGGTGCTGATTTGAAAGCGCGGATTGTTTCGGAATTAGCGGCGGGCCGTAGCGTGCGTGAAATTTCACGTATGTTAGATATACTTAAAAGCACCGTAGGGCATTACCGAGTAAAATGGAATCTTGAACACACTTTGGAAATAGCCATCGGAAGAGGTAGACCTAAAGTATCTACACGTGCTCAAGATCTCGAGTTGTTGCATTACGTAACAGAACAACCATTTGCTACATACTCCAGGGCTATAGCAGATACACATTTTCCCGGATGCCGTATAACTGCACAAAAAGATTAAAAGAGATGGAAATAAAGAAGTATAATGCTGCTGCGAAAGAAGTTCTCAGTGACGAAAATATGAGACGTCGTCTGGAATTTGCAATGCGATATGTGAACGAACTTTTGGAATTTTGGAATCGAGTGATTTTTAGCGACAAAAAACGTTCAATAGCCGCAACGATGGACCACTAAAAGTTTTTAGAATAGAAGGAACTCGTTACGAAAATAATCACATATGTCCTAAAAAACAAAGTGGTTATTTTTCTGTAAATGTGTGGGGTTGGGCGTTGATTGAAATATTGGTAAAGATAGTCAACCTTACGGGATTATGCGACCCCGAAATTTGTTCTAAACATCAGAGGTCGGTAGTATCGCTTTGTGCTAAGAAAATACGTCAATTGTATTGTAGAATTTACAGAACAGTATTGCCGATAAATGTGAAATAGAAAACTGTAATTTTGCTGATAGTTTATGCTAAGGCACGACATTGTTGCCAATGATTGAAATATTGGTGCATTGAGTCAATGTTGACAAACAAACAAAAACATGCGTTCTACAATATACAAGAATTTATTGATTTTTGTCGACGTACTAATTAAATGTGTGTCCTTTGTTATATATTTTTTTTCTATTGTCTGTTAATTGTTCAATGTAATAATATTTATTTGTATCTTTCTTACGTAAGGTTATAACAATGGTTATACCATCATGACAAACACATATATGTACAAAGATTGTATACATACACATGTGAATAAAGTTTATTATTATGAAAAAAACCTGCAGATTTAAAAGTATTAATTTCGTAAAGAAATCGTTGAAAAACGTTCTCCCAAAAAAACAATTTCTTTAAATACTTTTGAAAATTCCATACTCATATATTTATTACATTAACATCGTTTATCCGTTGAAAATGTTTTAAAATCTATTAGGCTTACGCAAGTAAATTTCTAAATTTTGGTCATTGAAATTAAAATTTTTTAACATAGAAACGCTATACCTTTTTATGTTGGAACGAATGTTGAATTTTCTTATATTACAATCTAACGTACTCAACTGTTTGCATCTAAACAATATTATAACAAGCCTACTCATTTACTAAAGGTGTTGCTAAAAGTATGCAAAAAATTCTGACTAAGCCGATAAGGAATGTGACTCATAAACGATAATCCGGAAGACTCCTCGTAATACATTTGTTTCAATATTCATTAAGTCACTACATATATAAAAAAGTACATTGTAATACGTGTAAGGAAATGCTAACAGTTAACGACTCAAGTGTTTTCAATGTGAACGAATCATTAATTCTATATAAAGATTACAGCAAATCTGATGGAATTAAATACTTACACAGACCATCACCCGAATTCTCAAAATTTGTGTTTTTTTATTGAAAGTTTTTACTGAAGAATTTCATCTTTTAAAACAGATTATGGTTTATTGGAAAAAATTAAACTCCGTATAAAAAATGTCTCAACAGCAGTGTGAATTCATGGTTCAGAGAATGCGACACTCATAAACTGTTAATTATCGATCAGTTGGTTAAAATAAAACTATATCGAACCTTAAAGTGGGAGGCTAATAAACATATTTCTAATAGCTATAATTACAGTGATGTCACAAAACCACACCGTAAAATAAGAATATTATCTGCATAAATAAGTGTAAATGTTTGGATATGTTTTATGTATAGCATTGTATTAGGTACGTTATTATTTATGTGTAAATTGTTTGTAAATTATTACTATTATTTTAGATCAGTTGGAATTGTAATTTTGAAACAATGTTTATAATTAATGAGCTATTTTTACTTTAATTAAACTATTTTAATTCGAAACCATGATATTTTGATACAGTTTCAAAGAGTAAAATCCTAACTTTTTATCTCTACTAACAGATAACAAAGTGTCACTTTTCGTAAATTATTTTTTTCCCTCGGGAAAAAGTGAGTACTATTTTTTAACACCAAATTTCCCTCAATAATTTTCTAATTCTATTGTAATATGATTTTTCAATATTAAATTGTCATTTATTTCGTCACAGAAAAGAATAGTGTATTGTACACGTATTATCCGCACCGCGTCGGGAGACAACACACCTCAAGCTAAAATCTAGTACTTTTATTTTTAGAAGTAATAGGAATAGGTTTTATTACCAAGTGAATTTAAATTTGAAGGTCTAGTGGAACCCACTTTCCCTAAAAAACACGGTAACTTGTTGCCTTTTGAATTGAAAAATTTGAAAACCAATTTTTATTTATTTATAATTTTGCGTTTCTGAACTCTAGTGGTATTTCTCCCAGTATGTTCTACTTTATTCCTAACGAAGTTGTTAAATGACAAACAAATGTCAACATTATTATTTGCAAGTTAAAAATAAAGTGCAAGCATAATTTGTAAAATAATTGTTTCTTATTTATCTAACACCGACCAAACCAAACTGTTTTAACAAATAACGCTTCGCATGTATTTTAGTAAATTATTAAAAAAAACATTGTCATTAAAATCCAAGATATGTATCATCAATGGTATTATTCATAAATGAAAAATTTGTCACTTTTAATTACTAGTTAATACGTTTACTAAATATTTGAAAACGTTGCAACATTGTATTGACAAAAGTAAATTTTACGGATTGTATGTTGCGCCATTTTTACAACGGTGGAATAAATTGAATTATTCTATTTCAAGAATCGTACACATTATAACTTAGCGCTTCAGTACAGGTGAAAAAGTAAACAAAAACGCAACCCAACATGCATATGTGAATTGCATCCGTGATACAAGCAAATACAAGCGGTTGACTATCTTTACCAATATTTCAATCAACGGGTTGGGTTAGCGCGCGGGGTTGAGGAGTTTGTTGGGCTATCGATGGATGTCTTGATTCTGCTGCGTATTTAGATATTTTGGAAACTATTATGAAACCTTCAGACGAAGTGTTTTATCCAGACGAAGATTATATTTTCCAACAAGTAAGTATTCTGATTTCACTATACTTTCTCCAAAAAATTGTTCGGAATCTGTTGAATTAACATTTTCATAATGTATTTTTGTTGTTAAAGGACAACGCTCCTATTCATACTATGTAAAGCAGTTACATAGTCGATCCTTCAATAATTATAGCCAACATAACAGTTAGCACGTATAAAAATTTTGAATCGCTTGCAATAAAGTACGCAAGTGGTTGTACAATAGCAAACAAACACTGAGAATCACCCGACAACTGTTTCGTCCTTTTGGGACTCATCGGTAGTGAGAGAACTCGAGTGTAAGTTGACTATTGTACAAACGCGCGCTGTCGACTATATGCCCTACTGGAGGGATCATTATATTTAAACGATAAGTTTTGCGACACCTAGTGTCGATTTGTGAAAGCGTTCACGTACATGAATGTAAGCAACTTCAAACTATTATGAAACCTTCAGTCGAAGTGTTTTATCCAGACGAAGATTATAATTTCCAACAAGTAAGTATTCTTATCTCACTATACTTTCTCCAAAAAATAGTTCGGGATCTGTTAAATTAACAATTTCATAATGTATTTTTGTTGTTAAAGGACAACGCTCTTATTCATACTTCGCAGGTTGTGCGCAATTGGATACAAGAAAATAACTTGGAGCTGTTACCCTGGCCAGCAAAAAGCCCAGATTTTAACATTATCGAAAATGTTTGGGCTCGAATACTTGCTGTTATCCGAAGACAACAAGGGCCAAATTTTATACCAGTAAACCGTAATGCACTAATTGCAGCCATTGATACCGCATGGGAAACGATTAATATTAATTATATTGATACCTTGATAGCGTCAATGAGCAGACGCCTCCAAGAATGTATCAATAATAATGGAGGTCACACCCATTATTGATTTCTTATATTTATTTATATAGTAATACCTTTATTTAAAAAAAAAGTTTTCATTTAATTTTAAACTATAACTTGGTATCTTAATTATAATTATGTAATAAATTCTTGTCAAAAAACTAAATATATACGTTGACAATAAGAATTGCCTTAGTTTTTATTTTCACTTTTTATATTAACTACAGAAAAAATGAAACGTCATAAAATATACATTTTGTAAGGACTAAATATTATGAATAGAGAGTTTAATGATTTTTTTTAATAACTTACAATAATTAGTAGGTTAGATTTATTTAAAAATAAGTAATAATCAGTCAACCCAAATAACCATGTTTAGTTTTTGATTTAATTTAAAAGTTATTGCTTGTAGACGTTTTTAAATCAAAATTATTTCTAATTTTATTTTGTAAACATTTCCTAAACAAAATTTTGATTCGATAATTAATCGAGCTATGGTGTTTAATTAGCGATACCTTCAAATATATTCTTTAAAGAAAAAATTAAGTAAGCAACGTAAATTACCTATTTTCTAAAACGTGCTTAGTGTAATGATTCATTCTACAGTCCTTCTATAAGATAACCCCTGCTGAGACTACCTGCTGTTAGAATTGTAAATGATACCCTTAAGCCCGCTTCACAATGTGCAAACTTTTGTTTACAGAAATTGTGGTGTCCAAGTTTTAAATTTCATGAGTGTACATATTAATATAACATTTCATTTGAAATGTATTGGGACAAGTGAGATTGAATGAAACTAACGTAAACTAAACCTGTTACGTAAAAAATGTATTGGGGAAAATCATATTTAATGAAACTGGTGTAAACTAAGCCTGTTATGTAAAAAAATGTGTTGGGAAAAGTGAGATTCAAAGAAACTGGTGTAAAATAAACCTGTTATATAAAAAATGTGTTAAGAAAAGTGAGGTTAAATGAAACTTGATAATATAAGACTATAATAGATTTAGGCAAATGAGCAGAAACCTAGACTGAAGTAGCTCCGGCAGTACCAAGCTAACAATTTGAACTCTCAAATGAGAACGAGGTATTTTAATTAACCAACTAAAAAATTATTAAACTTTTACGTAATTAATTAAATGGTTTTGTCAGGTACGCTTAAAAAATTCAAAGAGATCCGCTCGTGACTGCGTTGAGACTCATTACTCCGCAGCTTCAGAAAGCCAGTCTCTGTCAATTGGAAGTCAGAGTCAACGTTGCAAATCAATCGCAACGACATCGTCGAGAAGCAAAAGATTAAGCTAGATCTATTATCTATCACATCTACTGAAGCATGTTGCTGGATATGCAAATCAACAAACCCCAAATGGCTATCGGAAGAAGTTTGGATTCCGCCAGCTACTAGATGTTGCAATAGTCACCTGATTAACCAGAGGATCCTCGACGACGAATCCAGATCTCTTATAAAGCAAAAAACAACCGTTGGGGCTTGGTTTATTAAGAAGGAGCTTTCAAGTTTTATTCTTCTCTTAACCAATAAAGTCAACCAACCCCACATTAGCATAAAATCTGATCAGCTAGCTGACAAAGATTTTAAGTTGCTGTTTGGGATTCAAAAGCAGGAGTTTGAAGACCTGTTAGGAAATATTCGTCCTCACTTGCGAGACAGCTGTCATCAATCTCCTTAAGATGCCCTAGCATTACTTTTGATAAACCTCCGACTCGGGATTTCTCAAAAGCTTCTAGGATTCTTGTTTGGCATGCCTCAACAAAAAGTGAGCACCAGCATGTGGCGAGTGGCTATTAAAAGAATTTGTATCGCAGAACGTTGGATACGATTTCATTTCCCGTAAAAAACTGATTGCAGAACATGACTCAGCTTATATACGGCAACTTTACCAAGTCCCTGTAGGCAACCTTATTCTCTTTCTGGATAGTAGGAAACACAACTTATTGACTGTAACCTATTGTTGGCTTATTTAGAAACTGTTTCTTGTTTACAGCTACATACATGTATGTGGAGAAGAGTGAAGATAATGAATTGCAGGGGAAAACGTTTTGCTTCGCAAAAGGTAGGAATTTGGTAAAGCCGATGATGGTGATTGCTCCATTTGGAAGAATCATCGCAGTCACTGAGCTCTATTGTTCTGATGCTAGACATAATGATGCCAAGATGCTTCGTCATATGTTTGATGATCCTTTGGGTATTTCCACGCTTCTAAAACCAGGAGATGTGGTAATTGGTACGTGTTTTATACTTGACTTGACAACGGCTTGACATCGTTTTAAAGGAATCATAATTAAAATGATTTTCTTCTGCAGTGAACCGAGGGTTCAGAGATGCTAAGCAATTTTTGGAAAGTAAGGCCTTTGTAGTAAAGACGCCAGTGCTTTTGAACAAAAAACAAAACCAGTTCACTGCTGAAGAGGCCAATGAATCTCGAGTAGTTACCCTAACTCGATGGAGGGTGGAAGCTTTGAATGGAAGACTGAAGGGGCTTTTCAAATTCTTTGATATGAAGATCCCTCATCATTATTACAATCGCAATTATAATGACCAACTTCGTCTCTTACTGGATATAGATGTGCCCTCATCAATAAGTACCGTCCCCCAAATTATACCGAATCGACAAATTCTCAGAAGATAATCGAGGAAGTTTCTAGGAAGTCCTCTCTCACAAACACATTCAAAAATGAAGTTTTGCCAATTCTCCGAAAGACAAGCCTGTGGAAAAAATCTTGCGACCGTAATTACGAAGGATTCCCATTGATGACGCTGAATGAACTGGAGGAGATCACTTTAACTCTTGTAAGTGACGATCTCGAATTGGAGTCAGAGGATGAAGCTGTGTCTGAGAACGGAGCTTTTTCTGAGAATGGTAGGGCAGACTCTGCAGATGATATTGTTGATTGAGATGATGGCGTTTCTGATGGGGAAGCTGGGATTGCAGCAGATGATAAAGAAATCAAAAACGAGAGCGATGCTGAAGCGAAAGTGGAGTGTGAAGAGGAGGAGGAGGAGGAATCAGAGTCAGAAAGTGAGATAGAAGACTGGAGTATGTCCCTGCAAGAATAGCAGTTTTAGTTTTCAAAATTGTTTTAGTGGATAATAGTAATATATTGAACCGCGGTCGTCCACGTGCATCTCTTTAAACTAAAATCTTCCGGTTATTGAAAAGAGCACGTTTTTCAAAAGATTTACAATATTTGATTGACTTAGCGTCAACATGCACCCGGTCTTGAAATTGCATGCAGTAAGTCTTCATTCGATATGTTATGCACACACTTTTGCTACAGGTATTTTGAATCCACCTTGACCAGTTCTCATTTACATTATCCTAGCAATATTGTCATTACCTGAAGTCTCCTACTCGGCCAAGACTTTAGTTCAGGAGACGTAAATTATCTTTTTTAAAATTATCGTAGTTTTCTAGGTTTTATTTTATTCACGATGTCATGTTTCCACTTTTTCCGAACTTGCAATTTTTGCTATTTTTTGCAGTCGTTGAAATTTTGATAGTCTATTGTCGTTGACATTGTTGGGTTTCGAATAGGCCATTATACTTTGCCCAATTAGAAAATTGTTTAGCTCACTACATAAGGGGGATAATGGTTGGAAATTTAGACATGCTTAAATTTGTGTGAATACTATATTAAATTCTCCAAAAGTAAGCATAGTTGTAACAGTAAGACTACTCCGAATGAACCACTCGCGTACTTCACTGTCCGTTTAATCGCCTGTGATAATTATCACTACAATCAAAGATTTTCCCTTTATTTAAGAGGTAATGACACTAGAAAAACTATTCCACTATTTGACAAAAAGCAGCTATTTTATTTATTATTAACATCAAAATATCGTCAAGTTACTATACATAATTGAAACAAATTAGAATTAACTAATTGTAATTCTACATTCTTCTCACCTACCTTTGTAGAAAGGTAAAACTAATTTAATTTAATACAGTTTCTTTATTATCATTACAAGGATCTTCATTCTATAAATCTAGGTGGTGTAAACGCTGCAACGGTCGCTGCATAACTCCTTTTTTGGTCTTGAGCTCTGCAACTCGTACTACACCATCAGGACCCGGTACTAGCTTATCTACTCTTCATATCGACCACTCCAGCCTTTTTTTGTTAAAGTCACCGATTAGAACTAGATCTCCGGTCTTCAGAGAAGAAAATTGTATGCTTTTCTTACAGCTTACTAATTTACATAAATACTTCTTTTGAAATCAGTTGTGGAAAGATTTCTGAATATTGATCACCTTTTTTCGTTGTTATTGAAGTTGTTCTGCATCTATTTTACTTTCTTCGGTAAACACTGCATTGCGTGTACCACGCATAAACATTGCAGGACATAAAGGTTTTAAATTACGAACATCTTCTTTAACGATGGTTAGAGGTTGTTCATTTATTGTCCACTGAAAGGCTACTAATACATTCCTCATTTCCTCATAATTTAATTTGAATCAAAAAAGTGTTTTTCTTAAAATATCTTTAACTGAACGGATAAGTCTTTCAAAAAATCCAAAAAGTTGAAGATGAAAGTAATGTAAAACAAATCAAGTGGATTCGAAACTGTCATACTAAGAGTTGGTGAGGAAGATTTTTTGAAAGACTTATCCGTTCAGATAAAGATTTTTTAAAAAATCCTCCCCACCAACTCGCAGTACCACAGTTTCGAATTCACTTGATTTGTTTTACATTACTTTCATTTTACATTTTTTTCCAATTTAACTTCTTAAACAAATTGTTAGCTCCAACAAAGTTGGTTTCATTATCGGAGTAGTCTTACTGTTATAATTGGAAGTCCCACCGAGATCGCTGTGTTTTTTTTATTTTTAAATCTATAATTGAAGAAAGTATTTAATATAATGGATAAACTAGAAAAGGCACGAAGACCACTTCGAATACAATTTGATAAAGAATACGCTGAGTTGGTAAATTTGTTAGTCGCTGATCCTGTTGACCAAAAGAAAGTTGCGGTTTGTAATTCGGTGTTCCAACAAACGTTTGCAAATATGGAAAAGATTGACTGTGATGTAAAGACACAATTTCTGGATACCAACAAAACAGATACGGAAATTGACGATAAATTTGAGAAGATGGCTGAATATTCAAAGAAATACATAAGTATTGGCATGGAACTCACCACGCAAACTCTTGTACGGCCAATAAGTCCTTCAAGTATTAAAAGTCGTGTAAGAAAAAGAAGAGTTGCCGTTTGCCAAAAGTAGAACTAAAGAAGTTTGGTGGCGATCTTAAAGACTGGTTAGGATTTTGGGGACAATTCCGAAAGATTGATGAGGACGAGGATCTTCACGGCGTGGACAAGTTTTAATATTTAGTTCAAGTGATAGAAATTGGATCAGTCGGTAATTATCAACAAACAGCCGAAAATTACTCTCAAGCAGTTAGCTCTTTAAAAGAAAGATACGGAAGAGATGATTTACAACTTCAAGTGTATGTACGGGAGCTTTTAAAGATGGTAATAAACAATGTAAAAAACAAAAAAAATTTATCACTTTCCACAATGTATGTTCGTCTAGAGTCCCATTTAAGATCCCTACACTCTCTGAATTTAGCAAATCAAGATCCAGCAACATGGATATTTACGCTTGTAGAATCTAGCCTGCCTGAGGAAACGTTGCGAGTTTAGCAAAGCAGTTATTTGCTCAAAAAAGATGTGCCAAAACAAGAAAGTATTGTCTTATGGAATTTTTACGTAATAAGGTGAGAACGAAACAACAAATAAAATTAGCTAAACATGAATTTGATCTAAGTTCATTTGAATAAAAGAAAAAGCTATGTCAAGTGGATAAGAAAAGTAAACATACACCAGTTACAGGAGCAGAACTATTTTCTGGTCAAGCCACAGATTGCTTGTTTTGGGTAAAAGATTATCAATCGTCAGAATGTCAAAGGGCAAGTCATCTTTCACTAGAAAAAAAAATACCGTTTGAGACAAAAAAGCATGTTTTCGGTGTTTGAAAATTGGACATAGTAGTGATAGGTGCCTTCGTCACGTTAAGTGTTTAGTATGTCAAAAACAACATTTCACCGTAATGTGTCCTTCAATTCACAAGACGCATGATGAGAGGAAAGAAGATAGTAATATTTCAATAAAAGAAGTGTTATCGACTACAACTACTCAATCAAATATTACTTGCAGTAGTAATATCTTATTGAAGACAGCTGTGGTTTGGATTGAATGTGCCAAAGGAGGTATAAAAAAAGTACGTTTACTTTTTGATAATGGGTGCCAACGCAGTTTTGTGACAAGAGAATTGTACAAAAAATAAAATGTATTCCTGTTAGTGAAGAAAACGGACAAAGTGTGTTATTTGATAGGACGGTGACAAATTATGAAAAAACTAACACACATCGTATCATAGTAAGCAAGTATTCTTAACAACAACTGTTTTGCTTTAAAAGTTCGAGAAAAACCGGTTTTAGGAGAGTTAATTTCAAGGTTTCCTAGAGGAAAATTACTGGAAGAATTAAAAGCGAAGGGTATTTATGTAACAGATGGTGATGAAAATTTGTAATTAGCAGCGAACACTGGGAAAAAATGATGACTAAAAAAATACAATTTTTGGACATTTTTCTTACAGCTACAGAGACAATTTTTGTGTGGACATTGTCTGAACCGGTTCCAGTAACATCTGCTGCCACTATGTCAGTGTCAATGTCAATTTTTTTAGGCCAAGAAGAAGTAATAAAATTGTGGAAGGTTGAGTTCATTGGGATAGAAGAAATATCCGCAATTTCAGACAAAGAACAAGAAGTAGAAGCTGAGCGAATTTTTTTGGAAAAGGTAGGCAGAGACTAAGAAAGACGTTACTATGTAGGACTTCCTTGGATTAACAAAGAATTAAAAAAAGATTTACTATTAATCAAAAGGGATGCATTGAAGTGATTATATTCTACAACAAAAAAACTAGAAAAAAATTTGAAATTTAATAACTACACATAAATATTTATTCAGTGGGAAAAAAAGAACTAATTGAACGGATAACGGAAAATATGAAATCTGGACATTTTTGCCCCATCACGCCGTGATCAAAAACAGTCTCACTTACTTACCTACCTGGGTGATTTCATTGCCACAGTACAGTTGCTGAAAACCAGCAAAGGACTCGACTTATTATTATTTGATAAAACAAATCCACTGGTTACTTGTAGTACAGGTGTACTACTGTTTTTGATTATTGTAGAAGCAATTTTCTTAAAACTATTTATTCGACCGTGCTTAGAGTCATTCATACCTTTTGACGTAGTCTACTCGGTCACCGGATAACTGTCACCCACCACATCTTTTCAATGCTAACAGATCACCACCAGCATCTGTAAAAATGGTGGGACATAATTTTTGAAATAATGTCTTGCAATTTTCGCTGGTACATTATTGATTTATAATTTTAAAAAAATGGTGAACGTTTGACGTCTGCTTCTTTTCTTAAATAATATGTAAAACGTTTAAGTGAAAGTGTTAATTCGTAGGGTAGTGGTAAGGTCAACTTAGGAAGACACTAATCTTTGCAAAATAACAGCTTCAGTGTGTAAAGCCCAACTCAAAAAATACAAGTATGTTACTTAATGTTTGTTGTCAGAGAATAAAATTTTATATGTATATTTTTGAATCAATTACCATGCAACAGAATGATGTAAAATCATAGTTTATTGTCGTTGTGAGAAAATATAGTAAACTACATTTGGCAATTTTAATTTGAATTTTTTTTATTTACAATGACAGTCAAGGTATTTTTACATCGTCCTTCTTGTTAATAAATTACAAGTGTGTTAATTCATCAGAAGAAAAAGTCATATCGGAGAAATCATCATTTACTTGAATTATGAGTTTGTCACATATGCTGACCATTATGCGCTTCTTATTTATGTAGTATTGTTCAACTTCCACAAACTTCTCCCCATTTCTTCTCATAAACACTTCCAAAGTCTAGATAGTCCCGCAACATCATTACAATTGAACGTAATATTTCTCGTTGGCACCTTCTTAAGAATATGAGCTTAAGCATGAATTTTATGTTTCATCAAGAATTTAAATAACATTATGGAGTAGAGTATACAGTTTATAATCTTCAGAACCAACCTGTGTTATATAATTTATTGGTCGTCCTGATTTTTAATTACTGATCAAGCAAAAATCATGTCGTTCCATTATTATCTTACCAAAAATCAGACGTTTTTTCCACCTATATAAAACAAAAGATATGTATGTAATATATTATTAAAAATTAACTATTAAACTTACGTATCCCATTTTAAAAGTAAACTTGTAAATGATATTTTCTTTCCCCGATATCCAATATTTTTGTCATTTTTAATAACCACCAAATATTGAAGAAACAGTTTAAGTGTTGGGGTTGCATTTGCAAATGTATTTCTGTCCATAATCAATGACCCGACCTTGATTCTAAATACAAATTACTATGCTTTTCGATGCTCTAGTTTCTTGCACAATTGCGTCAAAAATGTTACCTATAAGGTGTCCTAATATTCCGTGTAAATACTACTGTTTGTGAGACTTAAATATGCCGATTTAACCCAAAGTACTTTAGTCCAAAAGTTGATAGTTTCCGAAATGTAGATAGACAAAGTTATTATTTTTATATACTTAATATACAGAGTGGTCTAAATTAGTTTTTTCTTATTATCTCAGAATGAGTAAAAAAAATCTGAAAATGTATATAGTAAAATATGTCATTATGGTACACAATTTAATAATCTTAAAAAAAAATAACTTAAGCAGTAGCGTAGATACCGGGGTAGCTGTAAAGTTGTTGTTTAAAAAAATTTTAATTTTAGAAATTTTTATCACCTTGTACGAATTTTGGAATAAGCAATTTATTACGGACAATGTATAATATTTTCGAGAAAAATCGTTTTATTTAGTGTCTGTTTTTCGCATCAAAAATTATAATGGTGAAGTTACCATTGAAAAAGAAATGTAAAACTCAAAATTTATTTTTTTTATTTTATAAATTTATTTAAAAATAAATATCAACAATAAAAAAATAACTTAACAATTAATATTACATTTACATATCTCACAAGAGATGCTCAAACTGTTGCCCTTGTGACTCCACACATGCCATAATTTTCAACTTTTAACTTTTTATCGACATTTATGTATAAAAATAAAATAAAAATACAATTACGGTTATAAAAACAATTGTAATTGTTTAATTCAGAAAGCCTTCTATTATTTATTTAAAATTTGTATTTTGCTTTTAAATCAAACAAAAATAGACAATAAAAGAAAACGATTTTTCTCGAAAAAATGAAAGATCACTTTTTTGTCCGTAATAAATTCGTACAGGGTGACCGAAATTTCTCTAAAATTTACATTTTTTTAATAATATTCTCGCAGCTACCCCGGAATCTGAGCTACTGCTTAATATATATTTTTGAAAACTTTAATAAATTGTGTGTCATATTAACGTATTTTACCATATAAATTTTTTGGATTTTTCTTTAACTCATTTTTGAGATAATAAGAAAAAACAAGTTTTAAATTGAAACTTTACAGGGCCGTACCTTCTTAAGTAAGTCCAACTAAACGAAAGCTTATATAAAAAATTTTTATAACTTTTATGCTTAGTAGCGTAGTAAAATGAATATATTAATAAAACCAATTCATTTCTTAACTCCTCAAAACTACAATCTTTGCCGTTGAATAAATTTAATTCACTAACTTCCAAAATAATTTCTGAAACTCAAGAAACATTTAGTTACTTTAATATATATTCTACAAACATCAAAGTATCAAACCCAAAATATTTATACTCTTTTCCTGAAATACATAAACCAACCATTCTATTAGATCAATAGTAAATTACAAATATTTATTAATATATTTTATTTTTTTTTTTTATTTTAAATTATATCAAAAGACAATAAGTTCAAACCATCTTACCTTATCAAAAACAGAATCCAACTAATATAAAACTTATTTAAATTAAAATTAGAACAAAAATCTTTAACTTTAATATCTTTTGACATCGTTAACCTGTATCCAATAATTCAATCAGAAGAAACAATTTCTTTGGTATCCAATATTTTACATGATAGTAACTTTATAGTTTCAACCGTCTATTTAACATACCTATATCAAAAACAAATTTTAAAGAAGAACTAGACACCATTTTTCATATTGCTCATTTAAACCAATTTCCATTCAGAATTATTTTCAATATTTTTAATAAAAATAATTATGTACTTTAGGGTGGCTGTTAATATGGACATGTTCAAATCGAATTCATTCCGTCCCCTTAAAAAAAAATTTAAGCCGTCAATGTGTTTTTTATCTCAATTAGAACGCGTGCCTCTGGTGGTTTCAATTTCTCTATTGATTAACCATTGGTTTTTCTTACTTTGTCCTTACTTAATGTTTTCGGCACAAAGCCAGTTCTAGCTTCAAAATTGACAAGAACCAGTAGTGAAATGTGTGTAAAATTCTTGTAATTGACATAAAATCATTAAATTCACCATTATTGTTTTTAGACGGGCATTATCATGAACAAATCATCCAATCTGCCTATGTTATGACAGAACATTTTTTTATTGGTGACGTCGACACTCAAATTAATGGGAATAAACTCCCATCTAAATTACAAGCTTTGATGGTTTTGTTTTCCAATCTCCGTTTTCTACATTTAAGCATACGGGAGTCTATTATTCTTGTTGCCAAAGAAGTGGCAATTTTTGAGATAAAGCTAGTCTGCCTACTAAAACGCTTTATCGGAGCGCTGATGTGGTTGAGTCTCTAACAAAAATAGAGAAAATTACAAAGAAATGCAAGCAAAGCATCAAATACTTCAAAAGAAGAAGAATTGAAATTTGAATTTCAAAATTTATTGGATGTTTCATCGGGAGACATACTAGAACACATCGGTGAAGAGCAGAAACAATTTTTGTCCAATCAGAGGAAACCTGGTTGCGTTGGTTATATTTCCAATTTTCAACCCACCACAATATTTAAGAAAGAGCACAGACAAAAAAACGATTTTAAAATGACGATTACAAAAAAGTGAACAGGAAAAAAGTCGATTGAGTAAGTACCTCATAAAAACATCGATCAATGCTTTGAAATGTAGTCAAAATATTAAAAGAAGAAATGTAATATCAAAACATTAAGATTACGCAATTTTTCTTAAAGTCAAACCGTAGAGTTAGAGTCCAGAAATGAAAGAACACCTCGAATTTTAAGCCAAAAAAGTATTGAGATCTATTCCAATATTTTAACGAAAGATTTTCAGAACAACTTTCCTGACCTTGTGCCAAACGGAGATAGCTCATCTGCTTCGAAGAAAAGTCGTGGAACTGTAAGCGTAATAATTGAGAAAGTAGCAGCCGTTTTGAATAAATGTCAATTGAGTGACCAAAAATCTGTTCATTTAATTATTTATTTGTTAACAGAACTTCGATTTACAATTACTGAGAGAAATTGCGTGAATTTAATGCACAGAATATTAAAAAGGTGTTTAAGGATGCCGAGTTGAAGGCCACAGTTTTACAGTGGGATGGAAAATGCAGAATTTGGTGAAGAACAAATGTTAGGAATACTAGAATTGAAGTCGAGATCGGCAGTAGCCTAGGTGGATGCTATTCACGAAATTCTAGATGACTGTCGGCTATGCGACAAGATAAAAGCCCTTTTCTGTGATACCACCGCAAGTAATCTTGGCCAATGGAAGGGCGCAGCTGTTTTTATAGAGAAGAGGTTACAAAAGGAACTGCTATGGCTTCCTTGTCGCCATCATGTTTTTGAGTTAGTCTTAAGATGTGTATTGGAGTGCAAAATGCCGCCAACAAGCGGTCCCAGCGTACCTTTGTTTAAAAGGTTTAAGGCGGCCTGGTCACATTTAAACCTAATCGCATTTACCATTGATCTTAAGAATGAAAAGGTGCGAAAAATCTTGGAAGATCGTGCAGAAGACATTAATTCGTTGGCTTAATCTGCGAAACCAGTAAGTCTATAGAGCAAAGTTTTGCAGGGGACTAATAAAAGTGTTTTAAAGTAACCAGATGCAATATTCACGAGCCGTTAAGCAAATCCCAACATAATCAGCCAGAAAGTTTATATTGACATGACGCAACTTTCTCTCAATGGTGGCGTGCATTGAGTCGGCTTCCATTTGTGTATGACCTTTCTCAAGGAATTTTTGCTTTATGGTTATATTAAGCTTGCTAGATAAGTTAATAAGTGCATTTGCTAGCGTCGAATTTCTGTTTTGTGAGGTACACTCATTACTATACATTATAATTTTCTCTTCGGGTTGCATTTTTCCAAACACGTTGAATTCAATAAATTTACTGATGCCATAGACAACAGTAACCATCTTTTGTCTTTAAATCAAATATAGTAAAATTGTGAACTATCAACTTGGTTTTAAAATACAGGGATGATGTGTTAGATTTGGGAACCAAAAGCACTGACTGTAGATCCATGCAAAATACTTTATTTTCAGACTCTTTGTCTTTGGATTTCTCTTCTCTTGCTTCTCTTTTCTTACTCTGATGAACTTTAAAGATCTCCTGTGATAAATTACCAGTTCGGTGAGAAACACAAATATCGCATTCATCTTTATTTGGCTTAAACAATGATAAATACATTTCTTCAAAAACGTGGCAGAACGATGAAATGGAAAGGAAAGGTGTGTTTTTTCCCTGACATTACTGCTTGTAAAACCCATAAAGTGCAGATTTTGAATACCAGTCAGGTTCTAGATAGAGTTTTGTAGTCGTCAAGCGGCAATAATGCGACCATTTTTGGCAATTCATTAAAAAAGTTTTTTAAATTATTTTTTAGATTTCTATATCTGTCTGGCTTAACATGGTCTTCTTTTTAGTTTCAATATCATAATTTACTATATTCTCCATCCTGGGTTTTCTAATCCAATCCAAAATCATGTTTTCTTTAACACTATGAGTATGCAGAAACATTTGTTTGCACACCCTGACCCTTTCTTCTTCTCTTTTCATGTGATACACCAGTGACTGCTTCTTTCGAGAAGACGCTTTACTAATTCTATTTCTAGACCTCTTTACTCTTTAGGTTCTAGATAGAGTTTTGTAGTCGTCAAGCGGCAATAGTGCGACATTTTTGGCAATTTATTAAAAAAAGTTTTTAAATTATTTTTTAGATCTCTATATCTGCTGGCTTAACATGGTCTTCTTTTTTAGTTTCAATATCATAATTTACTATATTCTCCATCCTGGGTTTTCTAATCCAATCCAAAATCATGTTTTCTTTAACACTATGAGTATGCAGAAACATTTGTTTGCACACCCTGACCCTTTCTTCTTCTCTTTTCATGTGATACACCAGTGACTGCTTCTTTCGAGAAGACGCTTTACTAATTCTATTTCTAGACCTCTTTACTCTTTAGGTTCTAGATAGAGTTTTGTAGTCGTCAAGCGGCAATAGTGCGACATTTTTGGCAATTTATTAAAAAAAGTTTTTAAATTATTTTTTAGATCTCTATATCTGCTGGCTTAACATGGTCTTCTTTTTTAGTTTCAATATCATAATTTACTATACTCTCCATTCTGGGTTTTCTAATCCAATCCAAAATCATGTTTTCTTTAACACTATGAGTATGCAGAAACATTTGTTTGCACACCCTGACCCTTTCTTCTTCTCTTTTCATGTGATACACCAGTGACTGCTTCTTTTGAGAAGACGCTTTACTAATTCTATTTCTAGACCTCTTTACCTCTTTGATATTAACCAAAAACGAAACGTAAACTTTTCCCTCAGCCCAAGTCATCTTAGACCAAAAGCATGTAAAAATATTTTGTCTTTCTAATTCAGAAAGTGAGCAGCAACGTAGAGATGAATTTTTTAGGGATAGTTTACAGTTACAAGGATCTCCTTTTTACTTTCATTGTATTATATGTCCATTTTCCGTGTACTTTTTTCTTTCCCAAATATTTTTCTCCTTTCTCACGGTATCTTTTCTTTTCATTTTCGTTCCAGTTTTCTTCTTTTACAAATTGTCTTTTATTTCTCCTTCTAATATTTTTAGTATATAAAGTATGGTTTCCACCATGCTTACTATTTGCACCTGCTTCTACATCTTGTGGTTCTAATCTAAAGCTGGTGTATAATCAAGATCATCGTCTTCCTTCTCTTCAACGCTTTCCTGTAAGTCACTATTATTTTGGATTTGAGTATTTTCGTAGGTTTCTTGAGAATTACTGATTACTTCCTCTGATAATTCGTAGTCAAATGACTCAGCATCAGCTAGATCTGGATTGAGTGTGTTTTCTGGATAGTTTGGTAGGACTTTGATTTGGTCATTAGTGTCATTGTTATCAATTGTTTTCTCAGGTACATTATCTAATCTGCATTCTTGCACTACTTTTAAATCACAGTTTATTTGAATGGCATTCGGCAGCAGCTCGAGTAGATCATTGTCAGACCCCGTACCGTTAATAATTACTTTAGGTACCTTATTTAGTCTAAATTCTTGCATTGGTTCTAAATCACAGCTTACTTGAATAATATTGCGAAGAACTAATTCGTTGTCATTGCTGGCTAAGGCGGAGGTAGATTCCATTAATTCGAAATGATTGGACATATTGTCACAATAGATGGAACTTTGTTGCCCAGAGCCAAGTAATACGTCATCTTCTGTAAATATTGGAAGATCTAACAAATTGCAATCATTTTCTTTTAGTGAATAATTTTGGTCTTGTTCAAAGTTATTTTGTGTTGCAATTTTGGTATTAAGATTTTTGACCATTGCCTTAATCTTATCAGTTCGTTTTGTGAAACCAGCCATTTTTTCTAAAATAAAATAATTCGAATGGAATCTTAAAGTTAGGATAATATTTTTTAACAATTTTCGTATAGTTGGGAATGGGGGCTTAAATAAAGCCAAGAGGCATTCGGATGCAAGGGATTTTGATCCAAAGAGTGGAAAAATATGTTATTCCAGTTGATTACAATGTAAAAAACTATACCTATAACTTCTAAATTGAATGCAGTAAATAATTTAATGGATCAAAACTGAATATTTTAATATGGAAAAGCCTGTAACTCATTTTAAAAACAGCAATTTTGTTTGTCTGCCATTATAAGAAAAACACGTAAGTCCATGACTTACTTTAAACGGCAATTTGAGAAAAATAACATAAATATCAAATATTGCTAACCTATAATACCTACTGCAACAAACTCACCTTATATTGTGTTTGCACAGATGGAATGAACAATTATTAATTATTATTATTATTATTAACAAAATTATCTTAAAATATTAATAGATTTGAATAATTGAATATAGTTTTACATACATAAGGGAAAAGTAAAAAACGGCAATGCCGATCTTTCATCCCTATTGAATTAAATTTACTTTTAATTTAATTTACATTGTTTTTGTAAAGTATTTAATTCAATAAACATTATTATTATTATTATTATATGTACAATATCAAAATAATCTCTTACATTGTCGGTAGATGCACTAGTATGCTCCACCTTCGATACTAATACTGGATTTACTGGTTTTGCGTATCTGTTTGAGGCAGGGTAGAACTTGCGGGCTAAACCAAACTACAAATTTTAGACGAGTAAATGAATTTGGAGTTGCTGGGTTTTCTTCTACGTATGCGTTGAGTTTTTTCCAAACAGATGGTGCAAGTATCTCAATTTTGACCAAAAGTGGACTTACGGGTTTTGCAGATTAAGCCAACGAGTTTTTTGATCAAGGAAACAATTGTACGCGCTCAGCCCCGTAAAGACTATAAAGAACTTCTAAAACTAAGTCAAGTATTTCTGGAGTTCGTTCCAGCCCGTGGCATTAAATTGCGTCACCTTGGAGCTGATCACCACGCTTGTTGGATTTTCAAATCACTTATGGAACTTGAGCCCAGAAGCAGCAGCTATAGCATTTTTTGATGACACACTCTCAGATGAGATAAAAAGAAAGATGGTTTTGGAGTTGAATGCTGATCTAGATGACATCGACGACAGTTGCCCTAAACGCTTTTTGAGTAATCCAAAAGACATTTGCCCGATATTAACAAAAGAGATGGATTACTTCATAACACCGCAATCTTTGCAATTTTTCGAACGATTTGAAATTAGGACAAGTTTTCTCGATGTTGACCCGTTACGGTAGAATCAGGATGAGAATTTTCAACACGGTCTAAATATAGTAAAAAAATTAAAAGTCGTTCATGATTGTGCGGAGAGAGCAGTGTATCTAATGAAAAAGTATCATAATATTCTCACAAGAAATGAAGACCAGAAGCAATTCATACTGCAAAAGTGTTAGTGAATATCGGAAACAATTTCATGATTTGCAAAATTCTATGAAACAATTTGTATAAAAAATCTGGTCGTTTTTGGAATTGAAGTTTTAAAAGTTTGTAAAATTTGAAAATCTCTTGAAATTTGGTAAATTTTAAAAATATTAAAATTTCCAAAATGAGAAAATTTTGAACATATTAAAATTTGCAAAATTTAGTAAAATTTAGTAAAATTTTGAAAAAGTTCAGTCCTTGGTAGAGTCATCCCTCGACTTCGATTTACCCCAATTTAGACTTGAAAACTACTGCGCATAACAAGTGAAATCCATACAATATTGTATTCATATTAAACTTCAGACAACATTGTAGTAAATAATAAAGAAAATGCAAACAAAGCCATTGAAACCTGTAAAATTACGATTTGTCGATTTTTTAAATTTTCAACTCTCTTCAGGCTAGAATATACAGAGCAATTCTGTGCAGTCCAACAACTCTCAATTGTTTTTGTATAGGTATTTGCATATCTGTATGAAACATTTCTAAGGGTTTTTGAATTTTCGGCGACCTATTATGTGCCGAAAATATTAAGCAAGAACAAAGTAGGAAAAACCAATGTGTAATCAATGCGGAAATGTAAACCACCAGAGGGACTCGTTCTAATTACGATAGAAGATTCATTGACGGCTTAAATTTTTTTTCAATTTTTTCCTATCGAATGAGGGGTCGGAATGCATTCGATTCGAACATGTCCATATTAACGGCCATCCTAATGTACCTACGTATTTTATAATATATAACAACATTAATTCCATTCAATGAAAACCAAATAATAAATACAATTTGTTAACATAATTAAAGATTTAAGTAAACTAACTGATTATAAATTTGTCTTCAAAGCTCCAACTAATTTAATAAACATTTTTTCCCAAAAAACTATAAAATCAAGCGGCATATACCAACTACTTACTATGCTCTAAGAACTAAAATAAATTTTACGATTCGATTAAAGGAACATCTAAGATATCTTAAACAACCAGAAAAATATTCTTATAATTCAGATGCAATTAAGTCAACTTTCTCTAAACACATTATCCAAAACAAACATAAACATTTAAATCATTTACTCATATATCGTTTAAACATAAATAAATATAATAAACAAATTTTAGTTAAATTAGAAATGTATAGGTACATTAAAACAACAAATCCAAATTTAATAATTAATGGTCAAACAAATTTTGACGATCTTACATTAAAATATCAAACAGAATTTTTATCTTATTCATATTTTTTAAAGTTTTTAATCCAGATTCAAACATTTTACGCACATAGTTGATATTGAAAAAAGAAAACCTTTTGTTAATATTTTTCTAAATTACTAGTATATAAACCAATTGACATATTTAACGTTTGTCAAATAATTTTTATATATTCCGGTGATAATTTATATAATTTTTGAGTAAAAACTATAGTAAATAAATAATATAAAAAACTAATATTTGATTGCTTAAAGCTTAATTAATAAATAAAACATAAAAAGACCCAATGTATAAATGGATTCCACATTCATTCATAAAATTTAAAATGATGAGTCTATATTTTTGTTTAAAAATAAACGTTGATGTCGATACCAAAAAATAAGAGAATTTTATTCTACGATCCACCCTCGTACGTTTATGTTGAAAATTTTTACATCAAATTTCTATTAATCTTCTTAAGCATTAGAATTAGAATGATATTATATATAACTTATATTGTTACCTGAGAGTCGTCAAGAGTGTACAAGAACCGTAAAATTGCAACAAAGCTTTTATTTGCAATATTTCCTCAATAAAACTCTAACAAATTCTATTCCAGAAACAAAGGATTTACCAATCAGTTGATAAAAACGTTTTGAACGTCTTTATGTCGGATAAGGCAAAATGTTATCTGTCGCTCTTTTCGCAGATGTTTTCAATATTCTACTGATAACATTAAACATATATAAATGTATCAAAAATTATTGACACAAAATAAAATATTATGCACATCCGCTTTTCTAAAATCAAGTGCAGCTGTTATATTGATCGTTTAAGTCGATATAAGAAAATATTTTGCTAAAAACGTTGAAATCGTTGGAATGTGAGGTACATTAAGACAAATAAGAATAAAAATTTTCGAGTGTTATTTTAGTTGATAAAAGTTGAGATTCATTGTATTGTAAAGAACTAAGAAATCCTATAGTAACCATCTAAAGGGAGATACGAAGAGTGCTTTTGAAAGATTTATAACCCTTTCTATTGCTGCACTATTTTTACGTATTTATTCAATGCTTTTTGTGTCGGGATGTAGACATAATCATTTTGTGTATATATCTAACGCGCACTTTGTCCCACAGCATCTATCACGTATAAGAATGTACATTATTGTAGGTAATAAAATGGAAAGTTCAATTTTGACGTAAGCATCTAAGAATTTAATGTTTAAGTTCAGTATATAAAGTTACCTGCACAGCTTGTGGATACGATATTGTATTCCACAAACTTTTTAATTTGCTTAACTTTTTTAATTTGTGTTTACAAAGTATTTGTTTTTCAATTTTATTAAAAGCCTCCAAATTTTCTCGATGTAAGTGACGTAAATGAAGAAAGGTATTTTAAAATTAGTAATAAAATTTATTCTTTTTTATATCATTGGTCATGTAATATGATGAATAACGGTCATACATGGAGCGTTAGGGCTCAAATGACTAATATTTGGCATTGCCAAATACATTTAGTTGATCGCTTTCATCAAATTCATGTTTGGTGATTGTCAAATAATCTCCAAATGTTTTCCGTAGAAGAATCAAAGTGATTCTTATTATTATTATTATTATTTAACAGGCTTGAGTCTAAGTTAACTGAAGAGGCTCAATTAAAGTTTTTTTGCAAAAATTTTAGATCAGTTTATCATTCACGTTTAAGTTTAACCCCGATCAATTTCATTAACAAATTAATCAATTTAGGTAGGCTTATCGAGAACAGTATGGAATTTATTGAAAGTTTTGTTCCTCCTGTTCGCCGAAAGATTGGTTTAGAAGGTGATATAGCGTCATTAGATATTCCAGATGCGGATTCAGCGGATAAAAATGTGTAGTGTTCAAGGATTTGCTCTGAAATCCGAGCTCAACCCACATCTACTTTACTCTTGAGATAGTGTTGGAATTGAAGTAGTAACCAACATTTGGATTGCACTCTCCCAAAAACGGGTAGCATTGTTACCGGTACGGTCATCAAAACGCGACCATACGCACTTGTCCTAAGTGCCCAAAAAACTAAAATGCCATGGAACATATACGATCGACGTATGATCCATGCTGCGGACAAAATTAAGTCGACTATTTTTATAACTCCGCTTTGAAGTCTCGTGAGTCAAACTTTAAGAAAACTAAGATTATCTTAGATTACATTTTAGATTCTTCTGAGGAAGACCAGCGACCTTTCGTTAAAGTTCAAATTCTAGGTAAAAACGTATTAGCTTTAATGGATAGCGGTGCAAGCCGACAATTTGCGGCGGTAAAACCTGGCAACGCTTAAGCCAACTCAAGATTAGATTAAATTCTAAAGACAAAATTAAGTGTACCGTGGCTAACAAAGCGTTTATTAAATCCATTGGATCCGTTGAGTTACCGATTGTAATAAAATGAAAAGTGACGTTAATCAATGCACTTGTAGTTTCAGAATTATCAGAATCTTTAATATTAGATGTAATTTTGGAAATTAAATGGCTTCCTTCCCGATCTACGCAAGGGCCAGTGGCAGTTTGCTTCTCTGACCACAACGTTCGAAATTAATAACATTAAACCAGCTATCGTGCCTTGCACGGATTTGTCAGCTGATCAAATTGTCAAATTACGTACCGTTGTCGATCCATATTTTTTTGAGTCAAAGCCGACGTTAGACTATACCAACTTAATAACTCATGAAATTAAAACTTCCGCTTTTCCCATCAAACAACGTTACCATAGGGTGTCTCCGTTCCTGCAAAGGCAAATTGATGAGGAGTTAAATAAAATGTTACAATTAGATGTCGTGGAGAAATGAAATAGTGCTTGGTCGAACCCTATTCTGTTAGTAAAAAGAAAGATGGAACTCATTGTTTTTGTATAGATTTCCGAAAATTAAATCAAGTTTCCGAAAGAGACGCATACCCTTTACTTTACGTATCCACTATTTTAGACCAACTAGGTGATGCTAAATTCATCTCTTCTTTAGACATCAACTATGCATACCGACAAATTTCTTTTAGCAAGGAATTGAAACAATTTACTACATTTACCGTGCTTAATAGAGGGTTATTTCAGTTTAAAAGATTGCCGTTTGTATCTACCAATGCGCCTGGTTTTTGGCAACGATTGATAGACAAGATTCTTGGTCCCGAGTTAAAACCTTACGTTTTTGTTTACTTAGACGATACAATTATTTGTACACTAACTTTCAAAAAACATGACGTTAAATTTCGATAAATGTCAGTTCTGTAAGTCCGAGTTAAAATATCTAGGTTACGTGGTTAATGCGAATGGTTTGTCAGTCGACCATGAGAAAGTCGAACCAATCATTCAAATCCCTCAATCCTCTACTGTTTCCAAAATTAAGCGTTTGATAGAAATGGCGTCTTGGTATCTTAGTATTTTCGTCAATAATTTCACCTCTAACGAATCTATTAAAAAAATCGTTTAAATTTATCTGGACTCTCCTGTGTGAGGAAGCATTTAAGTTAATAAAGAAATGTTTAGTTTTCGCTCAGATTTTATCGTATCCAAACTTTGACTTGCCGTTTTCTGTGCAGGCGGACGCCTCCGATTATGGAATCGCGGCTCAGTATTAGAAAAAAATTTTAAACTTCTAAAAACAAAACCCAATAATTTTAATGACAAACTTACTCTTGCAGTGTTAAGGGCTATCGAGAAGTTAAGACCTTATCTTGAAGGCACACACTTTACCGTCATTACCTACCACGCATCGTTGGTATGGTTTCATAACTTGAAAGATCCAACAGGTTGTCTATCACGATAAGGTGTTTGTATGTAGCAGTATAGTTTCGATATCATCCATCAAAAAGGCAAGGACCATGTGGTGCTTGATACTGTGTCACGTGCCGTACTTATTTTAGACATTATCGTTCTTGGTAATGCCGCGATTATTGATAAACCTTCTACCAAGCCAGATAAATGGCTTAATCATTTAATTACTTTCGTAGAGAGCAACCCCCAGGCTTTTCCAAACTGAAGAATTTCTGGGGGAAAGCTTTTCCAGCATGTTTCGGTCGACTACCCAAACTTGAGTACCGACGCAGATAATTGGAGAGAGGTAGTCTCGAAGGAGGGACGATCTGCCCTATTACGTAAGTTTTATGACGAGCCCACTTTTTTGTCATGTGGGCGTTTCAAAGACGTTCTGTTCAAATTTACTCTTGGCCAAAGATGAGAGTAAATGTTGGCCGTTACGGTCGCAAATGGCAAAATTGCATTGCTCAGAAATCTAAACAACAGCGTCTCTTAGGGCGTCATTTTATGTGGAGAAACCTTGGCAAATGATTGCCACGGATATTGTTGCACCTTTACCCCGGTCTAAAAGTGGATATTTATATGTGTTAGTTATGTCGGATTGTTTTTCAAAATTGGTGTTATTTTTCCCGTTACGTAACGCAACTGCAACATTAGTTACTAAGAGATTGGAGGAGGAAGTCATTTTGATGTTCTATGCTCCACAGTACCTTTTATGTGTTAACGGAACTCAGTTTCCGAGTAAAACGTTTACTTCGTAGTTTGCCAAGATGGTGACTCAGTATAATTTTCAAGTATCATATTTAACGCGCACTATCACCTTTAGGCAAATCCTTCTGATAGGGTAAATCGTATAATAAAGATTATGTTCACATTGTATGTTGGCGATAACCATTGCGACTGGGATAAGTATCTGGCCAAAGTAGCCTGTGCTATCCGTACTATCGTTCATGAAGTTACGGGTATGATTCCGTACTTCACAAATTTTGGTAAAAAAATATGTTTAGACGGTTCACGTTTCGGTCATACTCATGACATTAACCAAATTGACAATCTCGCTTTTCGCGATCGTACCTATCTAGTTTCTCGGAGCCATTCCTTTAATAATGATTACCGGGATGTAAAGAAACGCTTAGAGGCCGCTTATATCCGCTCGAAAAGTATTGATTTGCGTAGTCGTGCCGCTCCTTTTAAAGTGGGAGATACCGTTTAGAGGAAATATTATGATCTGTGATAATGATTTGGAAAATTAATATGTGGTAAAGGGGGTGTTTCTTTACTTAGTGGGTATTTTTGGTTTCGATGCTTAATATGGAAGTTCCGTGCAAGATGCAAATTGCCGGTTTCGATTGTAGATGTTTAGCATTAATTAAATAAAATGTAATGCGTTTTTTTTATGTATTTATAAATCATACACCACGATTTGTTGATTATGGTTTTAGTTGATAGAAAGTGTGCGTAATTATTTAAAAAAAAATGAAGTTGGTTGAATTTTTTTTGTGTAGAGAGTTGACGATTGATCTAGGTTGAGATCGTTCTTAATGTTTCTGTAACGTTCAAAAGTTAGAAAATGATGAAATATATCAGTACAGTGGAACCATTCTGGTCTTTGTAAAAGAAAGAGACATTTGCGCAAAATTTGCAGATTTTTTTTAAAAGTGTTCCATGTGACTGCACAAATTGGATCCTTGGTTACGGTTAGTGCAAACGTATTATGCAAATTTTTTTACGATCATAAAGTCAAAAGGAAAAAGAAAATAGGAAAATTGTCGTAAGCGACTAACAACATCGGAGTGAGTAGAAACAAACTTTACGTTTACGGTTGGGGAATCACGTCTTAAAACAGTTACAAATTTTAAAAGCATTAACGTTTAGGTTAAGTTGTTAGTTGCGTCAGGGCTTGATCGATCAGTCTTTATTTCAGTTATGAAAATTAATTATATTCGTTTTTTTTTCTTGGAAGACAGTTTGAATCTTGTATTTGATATAATTCAATAAACCAGTTTCAAATCTCTGGTTTGTTCATTGAAATTTAACAAAAAATAATGAAAGGAGATATTTCCTTTTTTTACACTTTCTCATCGAGTTGCATAAGTTTCTTTAAAAAAAATAGGTGGCGCCCTAGTTACGATTAATTGAGAAGTACTTAAGCATACGTTAACTAATTAGGTAAGTGAAAATTTTATTAGACAAAACTCACCCCATTCGGGGCTTAAGCTAGTTGGTATTTACATCTTAGGGAAGCTTCGTTTTAGAGGATGTAACATCTGGTTAGTTAGTATCTTCTAATGTACTACTCATATCAGAATGACGTTTCTCTAAACCATCTATCAACTGAGATGTTGAGGGTTCTAAATACTATTGCAACAGTCAAATTTTTCGAAAAAATCAAATACCTAAAGAGCTCTCAAGTTTAGAAGTACAACACCTAATAGGTTAAGTGCAATTTAATTCTGCAATAAAAAATTAGTATGTTTGGTTTTTCGTGCTTTTTTAGGACACCGTGCATGTTTGCCAATATTTTCAAATTATAGCCTCAATACATTCATATGATATCCCCGCATGAAATTACAGATCGTATTCATGGTGTTACTATGAGGTAGCTAGCTCCCTCGCATACATGAAAAACCCTATAAAAATTTACATAAGTATTTAATACAAAGTAAAGTTGTATTCAACTTGTTTACTGGAAATATAAATATCAAAGTGTATTAATTAGTAGTAATTGAAACAACCGAACACTGATTCTACTTTGATATTTATATTTCTACTAAACAAGTTAAATACAATTTTATTTTGTTTTAAGCACATTTTATACTTTTTCACTTAATACCAAACAATATCCTATGTTCTATGTTGCGTCAACCTACTGTTAAATTTGCAATTCAAAAACCGAGTCTCATTTACACTATAAAAAATTTTAGTTTTACCATTAGTTTTATCCAGTAAAGGTGTCTCGATATTTTTTCACTTTAGTGTATATTCACAGGTTAGCCTAAAATAATTATAATTACCAACAATAAAGATTAATAAATATAGGTACGTATGCTGCCAAATAACTTTAACGTACTTAGCTGAAATTAAAATTGTTAACTTGTCTGTTTCTTAAAATTCTAAACGATGTAAATTTATTTAGGTTATTGATTATCTCTATGAGGTACAAAATGAGACTATAACATGTTAGCGTAATAACAATATTCTAATTTAAAATTAGAATTATTTATTAAATTTGTCTTAAAAAACTTGACGGTTTCTAAAAATTGAAAGAATAAAAATTGTAAAAGGTGATCGTAGCAAACACGGTAAATAAAAAGGTCAAAAGCGCGTAATAAATTGTTTAGCGTTTAAAATGCCTAAATCATGTTAAATTTAAATCCGCTTGTCAGATAAGATAAAATATCCAAACTTTTTTAATCGGATCGCGTAACTTTGACTTTGTAAAGCTAAGGGTATATTTGGTGATACATCTTTTGGATCCTCGGGGGAAATTTATGTGATTGTTGAAGTGTGGTGACCGCACCAAAGCGGCATAATCCAAAATTGGAAGGGTGTACACTTTATTTATTTTTAATACTCACAAAAGAGAAAGATTTTTTGGTAGATTTATAAATGAACGTTTAAAATTATAGTGTTAACTCATGATGCTCTTCGAAAAATAATAAATATGATAAAATTACTGAAAGTGACTTAAGATATCTGATATAAAAAAAAATCATTGTCGCGTTACAAATGTTGTGTCAACAAAGTTTAATAGAGAAAATTTCAAGTAATTAATATTTTTGAAACTAAACTAAAACTTATGAAAGTGTAATGCTGCAAACCGAAGATTATGGTATCGTTCCTCAACTTTCTTATATTGGATTTCGAAAAGTTTTGACGGTTCAATTTATCGAAACGGTTATCTTAATACTCGAATTCTACAAAAGCAGTTTTGAAGTTAATGTATTAGTATTTAAATGCAAATAACAATAAGCTCTGATATGGTAAGAAAAAGTTTACACAAAAATATTCTATTTTCTGCAAATTTAACTTCTTAAAACTTTTATAAGCTGTTATAATGCAAAATGCTTGTGTATTTTTGCCTAAAAGCAAAACGTTTACTAGAAATCTTTTACCAACTAAACCAAATGTACTAATTAGTATGTTTATTAAATTGTTTGATGTACTTTGGCATGGCGTTTTAACAATCTCAATTCTCAGCATGTACTCAATAACGGGGTTTTGAGGTTGAACAAAGCTATTTAGTTTCTATGGTTAATTGCACAGTGTGTCCCATTCTGTTGTAATTGCAGGGTAGTGAAGATAGAAGGTTGCAGTTTTTGCAAACCTTTTTTAAGAATTAAAAGATGGCACCAACAGAACTTCTATAGTCTTCTTGGTTTAAGAGATACAGGGTGAAATTGAAAATTATAACTTTTGACTATCTTCTGTATATCTGTTATTCTTTAACATATCAAAAAGACAAAAAATGCATATAATAGAATTTTTTAATGCCATTACAGCAATTACTACGAAAATGAGACACACTGTTCACAATCACTATTAGACATATATTGCATGACATTTTATAAGAAATAGTTCAGGTTATTATAATTCGTTTTTATAGAATTTATGGTTTTTGTTCATTTGTACATTGAATTTTTTTACTAAGTATGTCAATATCTCGAAAACTATCAAGTTTAAATGCTATATATTTTCTAATAAAACTTGTTTACAATTAACTTTGGAAACTTAATATATACCTACATACAGAGAGTTCTATTTGACAAAAAACGTTTAGTCCACCACGACTTTTGTTACTACCCTATACCAAATATTAAAATCAAATCTGGTACACACTGTATATTGAAATTTTTAAGGGGAAACTAAACCGTACCTAAATATCACATAACGGATATTTTTACAATATTAAACAATGATATTCATTGCTAGCTTATTGTCTGCAAGCCGTTCATCAGCTTTTGATGTTCCGTACGTGAACATTAGATTTAACGATAAAGCTTGGTGTTTTATTGCTTCTTTTTTCTCTTCATAAATCCCACAGGAATTTTAACAGGATAAAGCTATCCCACACACTACGTCATATTTTTCTAGATTATCTGATATTTTACAGCTTTATATTGTGTTTTGATGATGTTATCCTTTTAATAATATAGAGGCATAATTATGGTTAAGAATAAGCAAATATAGTTCTATGATCAACCCGCCGATTTCGTGCTGTTTATGATACAGTTTTTACGCAATAAAGTGTCTCTTTACGGACTAGTCTTTTTTGATATTTTATGGATGGCTGACAATGTCAAACGCACTGAAAAAAATGTTTAGTAATAGTTACTAAAAACAGCAGATATAAATTATATCTGAATATAGGATAACGATTCTGTTGATCAATGATTATTACTTGCAGACATTAAAATTATATTGCGTTGTCCAACAATTTTAATTGCCTTATGTACTAATTTTGTTGTTGTAAGATAATTATTAAACTCCTTATCTAGTAAAGATAACTCGTTAATTTGTAATAATTTAACTGGAATAGTACTAGTTATTAAACTGGTTAAATAGAACTATTAACTACCTAATTTATCTAGTAGTACTAATTATTAAATTGGTTAACTATGGCAGAATAATAAAAAAATTTAAGTTTGGAAACCGTTGCATAACTTCCCATCTTATTTCATAAGATGTAGAGTAAAAGACAGGACGACCGAATGTTGTTACCAAAGAAGTTGTGGAAAATGTACAGCAAATGACGGAATGAAGTTCTACTAAATAATGTGATTTTTGCAGAATATTTATATAGGACTTGTCAAAAAATTCTTAAGAAAAAATTACATATGCTTTCATACAAGGTTAATGTTTTGCAACATCTATTCACACACGATTTTGCATCAAGAATATTGCAAATTCTAATTAGTTTGCGGAACATTTCAATAATTATGACATCTTGAATAAGACATTTTTTACCAATCAAGCTTGGTTCCATCTAAGTGGTTATGTAAATTATGTGACCAATTTTCTTTTACGAGACAATTTTATGCACAATGGTGTTCCAGCTCTTGCTTTGCTTTATTCGTTTAATTACGATTTATTTTGTTAATATACGTTCACTGCTGAGCGTATGTTCTTTTTACAGTTTCTATTAGCGTTCTTGACCGTCAAATTACGTTTTTAATTCAATGCTTGTTTCATAAAAAAATTCTCATTTTTACTGGATTAATTACGCTATTAACGTCGTTTGTTTTCTAATTTTGTTTTCAATGTATAGAAGACTTAGTCATTTATTGATTCCGTTTATGTTTTTTGGTTACACCTAGTCTAGGACGCGAGATATTTGTTTCTTTGGAAAAATGTTGACACAAATTCGTGCATAATTGTACAATTGTATCCTATGTTTATATTAGAGTTCTGTGAGCCGCCGTGTAGTTTGTATAACAAAGCTCCCGTACTAGTTAGTTCGTCAGTTGGCGATCAGCTTTCTTACCGCTAACATGCTTAGCATTTAGAAAGAATTAAGTCAACTAATGAAGTAAATTAAGTGGGGTTTTCTAACCCAGTTTCACTCTTTGGGCGGGTATTCCAAAATCTTCATTCAGAAGGCTACCAATTTTTTATTTAAGCTGAGTTTTGTTAGTAGCACTTGGTTATTTTTGCAATGCGGTTTTATTAAAGAATTTCTCGACGAATTTTATGCATAAAAGTGATTTCTGAAATTTAGTAACGACACCAGTAGCGACACGTCTATACGGACGTTTTAGTGTTACAAAGAACTTTCTTTGGCGACGTGAATAATTATTATTCTATTTCATATTTGTTCTATATTTTATTTATGACTATTATGAATAAAAACACACATGCTTTCATAGGGGGAGCTTTTCTTATTTTTTTGTCGTGCTGGGTCAAAGTTTGGGTTTGGGCTCCCTCTTTTACCAAATTCTGGAACCGCCACTGAGTGGTCGCCGTCCACAAAAAATCTGATTTCGTTAATTATTTTTGGAGGGTGTTACGAGGTCGGTATAAATAATGGAATTTATCGATAATCAGGAGGCGCCAAACGAAGATGATGTGATGAAGATTCTGCAACCTCTGTTAACATGAAGATCTTGATGTTAGTACTCTAACTTACCTTCGGTTGAGTAAGATTTTAATCCTGAAATAATCTCAAAACGCAAACAAAATATACATGAATTTAAAAAAAGGCTTTTGATCATGTTACAAGTGAATATAGTTTATTAAATGAAACAATAATCAACGCATTTGAGACATAATAAGAGTACACACACAAACAAAAATAATAAAAACAAACTTAAGGTAGAAAAACTTCTTCCGGATGTTGCAGTTGTAACTGGCAAACTAGCGAAAATCAAAAATAGTGTCCTTATGCTAACTGTTGATGAGACACCCGTTTTTCCCTACCATCTTTTTTCCCAGAGAAAAATTTCCGCTTGTAGTTGATTTTTGTTAACGCTGATATCATTCGCGTATACCATACCAGCAGCAATAAATTATCGCAGAAGTCGTATGTTTCATAAATTTGTCTAGAATTAACCCTTCTAGGACTATTACAGACTCCATACGATGGTTAAACCGCGATTCCAATTGTTCAATGAAATGATCCAAAAAGGGAATGAATATAGTTCTTCTGTAGTAGTCGCCAGGATGTCCCGACTCTACATTATTTCTATTAGTTTACCTGCCACATAATTTAAGCATCTTTATCTCAATCAGAAGCTTATTGGCGTTGCTCTCGGTGTCCCCAAATAAATGATCGAATACCTGATCGCAGTTAACTCGCATATCGTTATCAAGAGCCATGGAAAGGTCTAAGTTTGGTGTTTGCAATATCTTGCTTAAATAAACTGAATGCTGGAAACAATGCACAGTGATCCATACTGCGATGATGAAGTCACTCCTTTGAATTGCGGCATTATAGCTCACTGCATTTTTTGATGTTTCGGGATCTTTGTCATGTTCCAAAGTTGCAAGTGCTGTTAAAATCATAGGGTAAAGTTCCTGAACCGTCACAATTGTATTGTGCCTTTCCACCCATCTAGTGGCACAAAGCGTTTTCAGTCTTTTCTTTCTAGTTTCAGATATATTTTCTTCAGTAATGATACCTTGCAATAAATTTACTCGTTTTGCAGACGCATTCAAAAACTCAGAAACACTGTTGACAATTCCCATCATATTGATTATAGGACTTATCCCGTAGCTTTTAGAAATAGCTAAATTTAGTGAATGACTAAAGCAGTGAGTGTAGAATGCTTAATGTTGTTCGTTTAATATAAGTGCATGTACAGCTTTGTGATGACCAGCCATATTGGATCTTCCATCGTATCCTTGACCGCGGAGGTTGCTTAAACTTAAGCCCATTGTCGATAACTCGGCGACAATTGCTTTTTTGATTTCTAACCCAGTTGTAGATTTCATTTTGACGAAACCAAGGAAATCCTCACGAATCATAAATTTTTCTACGTCGACACACCTAACACATAAGATTAGCTGTTCCATTTTCGCTGACTCACAAAATAAAAAAATATTTTACTTTCTTTATGCGCAGCATAATAGATGATCGAACTTGCTCTCCCATGGAATAAATTAGATCATTTTGGATTTTTCCACTAACCATTATGCTGTTTTCACCAGCATCTTGAAAGTGCTGAATTAAGGTAGAAACCCTAGCATCTATTCTAAACGCTAGCAAAGACCTAAATATACCCTGTGTACCTATTAAGACAGTTTTCTGTGTAAGCTCATCTTTCATTGAGCCCTTTTCACGATGTCCTCGTAGAGGTAAATTATTCCGACCACAAAATTCAATCGTTTTGATGATTGGTATCAAACGCATTCTGTTTTTTTAAATTATATTGTTCTTCGCTTTGTCAAGCATAGTAGTAACATCTTTCCCCGACTCAAAATTTTTCATAAACTCTCTTGCGCGCTCTACACAGTTAGGTGGTATGTCTTATTGGCATGGTCCTGGCAATATTTGAGGACATCTTTATATTTCTGGATAGGTACTTTAACAAAGGTTTTACGCGGCTAAAATAAACATAACAATTTAGCACGCGCTCATAATTATGTACAAAATATTGGAATTTACCTGGAACCCGATACCGGCGCCAAAATGAGAAAACAGTACACAATATTTACAGAAACCACCTTCTTTTAGCCTACTGTAGGATAGCCATTCAAATTTCTTCAGCCAATCTCTTTCTGTAGTAGCCTTTGGTGGGTGAAAAAATAAAATTCTCGGGTGGCTCCCAAATGTTTTTCAGAAATGCATATCTCTCCGTTGAACTTAAACTTTGACATGACGCCCGGCCAATATCAAACTCGTGCAGTTTCTGATGGACTTCATGGGTAATTTTCGAATTCAAAGAAAAGCATGGACTATCGACAAATACATGCGCTACTCCTGCTCCCACAGAACTCCCCGCAACGATGGCAATTTTATCTTTATCCACACTATCGGAAGATTTACTCGTTTTACTTTTAAAAAAGTCCCGAATATCACCACCTCGTTTCATTTTTACTGACACTTCCGACACTGGTGTAAGGTAAGGTATTCAAAGGCAATAACATAAATCTATAGGCCGAAAACCGAACAGCAAATGACTCGGCCAAACAAAAACAATCCAATTTGGTCAATAATAGAAAAAGTTGCAATAGGAGGGAGGCGGTTGCGCAGTTGAGACTGTTTCTTAAGCGTAATTTCCAATACAATAAAGTATTATAGTGGGAGAATTTACTCTCGCTCGTGAAAAAATTTACCTTATAACAAATACGATCGACATAAAATCGATGAGAAAAACGATATGGGATACACAATGGGGGGGCTCTCCTCCCGATGTCAAAATAATATGTAATTTAAACAATGGAGTCACCTCCAGAATTTATTATAATTTAGTAGATTAGTTAAATAACTTCAAAATAAACATTTAAAAATGCATTTAGGTAGATGAAATAGATTTAATAGAACAACTGTTTATGTGAATAATAACTCTAGCAAAGCCAATGACTTTTCTCACCAACTATTACCAACAATTAATTTTTTCGGTGGTACCAACAATTTTTTTCTTTTGATCGCTCTGTATATTATTCGTTAGTGCGAACTACCTCAAAACCCTACAACGTTCAAAGTATTTTAGGTGCTACAAAACATGAAACCGAAACTTTGAAAAGTTGTTGTTTATTTGGTATAATTCACAGGGAATAATTATAAGATAATTAAATACAAGGAGATGTTAAACAATACAATCCAAGTTCGCAACCATAACATTTCGACGGAGACTCTGTTTTCGAATTTAAAAAAAAACACTTTATTTGTATTAATTAAGTGTACCGGGTGCGCAAATAAGCGAGGTAAGCGGCTGTATCTCAGAAACTAATGATCGCAAAGAGTTACGGTAAAAAATTTAATAGGTAAAGTAGGCAAGGTAAAATGCTGGAATTATGTTTAAGTTTTCAAGATCGCCGCCAGTGGGCGTTTCCGCCATCTTGAATTACATAAAGTTACGTTTCTCGCGATTTTTCCCAATGAATGTAACAAAAAAGTATTTGCGTTTCAATGTTAACTTAAAGTCAAACATTTTTTGTCAAACCAATTTTTCTCTATATTTCGAAATTAAGTGGTGGGGGTATTTAAATGTTGTTTTAAATGATTGCCTGTAACTTCGAAACGGCTTAATGGATTTGGATAAATTTGGTATCATTGGAAAGAGCATTTTTTGGGCTTTTAGATTATGACAGTTGTGACCTACACGGCCGCCGATAGAGGGCGTTATTCGATATTATATCCAAAATATTAGATTTTTTCAAAAAATTTAAATGCGATGATATGACTGTTTTTAGGCCAGATAATAGACAAATGACCAACCAATGAACCGGCGCAAACTTTAATCTTAATATCTTTTTCCTAACTCAAATTATTAAAAAAAAAATACTAAACCAGGAAAATTCATATATATCCATTTAAAAATGCAACGGTTGCTTTCGATAAGAAGGCAAATAGTAGGTCATGGAAATAAAAGACAACTCCTCTCAAAAATATTCACGAGAAACCTCAGTTTATTTAGTGCTGTAAATTTAAGTCACTCGTCAACGATTTTCCTTTTAAATAAAGTGGTGGTCCTGAAAAGGACCGATTTTAAAAAAAGATTAATGCCTTCTGTGTTCAAATTGCCTTCCGTCATATTCCACACATTGTTCCAGTTTTTCTTGAGTCTACAAAACCGCAGCCTCGATTCCTGCCGCTGATAGTTGACGGATTGAGTTTCGAATTCTGTTATCCATATCCATTCGTGTTGTTGATAGAGTTTGAAAAACAATGTCTTTTAAGCGTTCCCACAAGTAGAAATCCAGACATGTCAAGTCGGGAGATATTGCCGGCCAAGAAAATAGGCTTCCCCTTCTTATCCAGCGTTGTCGAAAGGTCTCGTTAATATGGTTTCGGACATTAATTAAATAATGTGCCGGACAACCATCTAATAGGTTTCTTCCACGTGACGTCAGAGTTAGTGGTGGGGTTGACAATAACAGCTGATCTGGAGGCAAACAAAGCGTGAATTGTGCATATCGTATACGATACAGTGTAAAGAACATTTGGAGTTTATTTAACATCTACATCACGAGATTATTATAAAATGTAATTAAGTATAATTTGTATTTGCTTTCAAAGTTGTACAACATAAGTATATTAAAAAAAATTATGTTTGTAATACAATGGTAATACGTTGTTAAACAATTTTAGTGCCACACAATTGTGCAGTTGTTGGTTGTGCCAATAATAGTAAGAGGGATTGGAAAAAAAAGTATTATTTGATACCTTCAGATAAAGATAATCGAGGACGCATTTTGCAAGGAAGAATTGAAAGACGTACGGCGTGGATACAATCATTGCGTCGTGATGATCTGACTGACACAAAAATTAAATATATGCGAATATGCTTGGATCATTTCCTGTCAGGTTTGTTTCATAAAGTAAAATAATTAATAGCTGTAATAAACAATATTTTCAGGAAAACCAGCTGCATTCGAAGACACTACGAACCCAAATTACGTACCACATGTAAAAATGGGCTATACGTAGTGCAAATTCAGAAGGGTCACGATATAAACGGTTGCAACAAAGGACATTGAGGAAACGAATTGCTGTAAAACAGGTACGGTATTAGTGTTTTTATTGTTAATTTTTATAAGCTCAAGTTTTATTCAGTAAGTAAATTACTATACTACCAATTTATAAGTAGAAAGGTTTATGAAATTTTTAATAATTTACCATATGCTTTGTTTTCTATAAACATTTGTGATTAATAAAAGCAATGAACAATATTATGTGATGTCAAGGCCATATAAGTGATAAAGTTCTGTTACAGGGAAATGTTGAAACTGATTTACAAAACCCATCGAGTGTGAAGATACAAAAAGCAACGTCCAAACTGAAAACAATATAGTACATACAAGTGACACAGACAAAGAAGTGCAAACAAATATAACTAGTGAGAATATGACACATTTTGAAGAGTTACCTTTACAAATTCAATATCTAAATCAACAACTTTATGCTCTTCAAGGAAAACTTAACTCTCTTTCAATTACTGAAGCCACATTTGAAGGTAATGATAGAAAAACAAAATTTTATACAGGGCTGCAATCGACAACTGCATTAATAAAATTTTCAATTTAATTGAACATGCAATCACCGACATCAAGTGCATGTCAAAGTTTCAGCAATGTATTGTTACTTTAATGCATCTGCGTTTAGATCTGAATTTTACTGACCTTGCCTACCGCTTCAATATAAGCATTCAAACTGCATCCAGAATTTTTTATAAGTGCTTACATATTTTATATATACATTTAAAGAGCTTTATTATTTGGCCTGAGCGAGATGAGTTGATTTCCACAATGCCCGACTGCTTTAAAAGAATTTTGAAAATAAGGTTACCGTGATAATAGACTGCTTTGAGGTGAAAATTGAAAGATCCTCCAACTTAAAAGCGCAAGCAGCCACATGGTCGAACTACAAACACACCAACACAATTAAAGTATTAATAGGTATTTGTCCTCAAGGAGCGATTTCGTTTATTTCTCAGGCTTATGGTGGACGCAACACAGGCAAAATGATTACAGAAAAATGTGGAATTTTAGATTTTCTTCTACCTGGTGACTTAGTGTTAGCAGATAGAGGTTTTTGATCACAGATTGTGTGAGAATGCGTTTAGCTGAAGTGAAAGTTCCAGATTTCATGCGTAATAAAAACAATTGGATCCATTACAAGTTGAATCATCTAGACGACTGTCTAATGTAAGGATTCATGTCGAAAGAGTTATCGGTTCAGTACGTAGAAAATATAGGATATTACATAATTTATTACCTATAAAAACATTAAAAAACGGAATATCGATTTGAATATACCTGTAATTGATGAGATTTTAACTGTTACATGTGCACTAACAAATTTATGTCCATCAGTGGTTACATAATTTAGTCATCGAAACACATCTTTTAAAAATAAATAACAAAAGCAGTCTTCAAAAAATTATTCTTAAATTGTTAGTTTATTTAAATAATAATTAAAATACACAAAATGTAATTTTTGTAATAAATCGGTAACAAAATTCTCGTCTATTTCAATCTGAATAACACATACCTTATTATCAAATGAACTGTAGATTACAAAATCACAAACATCCAATTTTAGGATAGTCATCCCTAACTGAACTTGTGCAAAGTAGGAGTGTTTCGTATTTAAAAAAAGGAAATTGCCTTGTTCTATCGACCTTAATGTAACTTAAATTACACATTAATTCCGTTATTCCTAGTCGACTACCTAATACAGGACACTTAAATTCAATTAATTTATAAATACATCCATTACACATCTTTAAACCATCTGGACTACATGCTAGCCATGGTAATGATGGGTTGATAATGAGTCCTATCTTATAAATTAGTCCAAATTGTTTCTCATAGGCCATCTGAGCAGCACCCTCAAATCGTTTGCCATACTCAGTATCTTTGTTCCCTTTGAATGTTGGGTTTATATAAGCATTAAGTTTTCGGTTCCAGTTGGGATTTCGATTGTTACAATATGTGTACAGATGGTAACACACGGAAGCAGTGATCCTACACCTTCTATGAAATCTCCACTCGGCATTACTTTGGGATATTGTCCTTTTAGCGATATCTAGGGCATCAGAAGTAGATAATTCTATATTTGTCTTATAATAGTTAGATGTATGTGGATCTAAATGTACAAATGGGAAATTTAAGGACATTGGAGAACTCCTAAGGTTATTTTCCAGGGCTTGTAGGAACTCTTCTACATCATGATCAGTTTCCATTGGCTGATGTGGAGATGTAAATTGTGTACTAGTACTAGTGGAACCTGCTTATCTTTGTCGATATGTTAGCATAATCACACAAGTTTTTAACACAATGTACATTCTCAGTAATTTTAAATGATTTTCATTTAGCCGCCCAGTTGCACCAACACATCTTAAACTTAATCAATGCTTAAAAACTTGTATACATATTATTAAAAACATAATGATTCTTTTTAGCATCCCTAAAGCTTAAGTAGTGTTGATGCCACCGACCACCACTTTTGTAAAAAGTTATTTACTATTTGTCAATTTTATCTTACTGAAACATTTACCAAAAGATGATGACTGGATGAAAGTCATTTTAAATTACAACTTTAACTAGATATACAATACCTGTATTAACAATTTCTTCTGTAAATGGCTTTAATATTAAGTGAAGTGCTGATTTGCACCCTGCATCTTTGTACTCTTTAAGAAAGTGAATTACATCCTTTTGTGACAGCGGTGATTTGGATTTACTAACGCTAGCTACTTGTGTTTTAATTTTTGACAAGTTTTTCCATAGTACTGTTGGTGAAGTAAAATCAATTTCATCAACTGACAAATGCATATTCACATTCCTAGATGCAATCCAATAGGCCAATCTGTCAGTAACTGATTCCATCGGTTTTCTTTTCAACAGTGCGTATAGAATAGCTGCAATGTGAGTACATACTTCGCCTAATCCTGCTTTGCAATCACAATGTGCAGCTTCTATTTTTCCTCAGAATGGAGAACCTAAAATGAAAAGTAATAATACTTGATAGAATTATAACTAATTTTATTCAGTATACAGAGTAAAAATATTGACTTCATTGACTTTCAAAAGGTGATAAATAACTCGGTTAATAAGATTTTATAGTAAAAGCATAAGTAATGCTTACCTTGCCTAAAATAAGTAACGGCTTAAAATTTTGGTAATTTTAAGTTCTTTTACCCAAGCACAAACTACTTGAGCGAAAGCCGATATACTCTTATATGCTCGAATTTCCTTCTGAGTAAATGGACTGGCTCGAAATAAAAGATATTCCGTAATATTCTCTTGAGTAATTGCAGGCAAATCTTCAAAGTTGTTGTTAAAATCTTTGTCATGCAGTTCATAGGGATCCACATTGTTTATTAATTTAATTTTCGTTAAATAACGTTCTTTATTTTCCTGGGTAAGCGAATGGAAATATTTTCCACAGTTAAAACTCATTTCTACAACTTATTTCGTTAAAAATGTTGTCACATACGAGCAATACATGGTAGTTGTTAGTAAGAGAATGGCAAGAATATCTACTGTTGCCCTCCAGATCAGCTGATAAACGCCATATTGATGACGTACATGGAAGTAACCTATTGCAGAAACATAGTTCTCCTAGTTTCCAGTGGCACATCTTCCAACAAAATTGGCAAGTCGTTGATCAAAAACTCTCAAAAGCGGTTACCAGTTAAAGCTTGTTCAAAAAAATAAGGTCCAATAATTCTGTCTCCAATGATACCGAACCACACATTTAGGCTCCAGCGTCCCTGGTGTTGCACTTCTCTTAACAAATGAGGATTTTCAGCGGACCAATAATGCGTATTATGACGGTTTACTCTACCATCACTACTAAAGGTAGCCTCGTCGGTTCAGAGAATTTCCGTTAAGAAATTTCTGTTTTCCTCAAGCATGCCTAGCATGCACTGACAATAATTTAATCTACTATCGAAATCTTGTTCATTTAGCGCCTGGTGCAAGGCTATGTAGTAAGTATGTACTCTAAAAGTAAAAAACAACATATGCGTAAAAATAATATAATTAGAATAACACTGAATTGTGTGTGCATTTGAAAGTATGTGCCAAGATTCTTGGAATAAGATAAAATTATTTACCTATAATCTTTCAAAATATTTCTAACAGTTATTCGTACTATTCCCAAGTCTAGAGACAATGTTCTAGTTTCTACATGTCTATCAAATTCTATATAAGCCAAGACATTGATAATGTTTTCTTCAGTCCTTCCATTGCGACGCCTGCAACGTTGAGGACGACGAAAACTTCCTGTATCGCGTAATTGTTGTACCAAGCGCAAAAACATTCTTCTCCCGTAATGACGGCGATCTGGGTACCGTGCCGCGTACGGTCGTGCAGCTATAGCTGCATTTTGAAAACACTCGAAATAACTCGCAATCATGTCAACGGTTTCATTATTTATGAAAGGCATTTTAATTAAATAGTACTCAAATTATACGCAATCAACAATATTAGGCTGCGTGTGACAAAAATTTTACGTTACTTGGGAATATTTTTGACAGGAGTTGTTTTTTATTTCCATGGCCTACTACTTGCTTTCTAATCGAATGCAACCGATGCATTTTTAAATGGGTATATATGAGTTTTCCTGGTTTAATATTTTTTTTTAATAATTTGAGTAATAAAAAAGATTATAAGATGCGGTTTGCGCAGGCTTATTGTCATTTGTGTATTATCTGGTCTAAAAAACAGTCATATCATCGCATTTAATTTTTTTGAAAAAATCTAATATTTTGGTTATAATATTGAATAACGCCTTCTATTGGCGGCCGTGTAAGACACAACTGTCATAATTACCAGATACTTAAAAGCCCAAGAAATGCTCTTTTCAATGATACCAAATTTACCCAAATCCATTAAGCCGTTTCGAAGTTGCAGGCATTCATTTAAAACAACATTCAAATACCCCTCACCACTTTATTTCGAAAGATAGAGAAACATTGGTTGGACAAAAAATGTTTTTTTAGGTTAACATTAAAACGCAAATACTTTTTTGTTACATTCATTGGTGAAAATCGCGAGAAACGTAACTTTATGTAATTAAAGATGGCGGAAACGCCCACTGGCGGCCATTTAGAAAACTTAAACATAATTTCAGAATTTTAATTATTAGTTTCTGAGATACAGCTGCTTACCTTGCTTATTTGCCTACCCTGTACAATACTACAGCAAAGTAACGATTTATATAACGAAATTACGTGTAAGTCTTAATGCACGATCTTAAAACAACCTTTAAGCAGAAATAATAAATTGAAAAAAGATGACGAGAGTAACTAAAACGTCTTACATATAATAATATTAATAATAATAATAATAATAATAATAATAATAATAATAATAATAATAATAATAATAATAATAATAATAATAATAATAATAATAATAATAATAATAATAACCATTTATTAATTTACTTAATACATGTATGAATACACAACGGAATAAATGTAACATAGAAAAAAATAAAAAACCGAATAATTGGAAATAAATTAATATATATAAAAAAAAAGAAGAAATCAACAGAGTGAGCATAGCTCCAACTAAGTTCCAATATCATGAAATTTGACGCTGTAAACATATGCTCGATTATATTGTAAAATCTGCTAAGAGAAATTCAGAAAAAAAACAAATTGTTTAATATTTTTATTGATCATTTACCATAGATGAATATAAAAAATGTAACAATTGTTGTATTTAAAAATGATTAAAAATTGTTAAATTTAAAATGAAGCTAACTATTTTATTTACTCAACAATAAAGAAATTTGTTGTCTTGAATTAAAAAACAAAATTTTTTAAATCAATTTTTTGTAGCTGTACATAGATAAATTTGCTTTAAAATCAAAATCATAATATTGCAATGTAAAATTATAAACAAGTGGAATGTAATATAAAAATTAGATTGACCTACACATTTTCTTGCTGATATTACATACGACAGATTGTTAACTTTCAGTCTAGTATCATATGAGTGAGTGGGAACACAAATATCATTATACCCAGATTTATGCAAAAACTTTGTTATAGATATAAAATACAATTGTTTTACATCAAAAACATTTCTTCTCGAAACAAAGCGTCGCTAGAAAAACAAAACTGGCCCAAGAACGATTCCTTGTGGAACTCCACATTTAATTTTTAGAGATGTACTTATTTTATTATTTACTTTAACACATTGATATCTGTCACTTAGATAACTCTGAAAAAATTGTAAGGATGTACCACGGATACCAATATGTTCAAGCTTATCAAAAAGAATAGAATAGTTGACACAGTCAAATGCCTTGGCTAAATTTAAGAATACAGCAATAGAGCATCTAGAATTATCCATATTTTTATAAATTTTTTTTGTTAGAAAAACCAAAGAATCTGTCGTGTCTCTATCTTCTCTAAATCCGAATTGACGAGAAGATAAGATACTAAATTTTGTTAAGAAGTTTACCAGTTGAGTTTTTATTATTTTTTCAAAAACTTGAAATATTAGAGCACAATGCTATAGGTCTGTAATTAATATGTAATGCGGTGGCTCCTCTCTTGTAAAGAGGTATAATAATTTATCTTTATAAGCTCTAGGAAAATAACCTGCCTCTAAACATCTATTAAAAATAATTGACAAAGGTTTAGAAATAATAGTAGCACATAGTTTTAAAATTTCATCAGGACCAGTTGAAGAAGTAGTTTTTAAATTTTTGATAGTGAGTATAATATCATCTTCAATGATGGGTAAAAAAAAATAAATTTTGATTTAATCTTTCAAATTTCTATCGCTAGTTTTATGATTCAGCAATATTAACAAAATAATTATTGAATTCACTAGCAATGTCAGTATCATTTTCAATAAGAATATTATTTTCAGTTTTTATTTTAATGATATTAATTGTATTCTTTTTTGTTTTTAAATTAGCTGCTTAGCTCAATGCAAGGATTTATATCCAAAACAAGTAAACAAAATCCTTCACTTAACTAATTCTTAAAATTAGTTTAAGGGTTGATTTGACAAGTTTTGAAAAGTGATTTTAAGGGTTTTTGTTTTATTTATAAAAAGTGTAACTGTTAGAAACCTTATGTTTGTTAATGTATACATGTGTAACTTAATTTAATTTAAAAAAAAAAGAACAAAATAGGAAAATAACTAAATTACAATTTCAAAGTTTCACGGAAAGTACAAACATTTTGTTAATGGTTATAATATGCTTATATAAAATTACACGTAAACATATTTGAGTGTTACCAACATTTTTTGTATATAAACACTTTTAACTTTTTTTTTTTCTCGTAAATTTTCAATGTACGTATTTAACAATCGATGTAAAATAATGCCCCAAAGCTTCCTATTATTTAAAGTAAACTAACCAAAGTTCTTCTGTTTATACAAATTTCAAATAGATGTTGACCCATGAATATTGTAAGTCAATTTAAGAAAATGTTAAATTTGCTTGTTGGTTTAACAAATTTAACTGTTTCTTATTATCGCAAGTTTACGAATGTTATTAAACAAGCGAAATTTTTAATTATGCCCTTTGATGATAAATATACATAAAATTGATTGCAAAAAGGTAGTAAAAAATTTTTTATCCAGAATAAAATGAATAAGCAGTTTATGATCAAAAACGACTTTGTTTCCAGCAGACGCTGGTGTTGATCCCAAACGAGTAATAAATATAATTATTTACACTTATACCGTGTAGAATAACAATAAACCCTGTAAAACTAACTTAAGGCATTTATTTGCAATTAAACGACTCTTGTGTTATATTGGAAATTATACGTTAACATAACTTTATAAGTTACGGTGTTCCTAATTTGAATAAAAGACTCTCAACAGACGGTTGACTTTGACGGTAAACAAGATGAACAAAACCCTTCTCGAATATGTGTTCGTTACGTAGTCATAATAAACTATGTAATAACCAGAATACTTTAACTGAAATAATCCTATTAAAGTTACATTAATAATTTGTGCTGTTCATTTTGGTTTTCTTCTTCGCGAAAATTTTATTAATAAAGTCTTAAATTTATTTTTTTTTACAAAGCACAAAATATTTTAATAATTTAAATAAGAAAATTAACTTATAACTTAAACGTTGAAAAAACGCTTCTAATTTATTTATTCGATGTATTCAAACTCCCGCAGCGCTTGTAAATTTGTTTCAGCAACCTCTTTCCGGTCGAAATAAATTGTAGAAATAATAAAACACTTTAAATTACGTATTAAAAGCTTACACTCTAGTTATATCTTACATATATTCGCGCTTTATTATCAATTAATAATTTTATAAATATTAGAAGCAGGTAAAGTTTAATGAATAAGTTTAATATTTCATGTAACCTTTTAAAGATGAATTGTTTAACACAACGAAGTTCACTTATTTAAACGAGTTTAACATTTGAATTGAACGATTTTGTTAATGTATACCTACTTGAACAGTAATTATTAAGTAATGTACTTAAGTTTTTCTTAAACCTGTAAAAGGTTGCAAAACGTGTTTGTTGTTGAAAAATTCTTATTCAATTAACGATTCCAGAACAAATTTCCTAAAAAAATGTTTTTTGTCAACAGTAAATTACAGATTACTTTGAACATTTAATTCAATCCATTTTTAACAACGGAAAAGTTTTTTAATGACTTTTATATTATGTGTTGCATAGTATAGATTTTTGGATGTTTTTAAGATAGTCTTAAGGCTGTTCTATCACTCAGGACAATTTCAGATTTCTAGTAGGCGGTTCACTATTTTTATTTCTTGTTACATAAATTACTATTTGTTGTTTTTTCTGTTTCTAAAACTGTTTAAAATGCACGTCATGTACAAGAAAAATTGACATCAACAATTCAACAATATATTATGTATCTATTAATATTAATCGGCTTCCAAGTCTGGCCTGTTGCGCTCAGAAAAATTCGCCCGCGAGTACATTCATTTCACAATTCTCCAAGAGTTTTCAGTTTTTATCGTTTACTTAATGTTAATTTTTCTCATTGATTTTAAGTAAAAATTTTAAAAAGTAGGGTTGTCAGAAAATTATTATCTATGTCGCGCAGGAGTCGAAATTTGGGCTTATAAGGAAATCTATTTTCTATTATTTTACGTTTTAATTAAATTAAATACAACGAAGACTAAAATAAAAAAAATAGCTCCTGCACGACTAAATAATAATGTTAGCTATATGTTAGTGCAAAATCAGGAATACATTTCTAAAAATAAGCGAGATAAATTTACATAAACTTAACTTTATAGCTCCCTGAGAGAACAGCCTTAACCTTTAAATTGAAGTGTTACTCAACCCAAGGTTCCGTTAAGGTAAGTAAATTTTTGTTCTAGCGGTGACAATTTGTACTTTTACTTAAAAAAAAAGACCATGAATGGTAGTTTATTTTTCTATTTTTAATAAAATAGTATTGGCCAAGAACTACTAATATTTACAATGCTTCATTAATCACTTAATTTTTCTATATTATACAGAGTGTTCGGGGAGGAATGTACCAAACTTTGGGAACTGATTCTACTCAAAAATTTTAAGAACAAATGATTATTTTTACTTTTGTCGAATTTTGCACCGTTAGCGAGATATCGATGGTAAAAGTTGCCAACCTTACTGGGTTTGTTGCTAGCCTAAACTTCTTTTTATAGGTTAATTCCTGTTAATCTAACTACAGCGTTGTTATGGATGCAGGAATAATCCCCCCCATGTCATTGTCGCTATCCAAAATGTCGTATTCATTTACAACGGAGAAAGACGCTGACATCGTATTTATTTGCGGGTATTGTAGTGAAAATAGCAAGGCAGTCAAAAGGGAATACGCACATCGACTTCCGGACCGGCCCGCTCCGAATCGGGTAGTTTACCAAAAAGCATTTACATGCCTTCGCGAGACAGGATTGTTTGCAAAATTATCTTAACGTGAAACACGACGAAGAGAAGTTGGTGAAGAAGTTCTCCTTCAAGTGGATGAGAATACTTGGATCAATATCAGGCAACTGTTTGCCATTTCAGAACAATGCAAAACATCTGTAGTAACCACTTTGCGTAAAGGTGGACTCAGAACCTACTTCTAAGCCATCCTGTACAAAGAATGGAGTTTTGCCAGTAGATGAACAGAAATGTCTCTTTTGGAGACAAAGCAACATTGATAAAGGATAGAGTTACAAATCTTTATAACCAACATAAGAGTGGTCAATTGAGGACGCTCAAATTTGTTCTTAAAAATTACTTTCAGCATCGGTTTTCCGATGGATGTGGTTTCTCCATGATTGATTGCCAGCCCACTTCGGCCGACAAGTGAAGGATTTTTTGGACACGCACCATGCAAATCGTTGGGTTCGCCAGACTTAAGTTCCTTAGATTTTAACTTTTGGAGTCATGCAAAAATGCTAGTATACTGACAGAACAAACCAAACAATAGAGAGAAGTTAATGAATTGCATTCAAAACGCGTTTAATGAGATAAGAGCCAACTTACAACCCTACGAATACTAGGGAAAATTACGAAGGCGACTTGAGCTTTGCATTGAGGTCAAAGGTTGTCATTTTGAAAACGTTTACATTACTAAAATTATGTTTTATAAAATTATTTTTTATTAAATCAGCTTACTGATTAATTCTAAAATGATGGTGTATGTGTTTGGATAAGACGCCCTCGATATCTAGTGTCAATGGAGTCAAATTCTACAAAAACGAAGAGAATCATTTTTGCCTAAAATTTTGCAGAATTCCCAAAGTGTTATGTTTTTATTATATTCAAATCAAATACAACTTATTTAATAAACTTAATAACGATATTAAGTACGTGCCACTTTATCAACGTATCTCAAGCGAGTACTCAAAAATAGCGACCTTACAATGTTGTCGCTCGCTTCATTTATGACCCTTAATCTAACACACAACATTCCCCATTTTCCAAGAAATTTACAAATTCTTTATATTTATTCGGTGGGTTTATAATTCGACCTGATCGTGTTACATATTTATTTTTTTGATCATTGGAATCATTATTTTGCAAAATGATATCATCTTTTACATTGTTGCTGATATTTCAATATTGATCATCGTTACATTTCAAATTAAATGGGTTTAAAGAGCGCCGTAAATCTATTGTATTACGTCTATTTATCCTACAATTTTCATTAATGATGTTATATGGCCTGAGTCTGTTACATCTAGAAACTATTTGTGCTAGTTTCCAAATTTTTTCTTTGTAATCTCGATACACTACATTGTCTCGTAACTAAAAATTGATTTTATTTTTAGCTGATATATTGTAATAATATTGAAGTTTGTTCTGATATGTTTCTAAGTATCGTTTAAAACTAGGAATTACTCTTGGTTGTGAAACGTCATTGAACAAAGTTGATGTCGACTTCAGGTGCAACCGGAAGGGTCAGAAGACTGAAAATATTTTAGTTGAGTTAGCCCTATTAGTTTTAGTCATTCTCGCAATTTTCAAATTTCTTCCATGTATACTTCTCCGTATTTATTTATTTTAATGACCAAATTATATAAGAAAATCAAATCAATTTCCATCATCCGCTTAGGTAAGTTCTCTAATTTTATAAAAAAGATAACTTGTAATATGTTTGTTTAAACTGTAATTTGATGTAAACTCAAGTCCTAAATCTGTAATTTTAATCACTTTTTTTAGAGGAATACCATCAATATTATATTCATAATTTACAGCATTTCGCCTCCTAAATATATTCATATGAAAACATTTTATTTACATTTAAAGAAAATTCATCTGTTACATTTGTTAAACAGTTTTAAATTATCTGCAAATAATAAAAAGTTACAATCGTTCAAAATCGGTTTAATATGATTAAGGCTGTTTTATCACTCAGGGACAATTTCAGGCGTTTCACTATTTTTATTTCTTGTTACATAAATAGCTATTTGTTGTTTTTTCTGTTTCTAAAACTGTTTAAAATGCATGTCATGTACAAACAAAATTGACATCAACAATTCAACAATATATTATTTATCTATTAATATTAATCGGCTTCCAAGTCTGGCCTGTTGCGCTCAGAAAATTCCTCCGCGAGTACATTCATTTCACAATTCTCCAACAGTTTTCAGTATTTATCGTTTACTTAAGGTTAATTTTCTCATTGATTTTAAGTCAAAATTAAAAAAAAAGTAGGGTTGTCAGAAAATTATTATCTATGTCGCGCAGGAGTCGAAATTTGGGCTTATAAGGAAATCAATTTTTCTATTATTTTACGTTTTAATTAAATTAAATACAAGGAAGAATAAAATAAAAAAAAATAACTCCTGCACGACGTAAATAATAATGTTAACTATATGTTTGTGCAAAATCAGGAAAACATTTCTAGAAATAAGCGACATAAATTTACATAAACTTTATAGCTCTGTGAGAGAACAGCCTTAATAAAAAGTAAAAACAGAAAAGGCACACACTGAGAACTAAGGGGCACCTCAGAATAAACATTATTTTTTTTAGAAATTGCTTGCCATATTCTGACTAATTGTATTCGATTTGAAAGGTAATTGTCAAGCCTGTTAACGCCGTGAACAAAATTATTGAGAGTCTTCAATACCAGTCGAATAGTTTCTATTGCATTCGCGAGTGGGAATTGAATTTTCTTTTCGTGAGCATAATCGGAAAAAGTGGTAGTTTTTAAATGGAACGTAAACGGCGACACTTTACCGGCCCGAATTCTAAGGATTTTTATTGTTGCAGCATGTGCGCTCGTGCCTGTTTTTGACTAATCAAGAACAGAAAACCATAAACAAAAAATATTTTTGCACAAGCAAAGTGTTACAACACTTGTTTATAAGAACAGATTTTATATTTATGTTTTAGTATAGACTAGATAAATATCCAAAAATGACCTTAAAATGGTGTTTTTACATATATTATATTGTAACTTCTTTAAACTTAAATTTATTTTTGTTGTTATATAAAGGTACAATAAAGTTTCTGCTTTGTAAAAAATTGAATTTTAGAACTTTACAGAGTTTGGTTTAGTCGTAAACAGACAGGAGCACAGAGACAATTCCGCTATTTCCAGCCGTGGTATTGAAGACTCTTAAAGAGTTTTTTAATTAGAGATTGTTTATTGCATTTTATGTATTTTGTTAATTGTTACTAATTTTAAGGTCATTGTTCATAATTATTTATTTCAAAAAATGGTTGTTATAGATTTTTAATATATATTATTATTCATTTATTCATCAAAGTAAAACAGCATCAACGTTTTCTGCTATAAAAATACGAGTTCTGTTTTTTATATACATGTTTTTTTATTCTATAAATATACGATGGCGCATGTAAATATTTCTTCAATATACAGGGTGGTCCAAAAATATAGGTCGCAAACTATACTACGCTACTAAGCATAAAAATTTTTCTTATAAACTTTTGTTTAGTTGGGCTTACATAAGGAGGTACGGCTCTGTAAAATTTCAATTTAAAATTAGTTTTTTCTTATTATCTCAGAAATGTGTTAAAAATATAATCTCAAAATTTATATTGTAAAATATGTCTTTATGGTACACAATTTAATAATCTTTAAAGAAAAATATCTTAAGCAGTTGCGTAGATACCGGGGTAGCTGTGAGGTTGTTATTTAAAAAAAATGTAAATTTTAGAAATGTTGATCACCCTGTACCAATTTTGGAATAAGCAATTTATTACGGACAAAAAAATGTACTTTCAATTTTTTCGTTAGTATAATATTTTTTGAGAAAAATCGTTTTTTTTAATGTCTGTTTTTTCGCATCAAAAATTATAATGATCAAGTTGTCATTGAAAAAAAATGTAAAACTCAAAATTTTGTTTTTTTTTCTATTTTATAAATGTATTTAAAATAAATATTAACAATAGAAAATAATAACTTAACAATTAATATTACATTTACATCTTACAACAGATGCTCAAAATGTTGCCCTTCTGACTCCACATTGAACATTTTAACTTTTTTGAAATAAAAAATACAACTACGGTTATCAAAACAATTGCAGTTCTTTAATTCAGAAAGCCTCTTATTATTTATTAAAAACTTGTATTTTGTATTTTTAAATCAAACGAAAAACAAAAAAACGATTTTCTCCAAATATATTAAATTAACGAAAAATTGAAAAACACTTTTGTCCGTAATAAAGTACTTATTCCAAAATTCGTACAGAATGATCAAAATTTCTAATATTTACAATTTTATAAATAACAACGTCACAGCTACCCCGACATCTACGCAACTGCTGTAGATATTTTTTTTAAAGATTATTAAATTGTTTACCATAATGACATATTGCGATGAACACTTTTATACAGCATTTTTGATTAAGCAGATCGGATGACAAAAGGTGTAAATTATGCTTTCATGTAGATGAAATAGTCCCAATACTTGTTCTCAGCCGACCCTGTAAATTACAATGCAATAAATCCTCCAATAGTTTTAAGAATACTTACCAAAGGGGGTACCCTGCCGATTAGATCGAATGTTGGTAAAATTGTTATTTAGGGCAAGCTGATATCATATGATTATAGTTTTAAGATGTAATTGCTATGATATCCAGATAAAATCGCATTCCGGCTTATGATTATCCATGTCGAACAATACATGTTCAACATCGGAAAAATGTTTCGATGACCTGAAATTTCAAAAGAATAAATTATGTAAGCATGCACAAAACATGAACATTAGGAGTCTTTTGGGCCAAGGAATCATTATCTATGCTTAAAACAATTGAATATGATTGCGCCGAATTAAAAATACTAAAATTGATTACGACTTAACCTCAAAGTTATAGGTTAAGGTAAAATGCAAATCGAGAAGTTATGTGACATTATTGGGTATAAGTACCGCATATCATCGTAATCAAGAGGGAAAGAGGCGTCGTTTGAGCTTGATTATGATAACGACTATTAAAATGAAATTGTGAGTAGTTGCAGAAAAGCCCAATAGAGGCAGGGTTAAATTTCAAAAAGACGCGCAAATTAATAAAGGATCAAAACAGGCTATGGAAATATGATAAATAGGAGTACCTTCAATTTGAGCATGCTTCTTTGAATTAGTCGTAGGCGTGAATACACTTAAAGGCAGCGCCGAATTTTATAAAAAAAAATTTCTGCTTTGAAGTAACATTCCGAAGTTTGAAGAGCAGAAAGCTGAAGTGAAGTTGTAGAAGTTACCTCTAATGTGCCGTTCCAGAGATGAGAGCAAATTTTAGTGCGAGTTAATTAAAAATAGTGTTAGATTGGTGAGCAAAATAAGTGTAAAGAGAAATCAGAGTACGCAAAGTTACAAAAACAAACTTACCAAAAGAACGAGTGTAGTTAATACTAGGTGTAACAACGGCCCCGTGAGAAAGTCAAGAGAGCAGTTAATACATCATCATAGTCGGCTTTGTAAGCTGTAAAGGATCACAACAACAACGGAATACAGAGCAGGTTGAATACATACCTGAGATAATCGGGCAAGATGAAATAACAATTTTAATATTAAATCCCTAAATGCGTTCTCTTTGTTAATTAATGTTCAATTCGATATAAGTTCACTGCGCCGTAGTTTGCATCAGTGGTTACGCGTGATAACTGAGTTGTTGCGTACTACATTACCGCACAGTTAGAGGTGGGAGCGCACAGTTAGTTGAAATAAACCGCGAAATTTTAGCTAATGCTAAATTAAATATTTTTATTGTGAATAGTGGCGGTCGAGAACAAAATAAATAAATATAAAATTTTATGTTCAGTCAGCTGTTTCATTTAAGCTCGATTTGTGGTAGAAAGGAGGCTGTAAACGAAAAATAAATACGAGATAAAACGCTTGCCAGGTAAATTGAATGGGGTTGATTTTCCTACAAGTAACGAAAAATAAAGATTCAGTAGTTACATTGTGACCCAACGTAAATATCTATTTAACATCATAATTAATAAAAAGTTAAAATAAAAAGATATAATTAAAACAAATTTTAATCTACCTCATATATATCCCACACACTTATTTCATAGCTCAGTCGGTAGAGCATGAGACTATTAATATCAGAGTCGTAGGTTTGAGCCCCACGTTAGAAGCCACAGAACAGGCTATAGAAATATGATAAATAGGAGTACCTTCAATTTGAGCGTCCGTCTTCGAATTAGTCGTAGGCGTAGATACACGTAAAGGCAGCGCCGAATTTTATCAAAAAAAAGTGCTTCGAAGTAACATTCCAAAGTTTGAAGAGAAGAAAGCTGAAGTGAAGTTCTATTTCTTTACTTTTACTGTTTTATTAATGTTAACTTAAAGACCATTCGTACACATATATTATGAAGGTAACAACTTAAAAGCTTTATCGTATCGAACTTTGTCGAACAGAACCAATACATAATTTTTAAATATTTACTAAATTATTTCTTACAATAAACTAACAAATTTTTATGAAATTTTATGGTAATTTTAATTGTGCTTAGTGATCACTTTCTCAATTCGGTTAGTTTCTGTAATTAACAAAAGCGGACGGATCTCGCGCGCCAAATTTGAAGTTTACTCTGCGTTTGCTTGTCGGGCAGCTACAGTGGAGGTTAAAAATTTCAGTGTTCTGATCGTCTAACGGGAAGCAGTTCGGAGAAGTAACGAGAATACACTAAAACTCAAAAACTTCTTTATTTAACATAAAACAAGTTGCTATTAGTTTCACAGCAAAACACAGCATAGGAAAGCACAAACCATGCAACATAAAAGCAGTCAGCGGATTTGACAGTTATACGGGTGAGGGTTTTGGTAATGTAAGCAGAGCGGCGATTAATTTAGGGATGAGGGTGACGGTATATAAGCAGAACGGCGGTCTGTTAAGGGATGCGGTAGGTAGTGGGAGTGACCGAGTCAACATACGAAAATGCGCTATATAGACCAGGGCAACGGTTTGAGTGGTGTATTCAAGACGCGAAAATACGTCACCTCAAACACAACACACGGATAGGAAAAGGAATGGCCAAGTTGACACACGAAAATGTGCTATGCCAACTTGGACAACAGTTTGACTGGTGTACTGAAGGCGCGAAAATGCGTCACCCCAAACACAACACACGGAGGGATAAATAAAAAGTTAGGGAAACATAAAGCCGTATCTCTACATCCTGGGCAGTCGGGAAGAAAGACCAAAGCGGTATCTTTGGCCGTTAAATTAGAGAAGCGAACTTACTCGATTAACGGCGGGACCAGGCGGAACAGGTATCCGGACCCAACTGCCTTTTAACGAAAGAGTTCACGCTTATATAAAGCATAACTTAAGTGGGGCAACTAGCTTACGGGAGGGGATCGCGTGCGCACGAAAGTTGAATCGGGGCGTGTTCGGATTTTGTCAACAACAAAATTAATAAACAGTTAAAACATAACGAAATCGGCTTTATCCTAACAATTAATTACTCAAATTAATTTAGTGGCCGTGCGATGCTTGAAATAAACACGCATCTTTACAACATACATAAACATTACACTACTTCAAAATTTCACGTACAGTTTCAATTTTTTTGTGGGGGAGCTGGCTTCCTAGATTCAACCCTCAATAACTCCGTTATTGAAAATGTGCTAGTGTTGAGCAAAGTTGTGCCAGTTTGTGCTAGCTATTCTCTTTCATGTGCAAACGTCAAAAAAACAATTTTTTTTGTGTGAGGCTGCTAAGACAACCGAGTTTTCCTATTGATATACGTATTTATATTTTGTTCAATGAAACCAGATGGCGATAAAGATGCTCTGATAAAATTGTTGCATTACGTTGTACCTCAATCTGATATTTGGTACAATATCTTGTTACAGTGTACAAATTTGCCACCTGCAGAATGTCGGAATGGGTAAAAATATATCAGATAGTTATTTTAGTCGACGCTTAAAAGAAAATAAATTCATTGTTTATTTGTCCACTATGAATGTATGTGTAATAATTACAATTTGGAAATGTTTCTATTGTAGTTTTTAGTACTAAGTGTTAACAAATCGAGGTGGATTTTTATGCGTTTTAAGGTGCGTATACACTATGCGAACGCTAACAAACGCATGCGGTCGAATGAATGCGGCCGCATCTGTACGGCGTTTGTTGCAAAATATGCTTGCTGTCTACATTACAACGAACGAATGCGTTCTTTGGCATTCTACTATGTTTGCGGGTTTGATCGGGTACAAATATTTATCAATTTAATTACTTAAAATGGCATCAAAAGATGACTTAATCATTGCTAGTGCGTTGTACATTATTATTTGCGAAGCAAGTAATAATAGAAAACGAAGACAAAGACGAAGGTGGTTGATGACTTTTTTGTTCAAAAGTAGAAATCGGTATAGAGAAACAGATTTAATAGAGGATCTTACAGCTAAAATCGGAAATGGATTTTTTCAAAATTTCTGCAGAATGAAGTCGACCGACTTTGAAACGTTATTGCAGCAGATTGGTCCGAAGATTTCAAAATAAGATACAACATTTAGAGAAGCATACCGGCAAAAGAAAGGTTAATGGTGACTTTAAGATACTTGGCTACAGGAGACTCATTCACAAGTTTAATGTATTCATTCAAAATTTATTTCGAGAATAATACCTAAAGTATGTTCTGCAATTATTGATTGCCTTAAGGAATATTTAATGTGAGTGAAAAATATAAATTATAATTATTAAATAACCAAAAAATTATTGAACTGAATCAGAATAGTCTTAAAAATAGTACTTTTATTTTACCGGTTGGTTTGAAAATTAGTTATATAACTGAGTAAAGTTTCTTCAGGCTGAGAAAAATGATTAATTGATTGCAATTCGTGCAATCGATAATCATTGTTTCCTTCTAATGTTGGTGGTGTTGGTGCATCTGATGAAAAATAGTCAGAGGCTGCTGAAAATGAGTATTGGTCGGTTGATGAGTGATCTGTTAAAGCAGGTGAGACTAATGGGGCCACAACGGGCTTGTATTTACCCATATCAGCATTGAATTATATAGTCCCAATAAAATGCTCTACTACACTTTGTGTGTGGGCACTGTATCTTCTATGCTTTGAGGCTAGATGTTCTCCATAAATTGTGCTACTGTCTCTAACATTACGATTAGCGACAGTTTCTTTTAGTATTTGATAAGCTTCTTCTGATCTCGTGTTTTGCATATTTGCAGACACTCGTTTGCTACTATGTGTGTGTGAAGAATTGCTAAATTGATAAACTAGGTTTCTTTTAGGTACTGGGACTGGGACTTCTGTGGCTAATTGCTGTGTGCTATTGGGTTCTTCATCAACAATATCAAGACTTGTATAAAATTATTCATTAGTACTAGAATCATAATCCTTTTATTTGCAGATGCTTACTACCGAAAGCAAGTGTGTGAAAATAGCTGACTTCTATGGAAAAAAATGTAATTTTATACAATATCTTGGGGCGATTGATGGCCGACATTGCGTACTGCAGGCACCAGTACAAAGTGGAAGTGACTATTTTAATTACCAACGGAATTATAGTATTGTTTATTAGGATTTGCAGACGCAGATTACTGCTTTTTATTTGCCGATGTCGGTTGCCAAGGCCAGATTTCGGATGGTAGTGTTATCAAAAACACTACGTTTTATAAAAAGTTGCAAAACAAACAATTAAATTTACTATGTGAAGAGGCTCTTGGTAATTAGGACATAAACATTCTATTTGTATTTGTTGCTGATGATGCTTTTGCTCTTGAATATTACAATGAAGGCTTACCCCGTAGAACAGCAAAAAGATTCCAAACAACGGATTTTTAATTATAGACTTTGCCGTGCTCGACGCATCATAGAAAATGTTTTTGGAATTATGTCTGCTGTTTTTAGAGTTTTAATAAAAGTGATGTTGTTATCACCAGAAAAAGCAACAACAGTGATTTTAACATGAGTATGTATGCAGAACTGTTTAAGAAAAGTAAACTTTCTAGAAATCAGAGTGTTTCTAAATTGATGCAGAAATATTCAACAGGGTAATTTTTCAGCACAAATTAAGGGGGACTTTCATATAAAGTTTTGTTCAAAACCACTTTTCCTACAAGTTACAGCCCCTTAGTGGGAAAAACAGTTTTTATTTCATATGTCTACTATGAATGTTTTATTTTTTTTGTGATCAAACTAAGAACTTTACGAGAAACAGCAAAAACATGAAAAACTTGCAGTTTGAATCCGTCTTTTTAAATAAAATTTCTAAGTAAGAAAATGTAGACACATTAAAAAGTTCTGAGGCAAAATATTATAAGGGTTAATTTTTTCACCCCCTTGTATAAACTTTGCAGGGTTACAAAAAACGTCAAAAAATGTCACTTTATTAGCATCAATTATTTGCCAAATTTCATTCTTCTAACTTTTTTCCATAGTGGGCATAATAAATAAAACTGTTTTTCCTCTAACTTTAAGGGCTGTAACTTAGAGGGAAAGTGATTTTGAACAAAATTTTATATAAAAGTCCCCCCCTTAATTTTGTTGAAAAATTACCCTGTTGAATATTTGCATCAATTTAGAAACACCCTGTATATACTCCTGATGGTGTATTCGATGAGGATGATGAAGGAGAAGTAATTTCTAGAACTTGGCGACAGGAAATAGAAAACAATTCACGGTGTTTTTGTCCGAAAACTAGGATCGGATGGAAAAGCGCTGCCAGTTGTGAAGCAATAAGAAATGAATTTGCTGAATATTTTATGGGAGAAGGTAGTGTAAGTTGGCAAAATCTATATGTATAAAATATACAATTGCTACACAACAAATAGATATCTGCATTGTCATTATCATATTTTTATAGAAAAGAAAACTGAATAAAAAGAAACGTTTGGCTCACCTCGGTATTTTTTGTTTCCGTTGGTGCAAATTTATCCATCAAAAACAACATGTCTTTGAAAGCAAACCATGTAGATTTTAATATAACATCAGCTCCAGTGCCGGTTTTATAAAAATTTTCCTGTTTTTGACGTTCACGTCTAAAAGATTCCATTTTCTTCTTTGCATTTTCTGATTCACACTTCATTTTATCACTGATTTTGTTCCAGGCATCACACTTTCCTATTTTATTTTTATAATCATTATGAATAGGGTTCCATAAACACTTGTGTTGTTTATATAATTCAATTAATTTCAAGGAATCCGTGTTAGAGCACTCCATCTTTATACACGGTGATTGATTAGTGCGATAAAGTTCAGGAGCTTCTATGTTCTTCAAGATCAAAGCAAACGTTACGGAAGATTATAGCCATCATTAAGCTTCATATTTTAAAATTAGTTACAATGTTACAGGGTGTACCATAACGCCGTGTCAGACCAAAGTTACATTTTTTTAAATGAAACACCCTATATTTCAATTTAAATTTCAAATGTGCTTCACTTCCTTATTACAAAAATATATACAAGGGCCGTTTTTTTTTCAACCTCCGATAGGCTATAAATAAAAGACAAATTCAGATAAAACAATAACTTTAATACCAAAAGATTGGTACACTTACGGTTACTTTTCGACATAATCACCAAAGAGATTGAGACATTTGTCATATCTGTAGACAAGTTTTTCAATACCCTTTTCAAAGAAAGTTGCCGCCAATTAATTTAAGTAGTCCTTGACGTTGGTTTAAAGGTCCTTATTGGTTTGAAAACCCTTCCCACCAAGCCACGTCTTTAATTCAGGAAAAAGATGAAAGTCACTGGGTGTTAAGTCAGGACTGTATGGCGGATGATCAAAAATGTCCCATCCAAATTGTTTGAAAAGCCGTTGAGTTGCTCTAGTAGTGTGTGGACGGGCATTGTCATGAATCAGAACAACTCCAGCGGTCAGCTTTCCTCTTTGTTTGTTCTGAATGGTTCTACGCAAACGTCGTAAAGTTTCACAATAAACAGCTGCAGTGATTGTGGTTCCGGGCTCTATAAACTCCACAAACAACACACCTTGTTGGTTCCAAACACAGTAGCCATGGTCTTTCTGTTGTTGAAGGTTTGTTTGAATTTCTTTGGTTTGTTTGGTGAATTTGAATGCATCCATTGTTGTGATTGTCGTTTTGTTTCCGGTCGTAGTGAATTCAGGTTTCATCCCTAGTCGCAATTGATTTTAAAAAGTTGTCCTTCATCATGGTAACGCTTAAGGAACTCCAAAGCTGACCCCATTCGTCGAGTTTTGTGGCCGTCCGTCAACATTTTTGGGACCCAACGTGCACAAAGTTTTTTGTAACCTAACCGTTCAGTAACAATAGAGTACAAAACAAACCTTGAAACTTCTGAAAATTTTGTAAACAAAGCAATAATGGTGAATCTGCGATTTTCTTTAACCATTCTGTCAACTCGTTGAACCAGGTCATCTGAAACGACAGATTTGCGTCCTTGGCTCCCTTCATCATGCACATCATTACGGCTATCTTTAAACTTTCGATACTATTCACGCACAACACCATCCCTCATGAAGTTTTTCCCATACACACGGCTCATTCTACAATGGATTTCTGCAGCACTATAGCCTTCAGCCTGTAGAAAACGAATCACACTTCGCAACTCACATTTGGCGGGAGGATCAATAATAACGGACATGTTTACGTAGCTGTAGCACAACGCCGACTGACGCCTAAATCTCAACAATGGCGGAGTGTGTAGTGCGAGAACTGCGCAGTCGCCTACAGCGCATGCCCGCTTTCTGCTGTCCGCGTAGCGTCTGCACGGAGCGATCGGAGATTGAAAAAAAAACGGCCCTCGTACTTTAATATGTTATACAGGGTATTTAAAAAAAACCGCCCTGTATAATTTCAAAGGGCTATAAGAACAATGATCTGTTGCAGTCGTAGCTTTATAATAATTGTCAAATTTTATAAAAATGGTTGAGTTTGTAAAAATTCGTTAAATTGATTACAGGGTGAGTCAAAACATCATTTCAATAATTTCTCAGTTTATTAAATGGATCGATCTATATTTTGTATCACTATCAAAAAGTACTATTGTTTTACTTATACTTTTGTTAAGCATTCCCTATGCCCAAAATTATAAGTTTCTGAGATAATTTCATTTTTATATGCACAGTATTAATTATGTGAGTAAATGTTTGCCAGTTATGAGTTGGTCATGATTTATTTGTCAAAAAATGACAATTTACTATTATTGTCTGTGAATATAGTGGTCAAATAACGAATACAGGAATCAATCAAGTATACTACAAACAAATTTTAGAAAAAATTACAATTACGAAGAAATAAAACCAATACTAATTTCCTAAAAATTAAATTAATTAATTCAGTTAATTACAAAAGATGTTCATAATTGTAATTGTAATTGAAAGAGTTACTAACGTTACTAAGCATTTGTATACTGATATTATAAAAATGTATATCTTATTCTTTCCTTTATGTTATCTCTTGTTGTCGGAGGTGTTTTATAAACTTCATTCTTAGTGTAACCCCAAAAAAATGAGTTCATTTTATTGAATCTGGTGACATGGGTGGCTATCGCACTGGTCCACCTCTTCCGATCCATTTTTCAGGACACTGATCATCAAGTTCAGCTTGAATTAAAAGATTACGGTGTGCAGGAGAACCGTCATGTAAAAGCTACATTTGCTGGCGGATACGAAGTGAAACCTCTTCCAGTAATACAGATAAATGATTTACTAAAAAATCTAAATACATTTCAGCATTTAAATGATGTTCAAAAAAAGATGGCCCTACGACATAGTTATCAACAAACCTCCCCAAACATTTAATGACCATCTGGTTTGACTATGTGGTACGAATTACTTGTGGAATTATAGTGAAAGTTGTGCTTGTTAACACAACCATTTCGATGAAATGTAGCTTTATCTCCAAACAATACATAGTCAAAAAAGTCTCTCTATTGATTAACCTTTTGTAGGGGCAATTCACAAAATGCTAATATCTTCTCAAAATCATTATGTGTTAATTCCTGATGCAATTGAATGTCATAAGGGTGCATTTTTTTTTACACAGAATTGTTTGCACACAATAGTTACTAAGTTGTTGTTCATTAGAAATACTTATATACTTGTATGTGGGTTTTCTGTAACTGCCAATAACACATTCATTTCGTTTTTCTCTGTCACAGTAGCATTTGTTCGTTCATGCTTTTCGTAGTTAACTGAACCAGTTCGATTAAACCGATACATCAATCTTTTTGTCGTCTCTCAGGAAAACGTTCAAAATAAACTCTTGCTGAAAACAATGCATTTTTATTGCATTCTCCCAATATTTATATCATCTACCATTTCATCACGAGTAAAATTTATTTTTGCCCTTTAGATTTTTTTTATAAACAAATGTACCACAACAATCAATTAACAGACAATAATAGTTAACTGTCCTTTTTTGACAAATAAATCATGACCAACTTTTTATTATAGGATGAGCACTATTCCGCGCCTATAGTAATGGTTATAGGATCAGTAAAAAAGGAACAGATGTCTGATGATATAGGTAATTTGAAGATGTGTCTTAAGCGTTAATATTCACGTATGAAATTTGAATATTTAATTTTTAAAAAAGAATCTTTGATTAATTTTCTTTCTAATGATAGGAATCTATTGTGCGCCTTGCTCTTTCGAATTTCTTAGAGCAAATCATTTTGCGTTGAAGGTATTGAATTGCTGTCAGTTTGAATCGTTTGGTTAAAATGTGTTTTACAATAACGCTCTGCTGGTGACAATAAAGAGAGAGAGTTTTACTTAAGAGTTACCTCCTCAAATTTCCAGAATTTAAGAATAGTCTTTTTCAAGGATTCAGATGACGTTGGTGGTGATTGTTGAACGTAAAATGTGTAATGGTTACCTCTTTGTTTCTAGAGGTGTTGGAAAGTGGAAGATTGCCAGAAATGATCCACTCCAAAGTAGTTTCTTTCAGAATAAGTTTTCGTTTACTTAAAAAAATATGACTATCCAAAGAAAGGTCGTAAAATAAAGATGCTTCTATTAACATGTCAATTAAGGAAGATTATATGTGAAATCTAAGTAACACAAATATATTTTAACCGTGGTAGTATCGTTAACCCGTGAAGAGCTTAATTTTATTCCCATAATAACGGTATCATAAAGATTTTACTTAAATTAAGTTTATCAAAAAATTATTCAGTTATAAACGATTGCTGGCTAGCAGAATCCAGAATACACCTAGCGTCAAACCAACAAAGTTTTATTTAGTTCAGAGGAGTTAGTTTCTTCTGATATAGAAAAATTTTTAAGGACTGGACCAGTGTTAGTTGCTAACGCTCTGTCCGTTACATACTTTATAATAACTTCTGTTCAATTTGTAACGGTCACTGTGAGTTAGGCAACACACAATACACGGAGTCGAGGTGTAAACGCGACATTTCTCCGTGTTCGCTCCTTAACGAAAATTTTTGGGGATTTAATTCCCAGAATTCAACTTCCGCGTTGTCCTAATTGGCCAATACATTTTTGGCTGATCTTCAATTTCCGCCTTGTAACAACTACTATCACGTCGTGTTACGTGAAATTCAAATTTGCCTTCATCTGAGTGCTTAATCGTAATTCCGTCAAATTTTCTAGTGGTATGTATAGGACCCTGCAAACTTTCAATGTATAGCGGTATATTTTTAGCTGGGGAAAGGATTGATTACTCGATTTTCTGAAGTTTATCTTAGGACGGATGCGTGTACTAATTTCTTCTAATGGTCGCTCGATTGCACTCAGGTACGACAAATATTCTTCATGGCTTCTTCAACGTTACACCGTGCATAATTTTCAGATAAGGCGAGTTACTCCGGGATTAAAATTACTCGGCTTTAAAGGTTCTTTTGGCCTAAACAAAACCAATTACCTGGCTGATTAAATTCATCGTGGATCTCTTTCTACCTTTTATTGTCTTGTCGCTGCGTGTGTCGCATACTTGGAGTTTGCTGTTAAGATTGCTGAAGTACGGGACATCCTACCGAAATTAGGGTCGCCGCAGCTGGAACCGACACCACATATCTGTATCTTCTCCTGTGTGTGTCAACATCGTAAACCCTCTATCTACAACATAAGGTCAGATTTTTCTAATTATACTTCTGCGCTGAAAACAAACCATCTCCGGGACGTCACACTGCTACCGAAAACGTCTCAAGCGTAACACCTAAATAAGTACAACTTGTCTTGGCACCTTAAGTGCAGTTAAATCTTTGGAACTCGAAACGTATTTGTTCACGTATTTATATTTTTTTGTTAATTCACTACAATATAATTAATTAACTTGTTGTGGCGCATATACTTGCCCAATCTGTAAACGAATGTGTACCGTAAAGGCGCGAACTTGCTTCATTTACCCACCATTGCTTGGGGATTTTTAGAGTATAAGGGTAAGACCACGGAAGAGCGCTCTTTTGGGGAAACACCTAACTCTCCGATACTTTTTTAACGCTAAATATTGCAACTGCGAACACTAAATACACCTTCGTATTGTGCGGGTGTGGTTACGTCGCCATCTTGTCTAGATTAAATAACGCCAGTGGCGTACCGCATAAATTATTAACTTGCTATTAATCTTATATTTTTTCCTTCTTGTGTGTACGACTATATATATGGTACGAACGAATACGCTTCGTAGAATTAACTTACGTTGTAAGTGGATATATTTAAATTGTGCTCTGTTCCTTCTTCTTTATGGTGTGTTATTAAATATAACGTTTTGTAGGTTACTTGTGTCTCTCTCTCTCTTTATTGTATTTATTGCTCCTTTAATTTGTTACGGTTGATTGTTGCGTCTGTTTCTTTAGTTCGGAAGCAGGTTTGTATCCACGCATTAGGACTATGGCGCCCTCGGATTAAATCAAGACAGTTCTGAAGAAGCGGTGGATCCTTTTTCTCACCCACGCCCTACTCTTCGGCTGCCGGCAAAACTTACTTTTCTTCAATTAACCGTAGCAAGAAATTGGCATCCCAACTTCGGGGCCTCGATTTTCTTCTCGTTTCTTTCTTTTTGTGAAATCGGATTATCAGTCAAGGTTGCTCGAGTATTTTTCTTTACTTGTCGTTCGATTCTCTTTGGAAATTTTTATTTTCTCTCTCTCTAGTACTTAGTGCTATTGCTTGCTTTCCTTATTACTATCAGTTTGATCAGTAATAGGACATTTACTTAAAATTGTTTTATTATTCTAGGGTTAGTATTTTAATACTGTTTTCTCTTTCTTACTTGTTGTTGTGGGTTCGAGTTTATTCTTTTTTTTTTTTGATTGGAAGCTAGAGATTTTATTTAAAATGCAGAAAGTGTGGAAATTCGAGGTCAATCGCCTTAAACAACACGAACTGCGATACGAGTTAGCTTCTAGGGGACTTAGTGCTGACGTTTCGGTGGAGGGTCTTCGGAAACTGGTCCAAGTGCTCTTCAGCTGGAAGCGGAAAAATCTTTATCCGAAATTAAATACAGCATCGAGTATGAAACCGATGTAACTGCGGTAAATGTCTCTTTAGGGGAGCTTCGTACGTTCGTTGATAATTTCACTGGTGACAGCACAACTTCGGAATTTCTTCGTTTTCTACTCTTTGGACTCATACTATTCGCAGGTGCAAGCTGATGGTTGCCACCTCGACAGAACAAGCTGCCAATAGGAATTCTCTCTACTTTCTCTACCGATCTTCATAACACTATTGATTCTATGATCAAGAAGCATCGGCATACTACTTTTGGGATCAGTCAAGCTGTTACTTCTAGTCCTAAATTAACGGTTACTGAGGACGAAGGTGAACCTGACCAACTATCATCGGAGTCTGATGTCGAACCAGAACCAACACCTGTTGCCTCTTGTAGTGCTTCCTACTTTTCTAAATCTGTTGCTACAGCGAAACTAAACTTAACTTTTTCTGGGGATGGTAAAACATCTCTTTCTGAATTTCTTACTGCTTGGAGGAATTAAGCACGGCTAGGGGAATTTCTCTGACGCAATTGTTTCATGGTGCCCAGAACTCTTAACTGGAAAAGCTCTTCTTCTTCAGGGCTCATCGACAATCGCTGTCTTCGTGGAAGGATGTGGTGCGTTTACTACAATCGGAGTTTCTTCCGGTGGATTACAACGATCGATTGCTGGACGAAATTAAGGCACGAACCATGGGTGCTCATGAGGGGTTTGGGATATACTTGGCTACTATGCAAGCCTTTTCACGGTTGAGTGAACCATTATCGGAACCACAACAGATCCGAATAATCAGGCGCAATCTAACGCCATATTTCCAAACGGCCTTGGCTCTTCATGATGTTCAATCCATCTCGCATCTATTGTCAGCTTGGGAAAAAGATTGAGCATAGTCAATTCTTAACCCAATCTTTCAAACCACCACCTACTAGACGCGTGACTTCTTTGCTGAAACCCAACCTTGCTTACGTCGCTCCAGAAACTTCTTCTTTGAATACTACTTCTTGTTCTTCGGTCTCTTCTGACTATTCCTTCTAGGCCTCTCAACTCTTACAGGGGACCTGTACGCTGCTGGAATTGCGGGAATACGGGACATGTTTCTCCTCGTTGTCCAAACCCACACGAACCTTCATTGTTTTGGCTGTGGAAAGGCAGGTGTTACTGCCTAATTGCTCCCAATGTTCGCCGCAGGGAACGCATCGTCAGAACCCCTCGGACCGAGTCGTAGGTTCACTACTCTCTCAACCTCGGATTCTTCTTTTAATTACTGATCTAGCACCACTCTCAAACAATTGTTACTTAATCCTTATTTTTGCTAGCGTTCCGTGGTGATGAACGACCTTTCTTAACGTATCAGTGCTGGGCATACCTTTAAAGCCTTACTGATACAGGTGATTCTAGACGTACTAGGAAGTATCGGTTGGCATTTGCTTCAGTCTCTTAAGGTGTCCTTAGAAAATCTATACTTTCGACTTTTTGTAACGTGGCTAATGGTGGACAATGTGCCATTTTAGGTGTTGTTTCTCTTCCTTATACTTTAGAGGGAAACCAAGGTGCATTAGAAACCTTAGTGGTTCCTGAGATTTCTCAAGGGTTGATATTGAGGATCGACTTTGGAAGGCGATGGCCTTTCTGTACCAGATTTCAGCAAGAGTCATTGGTCCTTTTGGTACTGATGCGGTTGACATGCGGTTCATTCGGAGTGCGCTGAACATCAAAGACGACTTTATCAAGGTCGCAACAGTCTTCGCTAGAGGCTGTTATCTCTGCCAGCTTTTCTTTACAGCCATCTGGTCTAGGGTGTAACCAGCTCGTTCAACAGAGTATCCATACTGAGGCTGAGCCACTAAACAACAACGGTACTGCTATCCTCTATCACCAGTACTATCTCGGATTGGTCAATGAAGAACTGGACAAGGATGCTACAGTTAGGGTGTAGTAGAGCCATCTAATCAGTCCATGGTCCAGTCCTGTGGTCTTGGTTAGAAGAAAGACAACTCCTATCGGTTTTGCACTTGACTATCGGAAGCTGTAAAATCAGGTCAGCCGGAACGCAACGCTTATCCTCTGCCGTATATCACTTCTATCTTGGATCGCTTACGGATGCTAGATTTCTTCTCGAGTTTGGACATTCTGTTCTGCGTATTGGCAAACTCCTTTAACCTCCTGAATCCAAACCGCTTACTGCCTTTACTGTTCCTCATCGTGGATTGTTCCAATTACTAGAATGCCGTTCGGTCTGCAGTAGCTAATTCTCCTGCAACCTTTCTGTAGCGGCTGATCGAACCAAATTATCGGTGCAGAGTTGGAACCGTTTTGCTTAGCCTACCTGGATCGATACAGTTGTTATCGCGACACCAACTCTTCGACGAACATCTTCGAGTACTGGAAAAAGTTCCTGAAACGATTATTTGCCGCCGGTTTGACATTAAATCTGTGAAAATGCCATTTCTGTCGTTCGGAGTTGAAATACTTGGGCCACGTTGTAGAATAAAATGGGCTGCTGGTGGGATCCAGTGAAAAGGTGATCTGCCATACTTAACATTCCTATACCGACCACGGTCACCGAAGTGCGACGCGTGATTGGCATGGCTAGCTGAGTATACGCCGTTTCTTACCCGAACTTCAAGGCTTCTTACTTCTCCTTGCATTTGCTCTACTTTGGAAAAAATGCTTTTGTTTGTGTGGACACCGGAATGTCAATCTGCTTTCACTTCTTAAAGAACACTTAGTTTCCTTAGCTCCTATCCTTAGACTTGTCCTAATTTTCTCTCTCGCCATTTGTTGTTCCAAACTGACGCCTGGACTTTAAGTGGGTGCTGTCCTTAGTCAGGGAATCGCCTGAGGGGAAAAAGGGTTATCAGTTACATCAGTCGCCCTTAACTAAAGCGGAGAGGCGCTATAGTACTACGGAAAGAAATGTATTGCAGTCTTATTCGCCATTCTTAAGTTCTTTCAGACTCGTATATTGAGGGCTCTCACTTCACCATCATTACTGACCATCACTCGCTGGTGGCGGCTTAACAACTGTTTGCAGTAGAGTCCGTCTGGTCAGTGTTCTTGCTCTGTTGGTCCTTACAACTCCAAGAGTATGATCTTCACCATCAGACATAGGAAAGTAAAGACCACGTTGTGCCAGATGCGTTATCTCGTGCTGTTCCTGTTGGTATGATGAAGCTGAAACCACCTCTCCTCATCTTGATTCCTTTAGCTGTTCCTTCCTTCTCTTGGTCTTGACGTTTACCTAATACAAATAAATGGTATAATAACTTACTGAATCAAGTACTCACAACACCTCACAAGTTGCCTCATTGGTCTGTTCGATAACAACTATCTTTATATCGCAGAGTGACTAGTTCTTTTACCACTTCTATGGTGGATCCGAATGATGAATGGAAGTTGGGTCGTTCCGGGTGAACAAAGGAGACGCATCATTCAGGAGAACCACATGATCCCTCCAGTTGTTGGCCTCGGCGGCGGAGTAATCAACGACAACCGCAAGAATTCCTTGCAACATTATTACCGGCCTCCCCGATTGATGTGCAGATGTGTCTCGCTATATCCGTCCGTTGTTCTACTTGCTCTTCCAATAAGGTATCTCAAGAAGCTCCTCCTGAATGTTTGCTCTCGTGCCTGTTGTCCTACGGGACCGTGGCAAACTTTTTATGTTGCGATATTGTTGGGCCGCTTCCTCGTTCTTCTGTAAAGGCAATTGTTACGTGTTTGTGGTTGCTGATTGTTTCTCTAAATTTGCCCTTTCTTTGCATATGCGTGTTGCTACCGCTGCTGCGGTTACTAAAACTTGAAGAACAGGTGTTTTTACCATTTGGAGTGCCGCAGTACCTTTGTTTACTGACAACGGAGTACAGTTCCGCAGGTCGTGAACTCACTCAAATGTGTGAGAACCATCATTGCACCATCCTATATACCGCCAAAATACCATCCGCAAGTATCCGAGCTGAACGGATAAATCGTACGCTCTAAGACCATGATAGCGTCTTATGTTAAGGCGACAACTAGCGTGAAATGGGATGTGAAGCCTCCCTCACATTGATGTGCAGTTTGTTCTCGGCGAAATACGAAGTGACTGGATGTAACCGTACTTTGCTCTATTTGGTCGTGAACATGTCATCTCTGGCAATCTCTTCAATAAATCACGTCTTGAACCAACTCCGACTCAGAACCTGATCATCAATGTGTCTACTCGACGTTACGCGGCTATCCAGGAATATATACTTCAACGCCTTCGGAAAGTCGCTATGAAACTACACGAAATAGGTATAACTTACGCCGCCGACATGTCAAGCTATAACGTGGGTGATCTGTGTGGCGTCGTAACTCTCCAACTTATCCGACGCTTCGGAAGCATTTCAATCGCGAAACTCGCACCCAAATTCTCCTTAGGCCCGTTCACGATGAAAACTGTCGTGCTCTCTGGACGGCTAGAACTAGCTGGTTCTTTAGAAAGTCACTTGTGGGTACGTGGCACGTGAAAGACCTTTAAGCCAGAACCTCTCGAATTCGGGAAGAGGCTAATGCTGAACTTGCTGTGCTGAGCCTACCTGTTTAGATCACTTTTACTTTATCCTAGACGGTGCCGTCGTAAACTTGCTTGTACTGCCAGCTGAAGACACGGTTCATGACTGATTTCTACTTGACACGACTTATTTTACTTGACTATTTACTTTTGCTGATTTTATCATATCTGTATTATTTTTTTCTTTCACGGGTTTTAACGAATTTGCTCGACTATCTTCCTTCTAGTAAGGAGAAGTTCGTATTTTTTCTTATATTGTTGCTGAATAAATTTTTATTTCTGCCTTACTGTAGGTTGGTTATGAATGAGATTATCGATGGTTTCTGGCTCTATTAGCTGACGACATTATGATCGATTTACATCGAAAATCTCTGATTTATTTGGTGCTCTCCCGTATATCTTTATTTTCTTTCTGCGAGAACTGTATATACGTAGATACAGGTTCTGTTGTTTTTGGTTTGAGAAGCTTTATTTTTTTGGGGATGCCTGTTGACTTGAGCCCAGTTGAGCGTGCTCCTGCTCTTGTTGACAAATTTAATCAAGATTGTTGGGTTTTTCTTTTTTCTTTTCGTGAGATACCAAACCGCTTCGGCGAGCTTAATGATATACTTCACTCAGTTCTAATTGAGTTAGCTCATAGTTATATTTATCTTTTTGCTGAACCATAATGGTTCACATTCGTTAGAATTCCATGATATGGGTAGGTTGGTTGCAATGGTAGGGATTGGACCTTCAAAATAATACTCAAATTTGACCTTGAATTGGATTTCGAGCTTCGAGACTTAGTTTCATGAGTTCACGTAGTTGTGGGAGTACCGTGATTTCCTGATCCCGTGACGGATTGAACGCCCTCTCTATATGGCTCGTTGGTGTACGTCTTCGCCAGTTTGGCAATCCTTTTCAAAGCTGAATTCAGACACCTGAATGTGTCTTGTCTTGTGTGGAACGTCGTTTTGTTGCCTCTGTCCTCTCGAGGAGGGATAGAGTATTTCCCTTTTCTTTGTCTTTGCTATCATCTGTTCTTCTTTCTTTCTGCGTAGAGGTACCGCTTTGGCTGGGGTTTCAGGTGTTATGGGAGGGGGAGTCGGAGCTCTGTTTCTGGTACCCTTGTTTCGTTACCATGCACACCAACCCTTAGGGGGCCGCACATGAGCAAGATCTGGGGCAGGGGTAAACCGTTCGCCCTTAACCTCCGTCATCGGATCACTGGCCGTAGCCACTGCAGAACCTCAAACTGTTGACTTGTTCTAGTCTTTACTTTTGGAAATTTTTAAGTAAAATTTTGGGGATCCTTCCTTTCATTCTTCCATTATGCTATAGTTAGTTTATCCTCGGTTTTCAGAGTCGCACTCTTAACTGCATATCCATTAGTTTGTGGGTCGGGAGTATCGGCCCAAGACTAAATCCTTTCCCTGGGTGGGAGGACTTTATTTTAACAGCGCTCAGTACTAAGGGTCGTGAATGGCGAGGGGGAGGATTTTCACTGTGGCCCAATGACGCGAGTTTCATCCTTCATGAGGGTCTTGGTGGGAGGGGATGTCTGCGCCACCCATTCGACATGCACGCCGCTAGAAATGTCTGATCTAATAATTTCCTAGGTTTATCCTAACCTCTTGTGTTTGGGTTTCAGCCTTAACCTTATTCCTATCTTACCTTAAACCTTCCCTAGGTACCTTATTTTGGGTAATTCAGGGTGGTATTGTTTTAATTTGGGCTGGGGTTTCATTGGTTTTTAGGCTCTGTCCTGGTCGCTTGTCCAAACTTCAAACTTTACTATAATAATATTTTCTGTTGACTGGGTTTAGTAAGGTTGGTTGAGATACTGTTGATGACCCACGTTTTCTTTACCTTGCTTTTGAAATCGCTAATTGCGAGTTTTTGTGGGCGTTCAATCTCTTGGTGTTATCCTTTCTTTTTCTTGGTCGTTGCTTGACTTTGTTGCTGGATACACCAAACGCTTCATGCGAGTTTTGAACAGATTTACTCAGATCAGCTACTCTTAGTTCAACAAACTGTCTATTCTTTAGGGGTTGGGTTTTTGCTAGGTTTTTTATATGCGTGGGGTGGGTATCTTTGGTTATGTCGCCTATGTTGGTGATTCCTTTTTTTTTTTGCTGAACATCTACGGATGTTAATTTTCTGGATTATGTATGGTACAGCGGATTATAAGCTATCCTGCGCGAGCTTGAAGTTTTGTGGGGGAATTTGTACGGTCACTGTGAGTTAGGCAACACACAATACACGGAGTCGAGGTGTAAACAAGTATTTCTCCGTGTTCGCCCTTAACGAAAATTTTGGGGGATTTAATTCTGTGAATTCAACTTCATGTTGTCCTAATTGGCCAATACATTTTTGGCTGATCTCTTCAATTTCCGCCTTGTAACAACTACTAATACGTCGTGTTAGAAATTCAAATTTGCTCTTCATCTGAGTGCTTAATCGTAATTCCGTCAAATTTTCTAGTGGTATGTATAGGACCCTGCAAACTTTCAATGTATAGCAGTATATTTTTAGCTGCAGCGATTGATTACTCGATTTTCTGAAGTTTATCTGTAAGACGGATGCGTGTACTAATTTCTTTCAATGGTCGCTCGATTGCACTCAGGTAATGACAAATATTCTTCATGGCTTCTTCAACGTTACACCGTGCATAATTTTTCAGATAAGGCGAGTTACTCCGGGGATTAGAGTTACTTCGGGATTAAAATTACTCGGCTTTAAAGGTTCTTTTTTGGCTCAAACAAACCAATTACCTGGCTGATTAAATCATCGACTTCTTCTACCTTTTATTGTCTTGTCGCTGCGTGTGTCGCATACTCTGGGGGTTTGCTGTTAAGATTGCTGAAGTACGGGACATCCTACCGAAATTAGGTCGCTGCAGCTGGAACTGACACTACATATCTGTATCTTCTCCTGTGTGTGTCAACATCGTAAACCTCTATCTACAACATAAGGTCAGATTTTCTAATTATACTTGCCGCTGAAACAAACCATCTCCGGACGTCACACTGCTACCGAAAACTAAGCGTAACACCTAAATAAGTACAACTTGTCTGGGCACCTTAAGTGCAGTTAAATCTTTGAAACTCGAAACGTATTTGTTCACGTATTTATATTTTTTTGTTAATTCACTACAATATAATTAATTAATTTGTTGTGGCGCATATACTCGCCCAATCTGGTAAACGAATGTGTACCGTAAAGGCGCGAACTTGCTTCATTTTACCCACCATTGCTTGGGGATTTTTAGGAGTATAAGGGTAAGACCACGGAAGAGCGCTCTTTTGGGGAAACACCTAACTCTCCGATACTTTTTTAACGCTAAATATTGCAACTGCGAACACTAAATACACCTTCTAAAATATTGTGCGGGTGTGGTTACGTTGCCATCTTGTCTAGATTAAATAACGCCAGTGGCGTACCGCATAAATTATTAACTTGCTATTAATCTTATATTTTTTTTCCTTCTTGTGTGTACGACTATATATGGGTACGAACGAATACGCTTGTAGAATTAACTTACGTTGTAGGTGCGGTATATTTAAATTGTGCTCTGTTCCTTCTTTTTTATGGTGTGTTATTAAATATAACGTTTTGTAGGTTACTTGTGTCTCTCTCTCTTTATTGTATTTATTGCTCCTTTAATTTGTTACGGTTGATTGTTGCGTTCTGTTTCTTTAGTTCGGAAGCAGGTTTGTATCCACGCATTAGGACTATGGCGCCTCGGATTAAATCAAGACAGTTCTGAAGAAGGTGGATCCTTTTTCTCACCCACGCCCTACTCCTTCGGCTGCCGGCAAACTTACTTTTCTTCAATTAACCGTAGCACATTGAATTAATATTTATTTCCAATACTTCTTATTTATCTTCTTTATTTTCCATTTCTTCTTAAACTATATTTGCATTTCTATCTTTCTTTCTACCTAACTGACCGTTGATCATTGATTTCTCTTTCATTTTTCTTCAAAATACATTTTAACAAACTTTTCATATGTAACTTTTTCCAGAATAATATTTTCAGATCGAAACTGTTATAACTCATCTATTTTGACTCACATATTATGTTTTACTTAAATTGACTCACCTATTATGGCTCATCTCTCCTCCCTACCAATAACTGTTTTAAAATTTACTTTCAAAACAACTTCTCTAAACTAACCCATCATCCCACTCTATAACTTCTTTATTATTCCATCTAGCGACAGACAAAATAATTAGACGACCATTATTTTCTGAACTATCAGTGACAAAGGAAAATTAATCTAGAATTTTGTAAAATTAATAAAAAATTAAGTAAATCAGATATAGTCGTGGATTGATTAGAATGAAAATTCGATCGTGGTTCCACACAATCTTCCACTTGTATCGAATTTTCATTCTAATCTTGTTATTGAATTTACTATTTTCGAAATTAGTTTTTCATGCACTAAATTACGTTATAAATACAATGAACCAATTAAACCAATTTTGATTAGGTACTCAAAATCGGCTTAAAGAATTTTTTTAAAAAATTGGTAATTAACCCAGGTATGCCTAATGTACTATATGTAGTAACGGCTCAAACAAGTCTCAGCCTGTGCAGTGCCGACTGGCTGCAACTTGTTCAGATGCATGAATCCATTCAGTACATACCAGACAACGCAAGTGTCAACATTCAATTGACTTTTCAAATCTCGTTTGTGTCTTGTTCCGCTTCAAAGTTAGCCAACAAATAGAAATGGACGATCATAACATCCGCTTCGAGAGGTAAGTTGATTGCAAATACATAAAAAAACTATAAAATTTCGTTCAATGGAAAACATAACAACAAATAATCATGTTAACAGTAGGCATTCATATATTCAAGTTATTTTGAGAAATTGTGGTAATTTTGGGGGTGAAAAGAGGTGTACTAAATATAGTACATTAGGAAAATATGTGTCTACAAATATCATTCAATTACAGGGGTTCTCACTTCATGAAGCTCTTGCAATGTTAGAGGACAATGAAGAAAATGTTGGCAGTGTCGACAAAATCACGATATTTCCTCCTGACAATGCAACAGATGAAGTAACAGATGAAGATTCTGGAGGTGAAGATGATCTCACCATTGATAATCTACCGGCAAACCAACTGAATGCTCCTGCAGAAATTGTCTTTGAAGCCGATGACCACGACAGCGATTTTTCATCGGATGACAATTTACCCTTATCCCAACTGCGAACAAACGTGCCGATAAATAAACAGAAACAAAACAAAACCACCATGAGAAAAAAAGAAGGATTACGATTGGGTTGCGGAAGATTTGGCTCTGATTACAACAACCTTTGATAATAATTCTTAACGTACCTAATTTAGAGAGTCCTTTGGAAATGTTTTCAAAGTTTTTTGATGAGGAAGTAATAGACACCATTCTATACTGCAGCAATCAATACGCCTTACAAAGAACCGGAGACCAAACACAGAAAGACATGAAGTCAAGGGCTTTCATTGGAGTTCTGATCCTTAGTGGATTTTGTGCAAGTGCCAAGGCGACGGATTTACTGGGAACGCGACAGAGATGGTCACAATGACATGGTTTCGGAAGCTATTTCAAGAGACACAGATTTGACTATTTGTTCTCGAATCTTCATGTTTGTGACAATCAGGAGCTGGAGCCACGAGACAAGTTCACAAAAGTGCGGCCGATTTTCACACTGTTGAATAAATAATTCATGGAGCATTCTGCCTCCAGAGGAAATGCACTCAATCGATGAAGCTATGGTCCCATACTATGGACGTCATGGGTGCAAGCAGTATATTCATGGAAAACCCATACCCATATGGCTACAAGTTGTGGGTTGGGACTACCAGGTTGGGTTATGTAAACTGGTTTCAACCATATCCGGGAGCTTCAACAAACATTAGTGGTAAACTTATAAAGATTTTGGAGTTGGTGCAGGAGTAGCCTTGGAGTACGCTCAAGCTCTGCGCAAAAATGTACAGACATGAAGTTTCACCTTTCTTCTCGATAATTTCTTCACTTCAATTCCCCTGATAGAAGAGTTGACAGCACTGAATTTTTACGCTACCGGTACGGTGAGAGGAAAATCGATTAGAGGAGTCTCGCTGGTGAGTTCAAAGGATATGAAAAAAAAATAGTCGAGGGAGTTACGATTACGCGAAAATCAGTGATCAGAATTTCATTGCAGTAAAGTGGCAAGATAATAGTGTTGTTTCTGTCTCTGTTCGAACTTCGCGGAGTTACACCAATCCACATGGTCAAATGTTATTCAAGAAGGAGAAAAAGAATATCCAGGTGGAGCAGCCTCATCTCTCATCCACATGTACAATGCCATCATGGGAGAGGTCGATCGATCTGATCAAAATATCAGTTTGTATCGAATTTCTATTCGGGGAAAATGGTATATTCCATTACTGATGCACTCCATTGACATGGCAATCCAGAATGCTTGGCATTTACATCGCCGAAGTGGAGGAGATTTGGACCAGTTGAATTTCAGAAGGAGAATTGCTTGTGCATTACTTGTTCAGAATAAAAAAAACCGTCTTATCAAAAGGACACGCAAGTAGCTCCCGAGACAACAATCTACGTTACGACCATCTGGACCACCTTGTCATTCCTCAAGAAAAACAAACTCGATGTGGTCATTGTCACCAAAGAACCACTACAAGATGTTGAAAGTGCAATATCGGGGTGCATGTTAAGTGTTTTGTGCAGTTTCACACCAAAAAATAAATGTTATATTACAAGTGTCGATGTGCCTAATGTACTACATGTAGTACTTGGCTGAAATTACTTGCCTATTTTGGAAAAATCCAATTTTTTTGAGTTTCCATAATTTTGTTATCATTAATAAAATGCAACTTCATTAAATTATTATTTTTAATTTTCAACTTAACCTATAGGCATATCTGGTTAACAATAAATTATGGCGCTTTCTGTTTCCTTAACGTAATTTGAGGAAAATTTTTTAGTAAAGAAACTCTAGAAAATATTTTCTTCAAAGTGCAATTGAAATTGGTACATGTTAATACATTAATTAAAAGAATGTGTAATAAGTGTAGATGTAAGAAAATTAGTGCGAGTTACCGTTTCTTCCATTTATTTGAATATTATAATTATAAATAACTTTGCAACAAAAATATAATTTTAATATATGATTAAACTGAACTTACAATTAAATATGTCTAAAATTTGTAATAGTTTATATAATAATAGCCACAATAAATGTGACTACAAAATTGATGAAAATTTTTGGGTCTTATTTTTGAAATTCGATATATAAATAATCCGTTTTACACCGAAATTACTAAATCCATCGTCAAATTAATTTTAACGCTACAAAGAAAATCTTTGTCGTCGATACGATAAAGCTCGAACTGTCGATAGCAGTCAAAGCCGTTCAACAGCAGTTGCTTTTGTATCTATAATCAGATTAAACCGACTTTATAGATAGTTCTACTTTATATTAGTCTATTAAGAAAAACGTTGTGCTTTTTGTTTTTTTTTTTTTATTAATTTAAATTAGTAAGTTATGTTGGTTTTTTTTAAAATGCCCAAGACAAAAACTAGACGAATCTCAAGACATTGAACAAAAATTGAATTTTCTGCGATTGCGTTTGTAAACTTTTAAAACTTACAGGAAACAACTTTGAGTGAAAGAAGCTTGTACAATAGATGAGTTGTTCGTCTTTTTTACAAAGAATAATGGAAAAGGACAAAAAAATTGGAAGTGACATCAGATTGACAGCGGATTTGACATCAGCAGGATAGTATAAATATAAACAAAATGTTCTATTCTACCTTTAACCGGTAACTATAATTTTCAACCTGCTTTGTATGCATTAAAAGTGTCTTAGAACATTTCAACTTCAAAATGAAAGTTTTTTTGCGTACGTTTTGTGTAATTATGAGCAATTCCGATTGTTTCATGCTTTTTTTTAAAGGCAATGTGTTTACACTTTATAGTGAACCGGGGATGTATTATAAAGGAGAATTCTCGCAAATCACTCAAGTTTTATAGATATGGCGGAAATGGACAAAAGAAAAACAATTGCGTAAATGCGAGTTTTTCGTCCCTATCTGAGAGGTTATAGATATTTTTCTGGTTATATTAAACGTCTTATAATGGAGTAGGTACATATCTGAATAATGCAGATTAGCAGTCAACCAAAAGACCAACTCTTTTGTTGTCGCGATATAATGACTGATAAAATCTTAAAGACCGCAAAGAAATTAATCATGACAAAAGATGTAAGGTTCAATAATGGTATAGTTCCTAGATTACAAAATCCGCTTTATATTACTTTAGACGGCAATTCCAACTTTAGTAGAAATTCAGCAACCCATAAGCAATATCGACGTAAATACAGTCATTGTGCACACAGAATCGAAAACTCTTTGTTTTCACAATTTTATTAAAATGCTTGGTTTATTTTTTTTAAATTTTAAAATGGAATAAACAATTCTTATAGAAAAACGAAAATTATTTTTTTTTTTAATTATGATTTTATCGTCATTTGAATCTGGTTTTTACACGTACATTTTACAGAAAGTAGACAGCCACGCGCTTAAAGATGGGGTATATTATTTTATTGTTGAACACAGTGATTGTAGAAAAGGAGTGACGACCATATTAAGCTAATCGATAAGAAATTAAAATACTGATGTGTTGCATATTTCGAAGGAAGGTCTTTAGATGAAATAGTACAAAGTCTGCTCTGAAGCTGTTAACTTGATTGAATGGAAAGGGAGAGTTTTCTTGTAGTTTATTGTGTGTGTTAAAACGTTTTTTAACGTAAATGAAACAAAAAAATACAAGTTCTACTGTATGATGAATTATTTTTTGTTCAGTTTAACTACAAACATCCTAACATTATTTCCCTTCTTTAAAATGTGGAACCATAAGACTTAAAACACATATTATTTGTGGGTGACTTTGATATACAGGCAGCATTAATTTTACCAAAAATTATAAGAAAATATTCATACAGCAAAAGTTACTAAATAGTTGTTTATGATATTTTATGCATCAGTCGCAGGTGAGTGTTTTAACCGCAAGGAGTGCATGTTGTCTGACATGCCGGCTCAATGGAAGCTGCCGGCGCGGCACGGCACGGCAGCTTCCATTGAGTTCAGGCGACGTATGGGAATATCGCCCAGTAGCGGCAGATTGAACACGCTTCAAGAATTTTCAAATATACAATATCGTGCAGTAATAGATTCAACATGTATAGCTCTGATGATAGAGATGTAATTGTAATGGCTGCTTTATTAGCTGAAGACGAAAACACTAAAAAGAGGTGGAAAACATGGACTTATTCTATAAATAAAAAACGAGCAATTCTTGGAGAATTTCATTATTTATTAGACCTAAAAGATGATGAAATAAAATGTTTCCAATACTTTAGGATGTCTCTTATTAAATTTACCGAACACCTTAATATTGGCCCTGAGTTAACATATCAGGACACTTCTTTTTGGCGAGCACTTTTAAAGCAAGCAAGACTTGCTGTAGCACTAAGGTAAGTAGGTATAATTGATAATATTTGCTTTTATTATTAAAAAAGATTAAAATACATACAAATAAACTAATACTAACCAAAAATAGTAGTATACTAGTGTTAGTATTACATAGAAAAAAGCAATTTTTTTCTATATTGTTAATCAAGGTGTTAAATTCTCAGCAAAATTATCCAAAGGTGATGAAGTAGGAATTATTGATGAACGTAAAGTTTATGATTGAGGATATGTCTCTTATACATCGGCGTGACGGCTTTGGTTGGGATTGAGAATAGTTCTGCAAGGATGAAGATGAACGGTGTGATTGTATTTGCAACAGTTAAAACTTCCATTGTCGTAATATTTTAGGACGTTGGTTATAAGATTGGTAAGGTTGTCTAGCAAAGCCTTGATCTGGTGTAGAAGGTATCGAACTAAGAGTCATATTTCTCTTCTTTGCATCATTAATTATTGCAAAAATCTTTGATTTTACTTCAATTTGTAGCTGAGGTTGTTGAAAGATCTGTACGGTTTCAGCCATACAGTCAAAAAAATTTGTTTGCACTATTAAACTTTGTTTTTCGTCTAAATAATTTTGAAGAACTGCTACAGCTAAGAGTGTATTTTTCTTCTGAATGTTAGATTTTTACTTTAGAGACTGATTTGAAGTTCTACTGAGTGGTGTCGGCGCGGAGAAAGAACTTCCAGAACTGGCGGGTGTACCAATAGCATTTATCCCATCACTATTGTTACCAATTTCCTGTTCCAGGGTTTCAATTTCTGATTCTGAAAATTCAGATGGTTCAACATCTGTAATTTGTTCTTTTTCCCTAAGAAAAGTCCTCAAGAATTCCATTTGTTGATCATATTGCCAATTTCCATTTATTTTTGCAGCGACGCCACTTCTCATTACTTTTGATTTCAGTGATTTTTGACAACTGTCTCGCAACGAGCTCCACCTTTTTTGCATTTAGAAACTAAAACAATATATGTCTTAAAATTTTCACCACCTAAACAGATTACATGTTTCAGATTTTTCGCGACGGGAGACACGTTTCGAACCATTGCGTTTAGTTATTGGCTTGGAGAAACAACATTTCGTAAAATTGTGTATGCAACTTCCAAAGCTATATGGAAGAAATTGGACCATTGGTATGCTTTCTCTTTCACAAGAAACTTGGATAAAAAAAAACAAACACGATATTAAAAAAAATGTGGAACTTTGTAAATTTTGTTGCTGTCATCGAAGGAAAGCAAGTAGTAACCGACAACCGCAGTAGTAACAAAACGTTTAGGATTGTATTACTTGGATTTGTTGACGCTAATAGTAAATTTACTACTATTAACGCAATAACGTAGATGCATATGGAAAAAATAGCAATGGAGTAGTTTGCAAATTCGACATTTGGAAGAAAATTATTCAAATATATTTTGAATTTACCTACAGACAAAGCTATTCCTGGCACTAACGAAGTTTTGCCTCACGTTTTTGTTGGACATGAAGCGCTTCCCTTACACAAACATTTAATGCGACCTTTCCAGAAAACACAATAACGATTAACAATGCAATTAAAATCTACAATTACAATGCAGTTATCAAAATACTTAAAAAATCAAATTAAGACTTAACTAAAGACACCTTCCGTTCGTTTTCTAATATATAATAGATTATCAATCCACGAACTGTTAACTAGGCACTTAATAGATGCCTTTAATTGCTTTTGCAAACGTTCGATCATTCCGTTGCTTTGGGGGTGGTATGCAGTAGGCTTAATGTGCTTTGTACCCGTAAGCTTCGCTAACGAGGAAAATAATGTAAAATCAAATTGTTTACCTCTGTCTGTGGTTACTCGTAACGGCACTCTAAATCTGGCAATCCATTGTGAGAAGAATGCAAATGCAACTGTTTCAGCCGTAGCATCGGGGATAGGAATGACTTCTGACCATCTAGTGAATTGATCTATGCATCTTAAACAGTATGTGTTTTCTTTCAAGGAAGGTAATAGACCCACCAGATCTATGTTTACATGTTCAAATTTTTGCGATTGAGACATTATACTTTTTAATGGTGTGACAACGTGTTTGGTGACCTTGTATCTTTGACAGAGAATTCTCTGGCGACACCATAACTTCTAATTTTTCTTTATGGAAGGCCAAACAAAACGTGATGTCACTAACCTTGTGGTAGACTTCACCCCTGGATGCGCGAGATTGTGTAGACTGCTGAAGACTTGGAATCTGAGTTGCTGCGGTATCCATGGCCTGACCTTGGTAGTAGTTGCACAGTATGTGAACCTCGTACTCAGGGAAGAATATTTAATGCTTTCTTTATTTCTAGTCCTGAGGAAGACTGTAACTGTACGAGTTCCGGGCCGGTTTCTTGCAACTTGCTTAGTTCTAGGTAGCTGATTGGACCTATTGTTGTGGATTGCTGTTTTGTGATAATGTATTTGCTGGTATATTGTCTATTCCCGCAACATGTTGGATGTTGGATGTAAATTGCGTTATGAAATCTATATGTCGAAAATGCCTTGGTGTGCACTTTTCAAGTTTCTGATTTAAAGCAAACGTTAATGGTTTGTGGTAAATTGCCTGCCTTCTACTGCGTGCTTGAAATACTTGATGGCACTATACGCAGCTAGCAATTTTCAATCATATGCAGAGTACTTAATCTTTGTGGCCTATTTATTATGGTGGTCCAGGTGTTGTTTTAATGCGGTGCACTGTACTATGCTTTACCGTTTTTGGTACTCTTCCACAAATGTGTCTAAGACAAGGGAACTCACTCAGCATTTTATAATACGCATTACTATTTACTACTGTTGAGATTGTCATCATCTTGCACTGCATTGGTTTGCCCGGGGATGTTAAAAACGTGTCTCTCAGTCTTTTATTTCTTACATCAACTAATAAAGTAAAATAATTTAAAAAGTCTGATTCGGTTATTGGTTTGTCAATGTCGGCTATGATAAACCGCCACAATAATGCCCTTTTTAATTTTAAGTTTAGTTTTAATGTAGTTAATCCGTAAGTTTGGATTTCGGTATTGTTCGCAGCGAATAGCGCAAAGTCACTTTTCACAACACTTGCTTTCACTAACTTCTTTTGGGTAGGCACTTACGCCCGCTCCTGTCAATAAGGTACTGCAGTTTGGTTTTCTCTTCCGTTACCTAGAGCCGGCAATGTACTGTGCTTGGAAGACTGGTAGCCGCTACTAATGTCTTCCTGGTTAGTTTTCCTCTACTTTGAAATTGCACAGTTCTACACACTACCTCGCTTTGGCTTTGTAAACGCAGTAGTACCAACACATGCCTGGTTGTGATGGATGCCGATTTGACCTTGATGTAGATCTGGATCCATACCGGTACCTACTGTGTGACCGTCCTCAGCTCTTCTACTTTTAACGATAAAGCTTCTATTTTTGCTTCCAGGTGAGATTGAGTAGATGTAGAGGTTGGTGGGGCTGCTATCACTGCTTGTATGCTTGGTTTTAGTGTGATATGTATGATATCAGCCAACACGGCTTGATCAACAAGGTTTTTTTCTACTGCGGCTGCTGCTAAGATGGCATGCATACTGTCTGACAAACGTCCTCGCCATAAGCTTTGTAGCAGCTTCTCACTCACGTCACCTTCAGCCAAATTTTTTAGGTGACGCATGAACTGTGAAGGCGTCCTGTCTCCCATTTCCTCATGCTCAAGTAGTCTACGGATATTCTGCTCTTGCGATACTGACAATCTTGTTATTTTATTAATATGGAGGTCGCCATCGCCCACGTGTTCTTCGTCGTTAGTAGGGTTTTGACTAGTAAACATTTTTGGTGTTTATTTACTAGTTACTTACGTTTATCGGAGGTCAGCAATTTAGTTAGTTTGTATCTTTATTAAATATGCATTTTGCGGACGATGCAGGAAGACCACGATCTCCGGTTATGCGTCTGCATTTATAGTTTCGCCCTACTCCTTCCGTGTTGTACGTCAACTTGCTTATGTCGGGAATTTTAGATTTTTGTGAACGTTACACGTTACTAAAATGCCCCCAACTCATGAAGAAGTGATTGACATGGTTTTCATTCTTAGAGAATGTTACAACAATTGTTTATCCCGATCCAAGAATAAAAACCATGTCAACCATTTCTTCTTGAGTTGGGAGTTGACTTTTTAAGTATTTTGATAACTGCATAATTTTTTGTTTTATCATGGCACACTTGTAGGTATTTGGGAAAGGGCGTTTATTAACAAATCGGAGTTTTTTTTGTAAAATGTTTTCAGGCAATGTGTTTTTACGTAGTACAAATGAAAAATTTGAAGTTTCGGCTATCCATCTCTATAATTTAAGGAGTACTATTTCAAATTTTCAAAAAAAAAACGACAAACACCACAAAGTATAGCAACGAACACAATGAATTAAAAATTTTGAATGTTTGAAAATACTGCACAGATGCCAGTCGGAACGTCGAGTGAAATAGGTGCAGTATTTTTTATTGTCTCGATTACCTTAACTTTAAAGAAGGCCCAAATAATTGGGAAACTAACCTACAATAAGGAATTAAAGAGTTTTTACCATCAATTCACCTGTTTTATTGTCGTTTGCTTCTTTTCTCTTGACTATATTTGAAATAGTTTACAAGGGTTGTTGTTGAGATTTTGTCATAGAAGGTTTCTAATTTATTATCGCTGTGAGTTGTAGCAGGGGAGTAAAACTGGATGACTTTTAAACTACATTTGTTTATTATTTTTAATTTTATGTAAGCTACTGTATTTGTGATTCCTTCGATGTTGAGATTATTGTTCTTAGTGCAATTTTTTTATGTACTATAAATACCACATTCTCGTTTTCTTCATGTTGTCCCTTGTAATATAGGATATTTCCAGATTCCAATGTAACTTCTTCTTTTTACTTTGGATAGACCTATAATATTCCAATTAATTCGTAATTTTTCTAATTGTTTTAATTTTTTACCTTTGTTAATAGAACGTATAACGTATGTTGCCACATTGAGTTTTCTCTTCCCTTGGCGCTTTTTCCTTATGCAGAGATTTTTTAGACTTCAGCTTCTTTACCGCATTGGTTTCAGGGCTGATTTGGATTGAGAGCCTTCTATTTCCTGAACTCAATTGTGTGGCTCTATATTTCAATAAATAAGCAAATTTTTTGCTTTAAATTGCTTATTCAATTAATTGCCGCCAGGGCACTTTACTTAAAATAAGCTGTTTTTATGTGGAATAATTTATTTTAAAAATAAAATGATTTATGTATTTCTCGTATAAGTACCCCTATTAAAAAAACCTAAAAACTAGCAGTTCATATAAATAGAAAAATAAACCTGTTTAATACCTTCTATACTATATAAAAATTTGTGTCAAGCCTTTTTTCATGCGTATCAATGGAAACGAGCACCGCCATCCAAGTACTGACCGCGCGCGACGTTGCTTAACTTTGATGATCGGAGGAGAAGACTATTTTTAATATTCTAAAAATTTATTGTGATTGCAACTGAAAGATAATGAAAGTCTGTTGTAGCTTTAAAAAAGTTTTAACATTGATGTAGAAACAAAAATATTTTGTATCCAAAAAACAAATACACGCGGAGGATGCTGGTATATACTAGTTTGATACTGGTTAGTAATAATATTTGATCATTCAACTTCAACTCAAGAGAAAAGCAATCTGTGATTACAATATAATATTCCAGAGATGATGTCAAATAAATTTGGGTATGAACAGTATTGAATTACTGGTTTTGAAATTAAATTAGTCTTGTTTATTTATGTCTTATGTGCTTTTTGTATTTGTATTCTGTATACCAGTATTACGATTTCCAATGGAGGTAAACGGCAAAGATGCTATCTAAGGAGAGTACCACAAAATAAATAGAAAGTATGCTACCTTATCATAAACAAAACGCATTCAAAAACTTGTGTCTGCATTTCTAGATCTTGCTACTGCTTCAGATAGTCCAGAAACTTCTAGGAATACTCATTAGCGTTGTCTACGGAATCGTCTCTTGAACATATTCAAACTATTGAAGACAAGTGCGTTTCCTCCGTCTCTCCGTTCGTCGTCCGTCGGTTTACTGTCTCTCGTATTTCAACAAAACGTGAACGTATTCTCATTCTTGGTGACAGCCAAGCAGAACACAATGTCGTCATTGCTATGTTGTAGTGTACCGAGCCATTATTCCATCACTAGTCTGATAAAGCCTAACGTCACCACTGATTGGGTCTTAAATGAATTTGAAAACCTTACCGCGGACTTCAACAAATCAGACTATGTTGTGTTTTTTTCTGACACCAATGACACTTCGAAATCAAACCGTTTTTTTCCAAGGTTAAAACCGTATTTTATAATACCGTAAATGGGTAAAAATAATACCAACCTGATTTTGTGCACAATCCCTTCACGTTTTGATATTCCTCACCACAACAGATCCATTCATAATAATACCAATCTCAATAATAATTTTCTCGTGGGTCTTGCTTCCTAATATGTACATGTGTCTCTCATTAACTTAAACACGTTCATTTCTAGAACCCATTTTACACACGGCAGGTCATTTCTCAATTTCAAAGGAAAAACCACTATTGCCGTGGTACTGCCTAGATTTATCAAGTCATTTAAACTTCATAGAAATTTTTTAGAATTATTTTCCAGCCAATTCTTTACAATAAACGTTCATCAGACACTCATAACTCCAATACTTCCTCCTCCAATACGTCTATTGACATATACACCTCCTTTGATGAATATAAAAGTGCAACTACCCACTTTTTCCCCTAAATAACTTCTCCATTACTGTTTTCCCTTTTTCTGTTTGTCTCATGTAACGACATTATTCGTAAACAACAGGCGTCATTCCACTACTCGTCCTAGAATTATAAACATAAATGACATTTCTATTTGTTATCAGAACGTACGCGGTATGCGTAGTAAGCTGGTTGATTTTTATTCCAACGTTACTGCCAAAAACTATGACGTTATAATTCTCACCGAGACCTGGCTGGATAAATCATTTCTCCATTTACTATTTTTCCCTTCTCCTGCTTGTCTCATGTAACGACATTATTCGTAAACAACAGGCATCATTCCGCTACTCGTCCTAGAATTATAAACAACAATGACATTTCTATTTATTATCAGAACGTACGCGGTATGCGTAGTAAGTTGGTTGATTTTTATTTCAACCTTACTGCCAATAACTATGACGTTACAGTTCTTACCAAAACCGGGCTGGATAAATCAATTTTTGATTCAGAAATTTTGGGGTTTCCCATAATGTGTTTAGATGTGATAGAAACTCTTCTACTTCTTTCAAAAAGAATGGTGGAGGGTCTTTGATTGCCATTGCTTCACACCGTCAAGCTTCCGCTATAAATTCTTCGTCTACATTAGAGGCAGGTTGGGTACAAATTAGAGCTGAAAAATTTAAACTTCTTTTGGCTTCCTATTATATTTCTTTGGGCATGCTCATTGTAGTTTACATTGCTTGTGTAAATTCTATTGAAAAAATAGTACCAAAATACCCATTATCAAAACCATTTTAGTGTTTATTTACTTCAGGTTCGCCTTGGATTGAATGAAGTATAGTCTTTTAAGAGATGATTGGTGATGACCAATTCTATTAGAAGGTCTTGATCAAGACTGTCTTTGTTGGTCGATACGTCGACAAGAGTGTTTCATGACTTTAATCTTCCAATAGAAAACGTCTTCTTGAAAACATTTTATAATTAATGTCTATATTGGGTGCCTTGTAATTTAACTATACAGCGCTTGAAATAGTCACTGTGGGATTTTTTTCAATTTATTACATATTTCAACTTCTATTTTGCATCCAACCGTTTGAATGGAAAGTTTTTGATTTCAAATTCACAATCTGCGACTTCCAAATTGGACTCGTCACTTTAAAATTTTGAACTTTGACATCAAATTCATATTGATCAAACCTAAAACCTGAATGCATACTATTTGGCACATAATTGCAGACTTTTTCTAATTTTAGGAAGTCTTTGAAATATTTCATCTACAATATTAGATTCGTTATTATGAACTTCCTAATTTTACCTGTAAAATTAGGCAAGCCCGGATAAACCTCAAATAAAAATAAATAATAATCTCTCCAACGTGCCCCCTGTTGGTTCAAACTCGACCAAGCATACACCTCTTTCGGCTTTGGACTTCCATAAGAAGCTTTTCCACACCCGATGATAATAGGATTTTCATATTTCTTTGTTAGACAACGGAGGTTATGTCTCTCCGTTGGATTCTTTTTTTTTCAATGTTCTAGCTTATTGACTTTTGTAGTCAGTGACCACATCAACTTATTTTTACTAGCAGCTGCTTGAGATGTCAGAGAATCTCAACAAACTGCATATTTAATCTTTGGATCGGATTGGACGTATGTACGTTATTGCTAGGCTTTTTTTCGGGTCGGGTGGTAAATAAATTTAGATATTTTTTGTTTTCATTTCACGAACTAAAATACAAATTTATTTGTTTAGGTTGATGTACTATTTAATAAAATGCACTCAAAACTATTTTTAAGCACTTACAAAACGTGTACTTTTTTTAAATTTTTAAGTTTAAAATGGAAAAAACTTTCATTTTGTATTAAGTAACATTGGACCCTAGGCAGTAGTGTAACTAGAAGTGTTTAAAACTTAAACGAAGAACTTAGTTTTATACTATGTTTAATACTAGTACATTAGTGGAAATGACCTTGTTGCAGTTTGTTATTGCTAAAAATTTATTTTTAAAGAAATTTGTAGTCGTTTTAAAGCACCACCCGATAGCTACTGTCGGCGAGGAGTCGTGAGCAATTTTTCGCGATGTAGTAATAGAAAAGATACTTTAAGACAAAGGAGCACCACCCTACAATTTTAGTTGTCAATTCTAAGTAGTAGGGACTTAAAACACAAAGAAACAAATTCATAACGCACAAACATATAATTTAACGATATTAAGCTTGTTTTACCACTTGTGTCACAGACGAAAATACATAAAACATAAATTTATAGCAAGTAACTATAAGACAATTAGCAAATAAATTACGTAAACATTACAGATCGTATCACAAATAAATTGATTATAATAGTTATCTGACAACAATATTACGGTTTTCCCCAAAACGAAAGAACCACTACGGCCAACGCCGAATAAGCAATTCACGTTTCAATAGTAAGTATCCTAATTATTCTAATATGAACTTAATTCCAAACAAGTCACCTAGACTTTCCTAATTATAGCTACTAAATCGTTAAAAGTGATTGAAACTAATACCGAAATATTAGCGCCAACCTATGTGAAACCGTTTAGTCGAGAGACCCCGAGATCATACAGATTGTCATTTAAAAATTAGCTGAAACAACTTGGGGAGCAGATGCAAAAACACTTCGTACATCTGAATTGGCATTAGTTTATTCTACAGCAGAATATTAGACTCCTGTCTGGTTGAATAGTTATCATACAAAAGAAAATATATGCCGAGTTAAATTTTACTATGCCTATAATTAGTGGAATCATTAAATCTACTCCTCTCGATTGGCTACCTGTTCATTGTCATGTGGTTCCATCAAAAATTCGACGAAAAGTAAGTTAAAACGAAAATGGGATAAATGCAAACTTAACAAAACTTACGAATTTGGATTGATATTGAGAACCCTCCAGCTAAAAGATTTAAATTTTAAAGTCTTATGGTTGCAAGACTATTGAAGTATGGCTGGGGTTGGTGCCACGATTGAAAGTGCCAGCTCCTACCTGGTTTCCATTACCGTCCTTCTCGGTGCTTCCTTGTTTCGATCCCTTATTACCAATAGATCTACATTATCCTCTTTTCACAATGGAAATCAAGGTACCTATCATGCACAAATTTTAAAAATTGAATAATAAAAACTTTGATTTAAAAAAATGAAATTACAATTCAATTAACTTATATCACAATTAAATTGATTGGGACATTTTTTTTGTAGTTTATTGGTGGAACAACAGCAACAGCTTAAGAGCGATATATCTATGCCATTACCTTCTCATTTTTTGCTAGAATCTAAAAATTTTTCATAAAACGGTTTTTAAAAAATTAAGTTCATGAAATGTAGTTTGCAGTATAATAGTATTGTTTATGATATTTTTATGAAGTTTGGTAAACGACATTACCGAATTAAACTTTAACTAAGAAATGCTAACACTGTAACGGCAATTGAATATTTTAAAAGCAGTATCGTTATCAAAAGCGATAACTTTAAATGCAAAACACTTGTATCGATAAGAAGCCAAGTATTTTCTGAAAAGTAGCATACACGCAACGAAAGAACACCTGGTGCGCATTTCGCTCTTATTATGAGCTCATCAGAGGTGTATACTTAAGTGCGGTATACAACTGTATACAAGAAGGTGGTACAACTGTACAATTATTGGTATTTCTTAGTTTATACTATTTTTACATGTTCTTTATACACGAGATGTCGTAAGACACAAATTTCACTTTAACGATACGCCCCTCAAGTTGCCAAACTTTTTTACGACTTATTCAAAATAAGAAGACCAATAGACTTTAGTTTGTCAAGGAGTAAGTAGACAATGTTTATTTTTATTGTAGGTGGTTATTTAGCCGAAGAACCGCTTTTCGAATTGTAGTACATCAAGAAAATTCTTAACGTTAATAAGTTGATATTTTAATTCAGAAAAACTTATCCTGATAATTAAAAATGCATTCTAACTTTAATGTATTTAATGTCCAGATATAAATAGAAATACTGAAGGTGCATACAAATTAAATAATGCTTGATATAGAAATTCTCGTATACTGAAAGTGGAAACGTGTTAGCTTTTGTAGGATATACACATGTTGAACGCGAAATGTTTTGAATATGTTTATATGGAACAGTTACTGCATTAAGAAAGTTACTGCTAATCTAAAATTTTACTGTCTATTCGCTAACAAAAGCATAATAGAAATTTATTAAATCGTAACGTATAACATCTACCTAGACTTTATAGGTAATAAACTTTATAAAGTTGTAGTAAAGTAGAGAACATAAATAAATTTTACTCATAAAAACTAAAACGATTGATTCTTAATTTCAATTTTATGATTTTGTCAATACTGTAAAATTAATAAATATTTTGCGTTTTACTTACTTTAAATGTAAATTTTTAATGAATTACGATCGATATATCTTGCAGTTACTCAAACATCTTTTTCTACGAGAGTCGTAGACACGAATACAAAAAAGTATAAATCAAAAACGCAATAATAATCTCTTATGCAAGAGCTTTAAAGCTAACGCAGGCTCAGCATCTGTGGTTCGGGGTCAATTCCACAATAAAGAAGACGCTTAGTTGCCCGTTACAAGCTTAACTCTGCTAAGCTTAAATTATAGTGCTGAGCTATGTTACGGTACGTTGGTCATTCTATAATTCCAGCAGTTTATCTTGCGAATATCAATTAGACATCGATTGAACGTTCGATAAATTTTGTTTTACAGACGTAAAAGAGAACTATAATTTTCTTTAAAACCGTTCGACCACCGATTTACAATGCCTGTAAAGGCAACTTGTGACGTGTTTCAAAAAAATGTGCGGTTAAAAAAGAAATACCTACTAACATTTACGATTCATGAAATAAAAGACGTTTTATGAAATAACCGATTTCAAAAGCGTATAATCGTAAAATTGTGATGATAGTAAAATATTCAATCACGGTATTTCTCCCCGAGAAACAATGACTATTGTCAAAACAAAACTTTCAGTTTACTAAAAGAAGAATTAGACGCGTTAACATAATCTATCAATTTTAAGTAATGTAATGTAATGGCACGTTAAATTTTCTAAACTTTGCTATTTATATGTGTTGCGACATCTAGTATAGACTCGTGCTTACGTAACGCGTCCGTAATTAATTTAATTAACCTCTCGACAAAGTTGCTTTAATGCACATTTTTGATGGTAACTGGAAGTTAACTTTGACGATAATAAAAAAATTCGGATGTAAATTACACAAGAGTGTCTTTTCAATTATCCAGACGACTCTCACTAACAATTGAATTAATTGCCTCTAATATCTTGTATCATTATTGAAAACACATATTTAGGTTACTCCACTTCTGACAAGTCCCAGAAAAGCAGAATATGTCCTATTGAGTCCTTCACTTACAGGAATTAAAAATTTTAACTAAAATACTTTAATTATTATTGCGTATAAAGTAGGTTAACAACTGGAGAAATATTTTCTTGTATATTGTAGAACAATATCTTCAAGAATATTAATTTCCAAAAGACCTTCACCCACTTATTTATAAAAATATGTGTGATGGGCTATGTGGTATTACCATTTTTGTCGGTATTTAATCATATTATTTATAATACGGCAAGCAACTATAAAAATTTTTCTAGACTATTTTTAAAATATTCTGTTTTTAACTATTTAAAAAAAACTTTTAATTTTAATTATCACATTTAAAGCTCCTTAATCTACAAGAAATGTTGAATGCTAGTAATACCCGCAACTGCAATAAAGAAGACGACTCTTATTCCAAAGATACAGCAAACATTTTGAATGTTTTTTTGTAATCCTAGTGCAGTACGTCAAGATTTTATTTTGTATACTTTATTCGAGGGCAGGGTGAATAGTTCTCGGCCTGATACAGAGATAGAGCCGAAATCGGCAAAAATTATGTTTCCTGCATGGTTGAATGTGTCATTAGTTTGTATAATCGTTCAAGTAGTGTGTTTACATGATTTTTTTCTGTACACATCTTGCGTGTTTTCCTAGTCCGCTCTCTATCTTTGAAACAAATCTTCTTTCAAAAATCAAAGAACCAAGTATTCTTAAAATAGTTCAGAAAATAACGTCTTAAATTTTTGTCGTATCTTCAATAAATACCATATATAAGAATGACTTTACTTACTTATAATAATAATCATGTGTTATTAAATATACGCCTAAGTGGTGACGTCGACGTTCAACCTATGGAAAGATGAGCACGTTAAAAAGTCAAAACCAAAGCGGAGGACTTTTGAAATAACACTAGCAAAAAATTCTCGGTCACAGCAACAGTTATTACAACACGGAGGCATCCGCAGTAGCCACAACAATCGTTGCATCATGGAACCATTTTTAACAACTTATGACGTTAAATTTTTGTCGTAGGCAAATCTAGCTGATAATGAGCACTAGACACATACAGATATACACTGTGTCCAAGATAAGAATGAACAGCATGGGGATCTTGAAAACGGTAACAGATACAAGGTCGCAAAAAACTCGGGCAATTTAAACTATTTCTTACAAAACTATGTTCTAAACTTGTAATAAAAAACACTACCAAATACAAAGTGTTTTTTGCATGGGGTCATAATAAAAAATAAAGTTGTTGATGGTTTCTCCGAGATGAAATGTTGGATTAAAAACTTCAAATCACCATTTTCTAAAGCTCTAAAAGTGTCAATGGAAAAGTGTTTTTAGATTTTTAATATTCTTAAAAATAAGTGCAAAAAATGAGAAAACTAAAAATCTAAAAAATTGATATTTTTTGTAAAATCTCGGAAACGAAAAATATTATTAAACTTTTTCAAACACCATGTAAATATACTCTAAATTGTCCAACTTTTTTGCAGTTTGAGCAACCTTGTATCTTCCACCTTTTTCAAGATCTCCATGCTGTTCATTCTTACCTTGGACACAGTGTATAGGTTGTTCGCCGCACAGTGACTTTTTGATGTAGAGGGGTGTGTCTTCTTTAGTTGTCTTCTCTCATGAATAGGAATAAAAACAAAAATGCCAAACTTAATTTCAACAAGTAAATTTAAATTTAAGTTTAAAAGGAAGGACAACTAGGTTTCAAACAGATAAATGTCAAATAGATAGAGATTAAATAACAAAATATCACAGAAAATTATATTGGCAACTCAACATACACATCTTAATTTGAGAGGGGTTGACTAGACTATTTAATTACTTAAAGAACCAAACGTGGGTTACACGACTAAAAAACCAAAGTAAACTTAAACTAGCTTGCGTTTTAAGTCAGTATATCTTAATTACTCAGGTGTTGATTACGAAGTGGGATTTGATCGCAATAAAATATAAGAAACCGAAAATCGCGTTACAATAAAAAAACTTTAATGTAAGGTCTTTGAAGTACGAAAATAAATATAGGTAACATATAAGTAACAACAGTTTATCTACACTAAATGATTATCTCGGTTAATTACATAAAAACAAGACGTTTCACTAAATAGACAATAAATTGTCTTTTAAACGTACAATTAAGAAATAAAACACTACTTACCTGTTCAATTTAGTGTAGTACATTAAAGTCGGTAGTCGTTTTGACAAACAGAGAACCCTCGCAGTTACGATAGAAATTGGTGATGAAGATGACTTTTTGGTCTACAATCAGACAGATCTGACGAGGTACCCCAACAGGAATAAGCGATATCTACCTTTAGCAGCGACAATCGTAACCAGCATCAAGTAGTGCGGTGGCATTAAAAGAGGTGAAGAGAATAGACTGAACATTCTGGTAGTAGTACTGGCAATGTTAAGCCTGGAAGGCAGGTTGAGATACCAATAGTAATTTCATAACATTTAAAAATTCTATAAGATGACAAAATGGCATCTTATATAAAAGCTAAAAATGAGAAAAAAATTGCAACTTGAAGTGGTTTTGAACAAACTACCCTTACATGAGTAATATGTTTATTTCACCCTAAAACTGGGGTTCTAAAGCAACCGCAAGATTTTCAACACCAATTTTAGGAGAAGACGTTTAACCAATGTGTATTTCTACGCCAAACAAAGAATCGTTTTATCCCTGTCACAAACCTTACCGACTCAATCAAAAGATTCATTGTTTGAAGTAGTAGGTAACTTAAGTTGCTTGACTACAATAAAGGTTGTCTATGTGTTAGAATAGTAATATTTTAAACTGGATCGTACACAACACACAATCTTCTTTTATATTTGAATAATTCCACTGCGACCCTATCGCGATGAATACTTCACCACAGGTTCAGGGGTACCTGTGGTGCCATACATTTCATCACAATTATTTTTAAATCGTTTCAAATAACATAAGATTATTAATATTGATATTATAGTTTATATCTAAGTTGCATAAACGGCTTTGCACAACCTGAGATATTGCAATTGTTCTAATTACGCGAATATAGTCTGCTGTGCACAAAACGGACAGTATAGTGTAGCAAAGTAACTGAAGAGAAGTAATTTTATCAGAACATTTAAGTAACCCAACCCAACTTTTTTAAGCAACCGAAAAAGACTAATAAGAGAGGAACTCCTTTAATTTTTCTTTCAGTTTTTTAGTGCCAGAAACTAAGCTGAGCCTTTTGCAGGAGTATATGCGGGTGTTGAATCAAGTAGACACTATGAGAGTTATTTTTGTCAACGTTTTGACAAAAAAGTTCTGTTGTTATCAAGGCGTCTAACTAATAATTTGGTAGAGTATCTGACTAGAGTAACGTGGATCCAGGTGACAATATCGACACAATTAAAATTAAACAATACACGTCAATACATTAAAATTATATAAATAAGAGACAAACTTTATATACGACAAACAAACATTGATAACAATGTTATGTTGACTTCTTAAGAAATTAGAAGTTTAAAGGTTATGGGTAACTAACAATAAAGTGCAGTATTGCATTCAATAATAGTGATAAGATTTATTAGCGAAATATTAAATTTTCAATAAGCAGTCATATTTTTGCCAAGTATATAGGCAATTCATATTACTCAAAAAGGTGCCAAGAGTTACATAATCAAAAATAAAAATTATGTCTTGTGTTAAATGCAAGAACTCCTTTTCTTCGTTTTTTCCCGGGCTTAACCGCAGAGGGATATGCCAAAGATGGTTCCACTTCAAATGCGTTGGATTGTCCGATAAACGTCGTGCCTTCTTAAAAGATATTCCAGGCCTAACTTGGCGTTGTAGCGACTGAAGTATCTCAATTAAAAGAAGAATTCGTAAAGATGTTTTCAGAGACTGAGACATCTATGAAAAGTGAAACAATTGATGCGATCAAAAACAAATTAGATAGTTTTGAATGTACCAGCAATAAAGCTCTTACATTGGAAAGGGACACCTATGCTAACATTACTTCAAAAGCGGTACATTCTAAAGTCATAGTTAGGCCTGCGAATATAAAACAACCATCTTCAAAAACTAAATAAGATCTTTTTCAAAATATTAATTTAATTTCTGGAGATATAGGTGTAAAGCAAGTCAAACCTATAAGAGACGGGGGTGTAATTATTAGCTGTACTAATGTCGATCATTCAGCGAAACTCATCAAAGCTGCTGAAAATAAACTTACATCTGAGTATAACGTGAAACAAATCAAAGCTACTGAGACTAGACTTTGCATAGTAGGGCTATCAGAATCTTTGCAACGTAATACCATGTTAGAGTATTTAAGAACACAAAATAGTAAACTTTTCACAAATGAATCAACTTGTGAAGTATTGTCAATAACTCCTTTGAAGAAAAACCCCTCAGTGTTTCAAGCTACTATCAGTACTGATGTTGTTTTGTACAGCAAACTTATTAAATCAAATCACATCTTGGTAGGTTTGGACGGCTGTTCCATATACGATGGTATGGAACTTAAAAGATGCTATACATGTAATAGTTTTAATCATATGTCTGTTCATTGCTCAAAAAAAAGCAAGCCCGTGTGTACTCAGTGTGCCCAAGATCATTTGGTAGCGGTTTGTACTGTAAATGCAAATGACTTTAAGTGTGTTAACTGCGTGTATTTAAAAAATAAGAAAAAGATTCACTGCAACACCAATCACGCAGCATGGAACAGAGATGAGTGCACGGCTTATAAACAAACTCTAGCTAAGAGTAAAGAAACTATCTTTGATATTCCTGGCTGCATCTTGAGCTCTAATAGTTCAAAAAACTTATAAATGCACCGAATTCGTTAGTTAAGCTACAAATTTCGTCAACATCTAACCAACTCGTTTACAACCAAAATGCTCGTGGTTTGAAATCCAAAACAAAAGACTTTCTGCTATCAGTACTATCATCTAAATTTGATGTGATAGTACTAAATGAAAAATGGCTAGACTCATCAATATATACATCTGAAATATTTCCTCAAAACTATGTGGTGTATAAATGTGATCGTGATTTTGTCAATACCAAACGATCAAGAGGCGGTGGTGTACTCATAGCAACGAAGTCACATATACCTACCTTGCCTTTGATAATCAACAAGGCTGAATCAGATAAAAGTAATTTAATAGACATTATCGGTATTAAATTTTTCTTTGCAAACAAATGGTACAATTTAATAGTATTATACATACCCACAAGTATAAACATAAACGTATATACCTTTGTATTTGAAACTATTACTAATGCAGAACTTGACTGTAACAATACAATTCTAATTGGAGATGTTAACATTCCCCATTTGATTGAGCATGCGAACAAATTACGTGCTTGTCCAATAGCTTACGCTTTGTTCGACTGAATTATTTAAATCTCAAGCAATATAACAGTGTGAAGAGCAGCTTTGGTAAAATTTTGGATATAGTTGGAGCTCCATATTTTTGTTCAATTACTAAAGCTGATAAATTACTGGTTACTGAGGACCCTTCATTGATAATTGAAGTACCAGTTTTGAAGGAAACCCCAACCATAGAATTTACTAGTGAATGTAAGCTTAATTTTAGGAAAGCAGACTTCCATAAACTCTACCAAGCAATGTTTCAAGTTGACTGGAGTTTTCTTGACGATATATCTGATGTTGTTGTCATGTGTACAGAATTTTATAACGTTCTGATAAATATTTTCTTAACATATGTTCCACTAACTGTACCCAAACGAAACAATTATCCGGTCTGGTTCTCATCAGATCTTATAAAACTATTAAAACAGAAGCTTATACTAAGTTTAAGTAAACTGGTGATTTGATTTCAAAAATCAATTTCAATCTCTAAGAAATCAATGCCACAGAGCTTTGAATCACTGCTATCAATTGTTCATTTCGAATGCAGAACGGGATATAAAAGTTAATCCTAAAAAGGTTTGTGGATTTATCAAACAAAAACGCAACTCAACCGCTATTCCTTAGAGTATGGCCTTCAATGGTAATAATATATTAAGTCCCGCCAATATCACTGAAGCTTTTGCGAACTATTTTGGTCTTTTTTGCTCCTCGTCATTGTCCCAAGCAGCTGTGAATTCTTCCTCATATTCGACCAGAAATGCTGTTGTTACCAACGATAAGCAATGGTAATATACGTAGGGTAACTACTTTTCATTAGAATGTATTTCACAGGATTTGGTTTTGAAAGCATTAAAAAAATGTCATCAAGTTACACAATGGGACCTGTTACCATACCATCTTTTATACTTAAAGACAATGTAAATCAATTAAATTTAAATCTGACCAATGTGTGACGATGTCTTTTTTTCTGAAACACAACATTATTCAACATCCATATAAGTTGCAGAATCACGTTCTCGAAAGGCCAAAAACTGTTAAAGTCCTAGGCATCTTATTTGACCCACAATTATCATTTGTTCCTCATACAACGCGACTAACATCAGATTGCAATAAAACCATGGGTTACGTCATAAGAAATTGCCGTGAGCTAACTGACAGTAATTCTATGAAACTTTTATATTATGCTTTCATCAGATCAAAACTTGAATATGCTGCTATTATTTGGTATCCATTCTATAAAAAACATACTGACGCTTTAATTTATATTAAAAACACCCTACAAATAACTTCTAATAAGGCATAGATGCTGATGCTGTTTTAAAAAGTAAATTAAAATGAGTAGTCGTTAAACATAATCTGTAGGTTTCCATGGAGATTAACAAACTGGAAAAGGTAACTGTCAACAGTAAACTTCGTCTTTGATTCCAAATTTGTGCTGACAGTGATTCTATGAAACTTTATATTATGCTTTCATCAGATCAAAACTTGAATATGCTGCTATTATTTGGTATCCATTCTATAAAAAACATACTGAGGCTTTGGAGAAAATACAAAAAAAAATTGCAAAATATATATATTATCGTAATAAAGGGAAGTATCCTCCAATTGGATGCAACCATAATATCATTTTCCAGAAAACATCTCTTTGTTTATTAGAAGATAGACTCAAGCTGTGTTTAGTGAAATTCTTTCAGAAAATTATGTGTAACAATATAGATTGTCCAGATATTTTAAAAAAACTGAATTTTAATTGTAGTATTCCGAAAACCAAGGCTAAGAGACTATTGTACTTGAATACTGCAAGGACAAATGTGTTGCGTTCAACACTACTGCACAAAATGTGTAGTATGGTAAATAACTTGCCAAACAATATAAATGTGTTTAATCGACAATGTTCTTTGGACAACTTTTACTATGCAAATATTAACTTTACTTCTATATAGATTATAATTTCTGTCTGAACAAATCTGGTTACTATATACAGTTAAAATTGTGATTTAAACTCAAGTATTTCGTTAATTTTGTATGTGTTTTCGTATTTGTCTTGTAACTGGAACATCTTGTTCTGTTAGACAAATAAATACTTTGTGTAATTTTATACCACTATACATGATAAAGTTTTAGTACATTCTAGATTCGAGTATCTAAGCTAAGGTTGTAAGATGAGGAGTTTCTAGTATTATGAGAATGAACCTGCTTGCGGAAAATGATCCAGATGGTTATGAATGAAACTAACGGTTTCTAAAGTAAATAATGCCGGAAGAGTAAAAATTTGGAATTCTTGTTAATAGTCTCTTTTTTTCAGTCCAAAAATATGCCTGATAGTTCTTTTTGTAATTTAAATATTATGTTAAATCTTTCCCTACAACAGGCACCCCAAAACGGTAATGCATATCCCAAAAGAGATTTGAAAAGAGCAAAATATGTTGTCCTAGCGGTGGTTATTCAACATGAGAAAAAATTGTGTAACAATCAAAAGTACTTTAGAAAAACAGAGAATTAGAAAAATATATATGAGGTGTATGGTAAACTTTAATATAAAAATATTAAGACAAATTGTCATCAATAAGCAAGTTGCAAGATTTACACAAAGTAGTGCACGCTAAACCACTTTTGTGACCCGAGCAAGCTTTGCCAACACACCCTTTCGTAGATTGACAAAAATCATTTTCAAGAGCAGGCTGCTGCATTGTTTTGGTTGGTACAAGAATGTCTTTGACGGACCACCCACAATCTTCCGGGGTCAAGAAATCATTCAATAACTATTGTTGAACCTGAAAATATACTCTCTGAAAGTACTATCTTGCTGCATTAAATGTTGGGGGCAAAGTGGCCAAGTTGACTGCATGCTGTTGTAACACAGCCTTGGTGAATGACATTTAACGATAATGTTATCAATATCTATTTCTAAACTTGGAGCATTGTATAAAGCTAACAAAGCAATATATTTTGCTTTAAAAATTCGATTTGGTTTTCTGAAAAAAGCTTCAACAACTTTTCCCCATAAATTTTCTATTTTCACTTTTTGTCTTAAAAGATTTGACTATACCCTTTTTCCCTTTCTTAAAAAACTCCAAAGTTGTATCACAACCTGTGAAGGCGTAAATGAATAAGAGATCTTTCCGGCAAAAAAAATATTCACAAAGACTTCTAGATGAATAGTATGTTTTCATGTTATTCCATTTGACAGATTTTATTTAGTTTGTATTTCAGGGGCACGCTATCCTGGGGTGTGCTCAATAATTGAAATCGACTGAAAAATGTATACTGTTTTAATTCATATGTTTACTTAGTTCTGAAAACCTCGCGTGTACATATAAAAATAGTTTCAATTTAAAAAAAACTGAGTTTTTTGACTAATTCTACATTTTTTAATTTGTGAGGCAACTGAAAATACTCTAGGTAAATGCAACAATGCCAATGTGTTACTCGCAACACAAGCTTAAAATTGTATATTTTATTTTTATTGTAAGAACTCTGTGTAAGATTTTATTCAATTTTTTTTGAAAAAAAATGCCAAGAAAATATGAATTAGGAAAATCAGACATCAGTAATTACAGTTTTCTTAGAGACTAGATTATTCAGAAATTTCTTACTAATAATAATAATAACAGTCTTTATTGATCCTGTTTAAGTAAATACATTTATTCATGTACAAACTTCTTTTTAAGACATTATCTCATGATCATTTGATGGTCTAAGGAATTGCCAAAATAGGACTACATATAAACAGATTATAAGTAGAATTAATTATATAGTTAAATTAATGACATTCTTGTTCCTTGTTTTTCGTTCAGTAGTCGTATTAGATCATATCTATAAACTCACGTTCTCTTACAATACTGAACTAGATTTTTCCAATCTTAACCGTTGATATACTCTATATACTGTTGTCTATTCAGATACTCTCTACTGAAGCAAAGAACGCGGAACTCTTTTAAAATAGGACATACCGCTATAAAATGTTTTTTAGTATAAGAGTATTTATTTAAAAATAACATTACAGTTCTTAATCTAAATATCCAACTACTTGAGGCCGAGTCTTGATTACTGTTGACATAGTTGTCTCTAAACTTTAAATCCTTGTACATGACATAACGGCTGTTTAAACATTGCAACTCCAATTGATTTTTTATTTTTAATTTTATCATTTGTGAAACGCTATTTACTACATTGATTTTCAATTGGAAGTTTAATTTGTTACTAATGTGTTCCCATTCTCTGAATCAAAAGAGTTTTTACGAATAATTTTTTTATTATGATATTAAGATACCAATTTGACAGCATTTTAAATGTAGTTTTAACGCATAGATAAAAATTGGATTAACTAATCCTGTAAAAATAAACTACATGTGTATCGAAAAGCATAACCTCATAAATTCTACATATTTGGGCCGCCGGGCTAGCCAAAAGCATCAGAAATTTTGTCGAATTTCTTGTCAAAATAACTTCAATATCCGAAAATATGAAGTATACAAGCTGTTTTACTAAGCTTGGTACGCGGCAATATCTTAAAAACTTTTGGATATAGAAATTTGAGAAAAAAATTGTTGTTACTAAATGGTTATGAGAAAATTCTGGAAATTATTTTCAAGTTTCAAATTTCACCGCAAGGGGCAGCAATTGACAGGGCGAAGCATAAAATTCAAGATTTCTCCAAAAATGTTCATAGGACGCTATAACTTTGATAACATCATTAGAAAGCCTGAATCATTCCGCATAAGTTTTGTCTAAGGGTCATTGGCGTACCTGCCTTAATAAGACAAGAATGTAATTTAAATGACTGTATTCTCTATATGACTTATCTTATTACAGCAAACTTAGGCTTGTTTGTAAAATAAATGTCAGTGTTTTCAAATACCGTATTCATCTGCAGTTTCGATAGTTTCAAATAAAATTGTTAGAGGGCGCAGTTTGCATTAGTATCGGTTTTTTCAATTTTTCCTCAAAAATTCAAATTTTACGGTATAATTTTGATGTCATAATCGAAAAATAGATTAAATTTGCTACAGAAAACGCAAAAACCGCAGTTCGATATCTTGGCCCGTTTCAGAAAGATTACATTTTTCATACATTTGATAAAATGGTCATTTTCTTAGTTCCAGCGAATTTTTGGTTTAATTTTATGATTGTATAGGCTTGTCACTCATTTCAGTGGCATATAACTACATTTAACTTAAAACACCCCACAAATAACTTCTAATAAAGCATAGATGCTGATGCTGTTTTAAAAAGTAAATTAAAATAAGTAGTCGTTAAACATAATCAGTAGGTTTCCATGGAGATTAACAAATTGGAAAAGGTAACTGTCAACAGTAAACTTCGTCTTTGATTCCAAATTTGTGCTAATCCATCAACAATGATTTACACTAATGCCAAAGTTTATGAGATACTCGCCGAATATTTTCAGTGTTTCGAAAATGCTCCTATCGCAGCACGTGAATATACTGTCAGATACCCTAAACAAAGACATTATAACAAAAGGGTATTTCTGACAATTAGCAGTACGTTTAAGGCAAACGGGAAGTATACGACCCATTTCGGTCTCTTTTAGAAGACGTCCGTCAAGGAATAAAGATAATGTAATAACGTGTTTGCATGCGTGGAAGCGAATGTCATGTTTTGGTGTTTCAAATTCTAAATGACTTTAAACTACATCCCTATCATATGGTTTTGCACAATGCTCTGTCAGAAGCTGATTGTCACAGGCGGCTCGACTATTGTTATTGGTTAAGAGAGATGTGCAACAAAAATCCTTAATTCTTGTGCTTGGTTTTATGAACTAATGAAGCCACTTTTTCTAGTTGTGGTAAAGTAAATTTGCACAACATGCATTATTGGTCGCAAACCAATCCGCATTGGATGCGCGAAGTGGATCACCAAAACAGGTGAAGTGTAAACGTTTGTTGTGGTATTTTAAGGAACAGAATTATTGGACCGTTTATTTTTGACCATCATCTTTATGGTGAATCGAATTTAAACTTTTTAAAAAATGACTTGCCTATCTTTTTGAAAGATGTTCTCATTGACTTAAGGTTGTCCATGTGGTATCAACATGACGGATGCCTTGCACACTTTTTGCAAAGGGTCCGTGATTTTTTAAATGTTAATAACACGGATCGCTGGATTGGAAGAAGTAGTTTGTTTCCTTAGCCACCCAGATCCCAGGATTTAACTGCGTTAGATTTTTATTTGTGGGGCCGAATAAAAGGCATTGTTTATAAAACGCGACCAACCACACGGGACGACATGATTGGGCAAATTGAAAACGCTTTAAATTTGATTTCACAAGATGAATTTAAACCAGCTGTTAACAAATGTAAGACAAGTACTGAAAATTAAATTTTGCAAAATGGAGGTCAATTTGAACATTTATAAAAGCCTTTCCATTAAACCCTTAAAAACTTTAATGCTTTAAACACTCTCCAAATGTCGTCTTTCACATAATTTGGACTACTCTAAGTCTAGATAGATTGTGAAAGAAGGCATAAAGTATAATATAATATCAAAACTAATTGTTACTAATCCTAACTACAAAGCCACAAAACTAGGAAAATAACCATTTTGTCAAAGTGTGAAAAATGTAATTATTTGACGTTAAGTCTGAAACGGGCGAAGATATTAAACTGCTGTTTTCGGGTTTGATCTAGAAAGTTTAATCTACTTTCCGATTATGACATCAAAATGATAGACAAGGTATTTGAAAACACTGACATTTCCCTTACAAACAAGCCTGTAATCAGATAAATCATTTAGAAAATATAGTCATTTAAATTATTAGACATTGTGGGGCTTCTCCTTGTCTTATTAAGGCTGGTACGCAAATGACCCTCAAACAAAACTTATGCTGAATGATTCAGGCTTTCTAATGATATTATTAAAGTCATAGATTCATACAAAAATTTTTGAAGAAATCTTGAATTTTATGCTTTGCCCTGTGAATTTCGCCACCTTACGGTAAAATACGGAACTTGAAAATAATTTTCAAGATTTTCTCATAGCAGTTTTAGGAATAAATTTTTTTTTTCCGAATTTCTATACCCAACAGTTTTTGAGATATGGCCGCGTACCAAGCTTAATGAAACAGCCTGCGCACTCAGAAAAACAGTATTTAGAAAAGTCGCAGAGAGAAAGTGTGAGTGACTAGGTAATAGGAAGCCACTCGCAAAGTATCAAATATACAGGGTGTTAGGTAAACATGCGGCAAAAATTCAAGGGGTTTTCCTTGGCGTAATCTAAGAATATTTTGTCCTATGATGATTTCCTAAACACCTCTTTATTTCGAAGATACAGGGTAAACAAAATTTGCGACAGTAACAATATTTAATATCAAAAATAAATGTAAAGTTGATCAATCTACAATAAATGTTCAAAATGACTTCCTCCAGCCTGGATACAAGCATTCAATCTTCTCGTCAATGAATGTCGAACTCGTTCAAATACACCAGGGTCGTTTTTAATAGACTCACACCCAGCAATTATCCGATTTTGCAAGTCGTCCAAATCTTCCACAGGAGTAGCGTAAACTAGTGATTTCAGATATCCCCATACCAAAAAGTCCAAGGGATTTAATTCTGGGGATCGAGCAGGCCATGCGTGTGGCCCACCTCGACCAATCCAGCGATCTCCGTATGTTGCTGTTAAAAATTACGAGCAACCAAACTGAAATGTGGTGGTGCACCATCGTGCATATACCACATTGCCATTCTTGTCGCCAATGGTAAATCCTCCATAAACTCAGGTAGTGTTTCTTCCAAAAAGTTGCGATAAGATTCGCCAGTAAGTCTTGCTGGTAGAAATACCGGTCCACAATTCCAACCCATACATTCAAGGAGAACTGATGTTGAAAACGATCTTCACATACCGCATGCGGATTTTCATCTGCCCACACATGATTGTTATGAAAATTTCTAATTGCAGTTCTTGAGAAATTAGCTTCATCAGTAAAAAGAATCTGTGTCAGGAATTGAGGGATTCGAACTAATTTTTGCAAAAGCCATTGACATAATGCAATACGTGGAGGAAAATCGGCTGGTAGTAGTGCCTGAACGCGTTGGATGTGGTAAGGATACAACAAGTTGTCCTTAAGAATTTTCCAAACTGTCCAATGACTTACATTCAAAGCATTGGCAATTTTTCTCGTAGAACTACTTGAATCTTCTTCTATCATGTTTAGCACATTCTGTTCCAGTTGTACCGTTCTTACTGCCATTCGTCTTCCTGGCCCTCCATTTCGTTTCAATGCCCCGGTTCCGTGAAGACGTCGATGAATGTTTTCGAAGATTTTTCGATCGGGGATATTACGGCCAGGAAACCGTTCAATGTACAATCGTCTGGCTTTTAATAAATTTCCATCGGCAAGTCCATACATGAAGTGCATGTCAGTCATCTCGGCGTTCGTATAGTGATTCATAATAGCGGACTTCACTAACTATTAAAGACACGTAAAAGACCTAAACGTCACTCACTTTAAACAAATGTGACACATCAAACAGCTAAACGTCACTTAATTTTTTTACTTGACAAACTCATTGGCGTACGCCATACTTTTATTTACATTAATATTGTTACTGTGGCACATTTTGTTCACCCTGTATCTTCGAAATAAAGAGGTGTTTAGGAAATCATCATAGGACAAAATATTCTTAGATTAGGCCAAGGAAAACCCCATTGAATTTTTGCCGCATGTTTACCTAACACCCTGTATATATATGTATTACCAACCTCCATGTATCCTAAACTGGTAACTAAATGTTGCTCTTTTGACAACAGGAACAATTAAAAAGCAACGTTAAAACATTGAACATTAGAATTTGTTATAGTGACGCATATTTCCACTATTTTTTCTTAAAAGAAAAGTTAATTAATCTTGTTGAATAACTGAAATTAAAATTTTATTTTGTCGATAAACAATAAAATTTCACTTATTTTAGTTATGTTTTAAAATAAGTATTCATTACAAGTAAGTGTGTTAAGTAAAGCTTTATGCAGTGGCTGCGAAGTTTTTTTAATCGCAAGAAGTGCATAAAAGCTCTTCACCACGCGTACATCATACAATCATCATCGTACGTGAGACCTAAAAATTTGCAATTGAAAACATTTCCCTGCGTGTTTCTTGGTTTAAAATGTACCTTCACACACTATTTAAATTTTTTAGACACCATTTATTTAAACTCAACCTAGACACACAAATGTTTAAAAATTAATGGCTAGTTATACACCAAACAGAATTTACGATTTCATTGATAGATAGAAATATAGAAATTTTGTGCGTAAATATGCGTGATAACTTCGAAAGTGGGTTAAACTAAGAATACGCACCAAAAGCAGTCAAAGCTCTTATAAATTTAAACTACGTACGCAATTGTAGGAATAAATATATTCAAACGATATTTTGTAGTAGTTAGAAATAATTAAATCTTCCTCCGACGTGACGTACGTGATATAGCACCGTCAAGATATTTCAAGAAGTGTCATACAAAAGCAATTAATCTGTCTTCGCTAAGTGAAGTTGTAATTTGCCAGTCACAGTAACTTATTTTATTGACTAAGTAGAGATGTAGTGCAATAATGGATATTAATGAAGCGGTGGTTAATTTAATTATGTAATAAATCGTCAAGCGGACGCCACCAACCACAAGTTAGGATAACAGCCCGCACTAGGTACAATTGGGAAAGGTTGACGGTCCGTGTACGTTTTAAAGTCATATACTAACCTTTGATTCAACAACCTAAACGCAACGTTGTTGACTTTTGCTAAATTTATATACACATTCACTGTGCGCCGTATTAATTAGTCTATCTTAAATTAAATTGTCTATTTCAGACTAGATTATATTTAAATCTATTGTTTAGAATTCATAAAGTTTTTAAAGATCAAAAATTATGATTGTTACAACAAACAAAAATAATTAATTAAGCTTTAAGCAATTACGTAAAATTAAAAAAAAAACCGAGAAACAAAGAAAGCATTAAAAAAATTAAAAACACCCTATATATAAAAATAGTCCTTTCAGATAAATATACTAAAAAATTACTTCAAAATAATTAATTAATCTCTACAATATAGACTTGATAAAATACAACGACTTTTTGCAGCACGAAGACAAATTTTATGGGTCGGCTGAAGGGGAGGGAGGAGTCAGCAATTCAAGTAATAAACAACAAAACATTTTCTGGCCACTGTAACTATTACAAGTTTACTTCATATTATTTGTTATAAATAGGTAATTTTTTCCACATAAAATTATATTATATAATTAATTGTCTGATTAGTTGTTATTGAAGTGTCGCATACGACCGACGCATTCAAAAGTTTTTCTTATCGTACACAATTGTTTGTAAAATTAGTAACGTATCTTCGTTTACATATTAATTATAGCATTAACAATTTCTTTCTAAACGACTTTGAAAATTTACTGTAATATGTAGGTATTTTGTCTGTTGGTGTGGTGTATATCTAAATGTATATTCTATATTTTATATATTCTATATATTTATATAATTAATTATTATATTTGACGTGTACAAATAATCGGTCAAAGATGTAAAGTACAAATAATAGTATATTATACACCAACCATGGTGTATATACTATTTTTTCCACTACTAGCCAAATTTAAGCCAAAAATATAAAATAAACATTTTTCTTGTAAAAATCAAGTAGCACAGGAATGCAAATAAATCAAAAAGCATTAAAAGCTACATACGTTGATAAACCAACTGCAACTGATTCACTAAACACTTGTGTGATATATTTCACCTTCATTTTCTGAAAATTAATCGGAGTAAAATGTAAATTAGTTGATTTAGGAGCCAATCGCAGCGGTTTTGATTTGTCTGACATGTAAAAATTTTTAATGTCTTTCGAAGATGCTTTTTTGTTATTAAAGATTATATCGTATTTAATCAAGTTATTTTGCACCGACTTCAATAAATAGGGGACATCGAAGAAATAATAGATTTTCTTATCGTTTACGAGAAGGTATGGTTTTTCCTGTGATACATCTATTCTTTTAATTAGGTTTCAAAAATTTTACTACTGCCCTAACATTGGCACCGCATTGTAGATGTAGCTTTTCTATGCAGTCTAATACTATCGATTTTAATTTGTCACCTTTACATATCGTATTTGTAAAGATGTAGCACAAGGGTTGTTTAAATTTTTTATATATAACTCTAAACATGATCACGTAGCAGTTTGAGCTGACAAAAAATTTAAAACCTACTTTAAAATTAACATTTTGGGGCTCATAAAATATAATTTTAGTGAAAATTGTTTGTATTCCTCTGTATATCTCCTGCTTTTTAGTGGTTTATTTTTTAAGTCCACTTGGGCTGTCACAATTTGTGCTCTGCTTTCGGGAAGTAATCGTTGGGAGATGTTAACTTCAATTGAAGTGCTTTCTTTTCACGTTGCAATTTAAAAATGTTCCTCCGTAATTTTCTTTACCTAAGAGTATTTGAGCGGCAAGCTTGGGTAGTTTTGGTATAGCTAGAGATGTTAACGGGCATTTATTGCTTCGTCAATATACCTTGCACCATTTTAATATTAGGTTTCAGAAATTGACACTTGTAATTCATTTAGGAATGACAATTGTTCGCCACATACTCATTAAGCTTTTCGAGTCTACATTTTTATGCAACAGATCGGAACTTCCAGATTCGGTTAACCATTCAAAACACCTACAACAAAATGTTTGTAATTTACTTAAAATTCTTCATGTAACTTAACTCGCCTGGTTAAATCTCCTTTGGGAAACCTGAAAAAACTGATTCTACCATCATATTTAATAAATAAATAAATTCAGGTTAAGTATTTGCGGTTATGGGATGGGGCGCGAATTTTAAACTAATGGCATTTTTTTATTCAAATAATTTTATCGTGTTAGGTAATTTTAAGCAGCAAATACAATCTCCTGGATATACAAAATTATGTTTCACTTGTTTTTGTTAAACAACTATTCTTAGATTCTCAAAAATTTGTATTTGTCCATTATTAACCTGGGTCAACAATAGAAAAAATTATTAACCACTAATAGAGAAATTCAACTTCTCAGTTGGCTAGGAGACACAATAATTGTCCACTTCACAGCTAGTAGTGGAAAAATATATAATTGATATAAGCGAGATGGTTGATTATCCAACAATAATCCACCTATATTACTCTTTAAATAAGTTTAGCGTACTCTGGGATATTTGCATATAATTTAAACAATTGTTATTATTGATTAAATCAATGCGGCAAACCGAGTGTTTAAACCTTTTTAATCTTGGTTGTACTTTATCGACACCACTAGAACGTTAGGATGAACACTGATTTTATCATTATAACGCGGACTGTATCTTTTTATTTCCTCACTAATTGTAAGTATTGTGAAGTCCTGTAATATTGTATTATTTGGGACATACCGTGGTTATGCTCCAGGTAGATCCCAAGGTATTTTGAACTGTAGGCTTGGGGTATTTGTTTGTTATTAATCGTGACCGGAAGATATAAGCTCCTTGTTAAGGTGTACTTTACTTGTACTGTTTATTTTTATTAATTTGAATATGCTACTTATTGCACCAGCGCTGCATCGAATCAAGATGTTACTGCCGTTGCTGGAATGCCAGGATGTATCGCCATGGCGTCAGCGAAAGTGGCGGTCATATTATTGTCGTAAAAAGGCATTGATTATTAGGTACAACATTGGGCCCAGCATACTGCCCTGGAAAACTCCGTAGTTGACGGGTTATCAATTTGTTGTTGCGCTACCACACTGTCTATTTGTTAGGTATGATTATCGGATTTCAAAGTAATCAGTAGGTATAGTTAATTTTACAGATGAGTCCCACATGCCAGATCATGTTGAACCTCTGTTTAACGACTGGAATAGTCGCTGCGCATTATTTTCGTTTTTCAAAGTCGTTAATAATTTTGGATACTACCCACTTGTTGAACCTGGGTGCGCATCTTTGAATAACGTTTAACTAAATCACATGAAAACTTGTAATTTTTTTAAGAAAAAAATTGTAATAATTGTAAATTCCAACTAACACTTTTTACCCCCGATCACACCTACTAATCAAAACCGTTTACCCCCGATCACATGCTAACAACTTAAATTAATTAAAGGCCGTGACTAGCAGTAGATCGCATGTACCTCGACGAGCAGTACATCGGATGTACAAAATTAGTTTATACACCGGCTGGGTGCGCATCTTTAAATAAGGTTTACTCCAAATCACATGAAAACATGTACCTTTTTAAGAAAAAAATTGTAATAACTGTAACATACCAACCAACACCGTTCACCTCCGATTACATCTACCAACCTACACTATTTACCCCAAATCACATGAAAATTGTAATAACTGTAACCTACCAACCAACACCGTTTACCCAAGATCACACCTACCAATCAACACCGTTTACCCCAAATCACATCAAAACGTGTAATTATTTTTAAAAAAAATTATAATAACTGTAACCTACAAACCAAAACCATTCACCCCCAATCACATCTACCAACCAACACCGTTTATCCTAAATAACATGAAAACATGTCATTTTTTTAAGAAGAAAGTTGTAATAGCTGTCGCATCCGATGTACAAACTAATTTTGTACATCCAATGTATTGCTAGTTGCGGTACATTCCATGTACCTACTGTTAGTCACCACGTTAATTAAAATAAATTAACGTAAAAAAGTTTGTTTATGAAATTGTTATTATAAATATAATTTTTTTAAAGGAAGAAATTGTAATAACTATTACCTACCAACCAACACCATTTACTCCCGATCACATCAACACAACTTAAATTAATTAAAACAAAACAAATTCTCCCTCTTAATACAGAAAACACATTGCATGCAAGTGTGTGTGCGTTATTTGTTTTCGTAATTTTTGTTATGAGCGCGGATGAAAGTACGCGGGGACGAAAGTACGCGAGAAGGAAAGCACGCGGGGAAGATAGTAGGTGGGGAGAAAAGTATTTCTAGGAGGAAAGTACATGGGGATGAAAGTATACGGGGCGAAAAGTATTTTATTAAAGAAAGTGCGTGGGGAGGAAAATACGCGGAGAATAAAGTGTGGATACTCTATTTTTGTGTTTTTAAATGAATTATTGTGTTGCCTTCAAATTATTTTTCTATTAATGGAATAAACTCCGCATGAGTACTCTATGTTGGTAGTGTAGCAACAATTTGTAGATTTGTAAAGTTCATCCTTTACAGTAGAATAATTATGGGTGAGTGGGTAAATACCCTCTGTTTGTAGGATTTCAAACATTGACAGAAATCCAATACAATTGTCGATATACCTTGATTGTCTGGTAACGGTGTTTGTCGAAGCCTTTCAGGCCCCTTGAGCGCCAATACTGTATCACGGCGTGTGGGTTAGTAACGGGCGGTGGTTTAGCATTTGTCGGCTTCGTCCAAGTTTTTATATGTTAGCTGTAAAGTAAGCGGTAAATTATCAACGAGGGAGGTTTTAGAATTGTAGGGTTTCTGATTTAAAAATTAAATAATTAAAAAAGATCTTGTACGATTACACTTAAAGGTAGATGACATATTAAATCGCTAAGTTTTTTTTGTACGCTTTTGCTCTTGTGATATCTCGGAAAAATTCCTCGCCTTGTTTGTTTTTCGAACTAATAAAGTAAGGGCAAAGTGGACACTGGTGTTTCAATTACGTAAGGACTTGAGGAATGTACAATTTTTTTGAAATAATTTTGGCGATGTTTTAATTTGAACTATGTCTAATTTTGCCTCTGCACGCTCCTAGTGTTTACCTTTTACGTTTATTGAAACCCCAACTATAGTAAGACTGACTAATTAGGAACCGCTAACTGCGTAAAGAATTGTTTCGCACGTATTTTTTTTTTGGTTAACGTACTCATGAACCGTGTGTCATCGATTTATCCAATTTTTTTTTTCTATTTTATTAACGTTTAATTTAAATTGAGTTTATATATAATGCTATGGGAAACAATCGATAAAATGAAAGTTAACAATGATTAATTCAGTTTATAAAATAATCACTGTCGCCGAGATATAAAACGTTGAGTCGGGAATTTTTACTCTGTTTTAGAACAAATGAAGGGAATCTTTTGAAACAATGCAATGGGATCTGGAACGTAACTAAATTATAATTTGTCTTAAATTTTGAAACAAAAAATGCATACGTATTTCAATTAGTTAATAACATTTTAAGACATTACAGTCTGATAATCATATGAGTTACAAAAAATCATGTTTCGTTATATGTTACATACAATATTTTAAAAAAATTAGTTATAAAAAGGAATTAAACTTATTTCGAATTTAAATTCTAATTGGGTGTGACCGATGTTACCAGTTACCATGGCTACGATCTTCAAAACAAATGTTGAAACAAACCCACAATTTACGAAAAATTTAATTTTTCATAAATAGCTACGAAAAGTGAACCATTTTAACATCTACTTTGATTATGAAAAGTGTCACATCTGTCACGGAAAACCCTAATACAGGTATTACATGTTCTTTTTTTTTGGATAATTTAGAGATCAGTCAAACAAGTGTGAGAAGAATGGTTAAGAAAAACCACTATCATCTGTATCACATTCGACTACATCAGCATTTGACAGAAAACAATTATGATGACCGTTTAAATTTTTGTTTATGGACTTTAGACAATTATTAGCAGACTGTATAACCAATTAGATTACGTATGCATTTTTTGTTTTAAAATCTCTTGCTACCATTAATTTAAAGAAAACCCCAAATTGAGCAAAAACACTTAGGCATAGGACATCCTTATACCATTCGAAAGAGGACTTTTTTGTTAACGTTATAAATTAATAAAATACAGGGTGTTTCATTCAAAATAAGATTCAAATGAACCTGTAATTTCTGAACACTTTGTGAAAAGATGTTTAATATTTAATTATGGAATACATTAATCTAATACCCAACTATTTAGACGTAAGAGTAAATTTGTTATGATTTGTTGGATTAGAAGATATTAAATTTTTTTAATACTTCATATTTTAAGAAAATTTGAAGTAACTCAGAACGCTTTGTATTAAGGTATAGGAAATATTTATAGTATACCTTATTGTTTACGGGCAAACAAAAAATGCAATAAAAGGGTGTTTCGTAAGTAAAATCATAACTTTGATACTCCACACTTTTTTGGGACATACTGTATATTTCAAAATAATTTTCAAATGTAAAGTTTATCAACCTGCAAACTATTAAAATGACAAAACTTGTAAAACTTTTACTGTTTTGGTGGTGGTGCGATTCACTCTGTATATTATCAAATACAAAAAAGCTAATAAATATAAGTCTTAAACAACTTTGTATTCATTATGAGAAATAAACTAACTTTGAAATGGGCTTGTGTCGAGATGAACTAGCGTCGAAATAGCTGTTTCGCAGATTTTAAGCCAGGGAGATCTTGTCCAGAACAGATCATAAACTTAAAGTTAATTTTAAGACTTTAAAAACTCTATAACAAATATTTAGTATGTACCGGGTGGCCCACTAAGAAGAGCAGCTGGCTATATCTGGAAAACTAGAAATCGTAAAAACCTAAGATAAAAATTTTTATTACTAAAGTGGTCAAGAGAAAACATTGGAAATTATTTTTAAGTTTCTACGGTGCCCCCTAGAAGGCGCACTTGACTTCTTAAAAACAAGAATCAAAATTTGTACGAATTTTGAACAATAAACATAAGTTAGAATTTTGTGTGTTTTAAAGCTGATGTAAGATTGATACTTTTTGCTTTATAACTTTTCACCATATCTCTTAACATAAAGTACTGGGGGGCGATCATCGAAGTCTTCTAATGTATATAAATAACTTTAAAACGGCTAAACGGATTTCAACAAACTTAGTGTCCTTAAAAAGAGTATTCCATAAGGTATTAGACGTGCTATTAATGTAACAGTTTTTATTTCGTTTGCCGCCGCTTGAAGGCGTTTTTGACATAACAGCTAAAATAACCAATTTCCTCAAAAATTAAAACGAACACTATTGTTTTTTTTTATAAAAAATAATAATGAATTGAGTTTGTAAGAATCTAGTGAAAACCGCATCTCAATATATTTTTTCTAAGCTAAATAGCAAATAATAACAAAAACAAAAAAAAACAACCATGCTTTGAAAATCAGAACTAAAAAGTTGAAAAATAATTTGTCAGTATCAAATATAATATAATTGTGAATCACAGGAAGCATGCATCGTCCTAAATATTTAAAACTGAGAAGAGGTAGAACGGAAGAAAATACTATAAATGTGTTGGCTTATGTGCAAGTAAATCCTAATATATTTACGAGGACTATTGTGAGGAATCTAGGAATAACTCGAACTTCTACAGTTCGTAGCGACGGGAATGTAAATCGGCATAACATGCACTATTGGTCACACACTAATCCCCACTGGTTGCAATGGGTTCAGCACCAAGGTCGTTGGTCTATAAACGTGTAGTGTGGGATTATAGGCAGTCGAATTTTAGGCCTTTTTATTTTCAATGAACGCCTTACCGTACAAAATTATTTAAATTTTTTGAGAGACGAACTTCCAGACCTTTTGGAAGATGTTACTCTACAAATTCGTCGTGATATGTTCTTCTAGCATGATGGATATGCAGCTCATTTTACAGCAAGGGTGCGAGAGTTTCTAAATAAAGCTTACCCCGGAAAATGGATAGGAAGGGATAGTCTATCTCCATAGCCACCTAGGCCCCCAGACTTAGATTTCTATTGATGGGGACGATTTAAATACTTAGTTTATGTAACACCCCCCACTACAAGAGAGAGCATAATATAATAACAACGAATTTCATACGCGATTCGTAGCCTTTTGGTGGTTGAAATTGAGACCAGCGTGTTGGCTACAAGACAAAAAATTGAATCTTGTATTGAACATGATGACCGTCATTTTGAACATTTAGAGGGTTAGTAATAGATGATGTATCATGTGTCCAAATTTTGTTGATTTTGAGTTATTAAAGTTATTTTGCTATAACTTATGTTTTTGTTGCTGATTGCCTTTGTACAGTTATTTTGCAATCATTTATCTTAGTAAAAAGATATTGAGATGCGGTTTTTACTAAATTCTTACAAATGTATTCTGTTATTATTTTTTACAAAAAAAAACTATATGGCTCCATTTAATTTTTTTGAGAAAATGCGTTATATTTGCTGTTATGTCAAAAAAATCTATATAGCGGCGGCAGACAAAACAAAAACAGTTACATTAATTCTAAAATACTCTTTTCAAGAACATTATAAGTATGTTGAAATCCGTTTAGCCGTTTTAAAGTTATTTATATATATAGAAGACTTCGATGATCGCCCCCCAGTACTTTATGTTAAGAGATATGGTAAAAATAATTTCCAATGTTTTTTCTTGACCACTTTAGTAATAAAATTTTTTACCCTAGGTTTTTACGACTTCTAGTTTTCCAGATATAGCCAGCTGCCCTTCTTAGTGGGCCACCCGGTACGTTGGTAAAATTTAAAAAAAAACATACGATTTTATTGACCGATTTTAAAGGAACAAAGGTTAGACTGAAAATCACTCGCAATTATTAAAGAAACGTTAACAAACACCAAGTTTAAAATTAAATTCTTAGGAAAAATGTATGATCTTTGAAATTAAAACTGGAGTAAGGCAAGGATATGGACTCTCTTCACTTCTCTTAAACTGCGTCTTAGAAAAAGTGATACAAGAGTAAATTGTAAACAACAAACGTCAAAGAAGATTGTCTAGCCTTTGCTGATGATCTCCCAATTCTTGCTCAACACATTCTCTCTGCACAAAAAGAGATTGAACTTCTTAAGAAAACGGCCGCAAAAGTAGAACTCCAAATATCATTTGGAAAAACACAATATATGACTTGCAACAAATTAAATACACCGCCTTTGAAAAAAGATATGGAAACATATAACGTGTCTCTCACTTCAAATATTTAGGCGAAATAATTATGGAAAACAGTTTGGAAAAAATTAGTAATGACATAAGATGCCAAAAAAAAAGAAACTGCATTTGGACTAACAAGAAACATAAATAACAATTAATGCATATCAAGAAACACAAAACTAAGACACTACAACACTGTAATTAAACCAAAATGTTTGTATGCGTAAACATAGAGGATCATTAGGAAAATATTTAGCCTTAAACAAATACAATACAACGTACGGATTAAAAAGAAACTCAACCGATATGAAAAGAGAAGACTTAAGTTTTACGGTCATATAAAACAAATAAATCTAAGCAGGCTAACCAGACAGATGGTAGAATTTTATGAAAACAGGAGTAAAGTCAAAAAGAAACAATGAAATGGATTGTTGCCATAAGAGATGATCTAGCACTACCTAATGTCACACACAAAGACATTCAAGATAGGAACACTTTTAGTCAAAAGGTTCAATAGTAATATTTGTGTTATTTACCAATCATTACTGCATCTTTATCTAGTTAAAAATGCTTTTTTCTACTTTTATTCTAGATGATCATTTTTGATTCGTTCAATGTCTGAGTCGGAGTAGACACGTTTTATCGAACTCCGTCTTGAAATCCAATTTTAACGGGCAATTAGTGCAAAAAAATTCTGATTCTTCGTTCATAGTTGTATTAATGTTTTAAGCACTCTTTTGTGAAAAAAGTATGTATGAAACTGTAGAATTAAAGTGGTAATTAACATATTTATTTAAACAAGTTTTATATTACAAAGTTCGCATATTTCAATTGAATGTGAAAACATTTTCTGTTAGAACCGATAACACCAATTGATGAACTTGAACGTCCGGTTATCTTAACGTGCAGTGTATTGTGTTTGTTTTACTTTTGCAATGGCAAAAAGAAATTACAAAAATCAGGATGGGATTTATTGGAAGCTACTATCGTAAGTGATTTGCCTGTAATTGATAACGAAGGATCAAGTGAAAAAATGAAAAATCTTTTGGATAATCTCAGAATCGGTATAAAAGAAGATTTTAACGAGTCTTTGACTAACTTAAGAAGTAACCTTTAAGTAATTAAGGATAAGACTGAGGCAAATGCTACGGAAATTTCAAAATTAGAATTCAGATTAGATGATCTTGAGGTGCACGGTCGTCGGAAAAATTTACTTTTGTTTGGAGTCGATGAACTGCAAAATGAAAATACTGATCAAATAGTGTTAAATATAATCAATTCAACTCTACAGGTGAAACTTCATCTATATAATATAAGTCGGTGCCATCGTTTGGGTGGTTCACAGGCGAGATCTCCGAGACCAATAATTATAGTATTCGATACATACCGTTCTCGCGACCTTGTGTTTCGTGCGAAGAAATTGTTAAAAGGTTCTAAACTAGTAATATGTGAAAATTTAACAAAACTGCGCTTATGTGCTCTTAAAAGTGCTATTAAGAAGTTTGGAATGGAAAATGTCTGGACAAGAGATAACTGTTTATGGTGGAAGCTAGATGGAAAAATTTATAAGGCTAATGAGGAAGATTTAAAAGAACTCTGTCGTTCATAAAACATTCATTTTCATTTTGGTCGTTTTGTTCTTTGTTCAGCTATAGGTATGCTTTTATTTTTATCGAATAACATTAAATTTTAGGGGGCTTTTTGTTTTCCATATGTAAATATGTTTGTATTTTACTTTAACAAAATTTAATTTTTAGATGGTATACTTTCTTTGTTGTGAATTGATTAGTAAGATTTTTATTTTATGCTTTGTATGGTTTAATTTGTTTGATTTATCAATCCAAATTTTAATTATCTTAATATTGTAATGATGTAGAAAATGTTGATAAAACAATAAGATAATTTAGAATTTTTAAGTTTATCGGTATAAACGTCAGAATATCTTAGTTCTCATGTAGTATAAAATGTTTTCATTTTTAATAATTAGGTATAATACAATTTTTAATTTCATCTGAGTTAAAATTTTCTTTTTACAGTTTAATTTTTCTAAAAAAAAATGAGACGGGTTCGACAGTGAAGAACAGTTGGTGCTGGAATTTATTGATGAAGTACTTGACATAGATAGCATCAGTGTAAATAACAGAGATATTTGTTATAAGTCGATTTCTGATTTCCGATTTAAATATAATACTAATATTTGTATTTTTCATACTAACATTCGTAGCATATCCAAAAATTTTAATTCTCTGCAAGAATATATAACATTTTTGATAATATATTTGACGTAATAATTTTGTCTGAAGTTTGGTATAGTCTTGATGTTCAATTTTTTAATTTAGATAATTATGATCTCTATCACAATCATAGTCATATAAATAAAAGTGATGGAGTGATTGTCTATTGTAGGAAAAATATTTTACAAAATTATAAGGTTATCGATGTAAAGAATTTTAAATTTTTGAGAATCACCATAAAAATAAACCATCTTAAAGTTGCTATTACCTCAATATATAGAACTCATTCTTATTGTACTACAGATTTTTTAATAATTTCTCTCAAAGATTATATGAGGGATCATATGCAAAGTAATTTTGAAATATTAGCGGGAGATACAAATATTGATATCTTAAAACACGATCGTTTAGCGGAAGAATATTTAAATTTGATAGGCGAGTTTTCTCTTTATCCTTGTATTAAAAACGTTACTAGGGTTGATAAAACATCTGAATCCTGTATTGACCACATTAACATCAAAACATTTATCAAAAATGACAATATCTTACCCATTATTTGCAAAAGTAAAATTACAGATCACTACCCGGTTATAGTGAACATTAGGAATAACAAAAATAAAATTACTAACGATACAGGCAGTAATGAAGGTAAGTATTGGAAATCCAAAAAAATAATTAATTATGATACATTTTTACAAAAATTAAAATGCATAAAATGAACTTTGCATCTCAAACATCTATTGACTTAGCTGTTTCTCAATTTTCAGATATGTTAAATAAGGTATTATCATCCTGTATGTTTACTAAAAAATTTAAAGTAAAAACAGTGCAAAAAAACCGTGGATTACCAATATAATTTTAGAACATATCGCGGTAAGGGATATATATCACAAAGAATTTTTAAAAGATAAACTCAATGAAGCTAAATTCATACAATATAAAAAACTGAGGAATTCAATAAATAATATGATTATGAGAGAAAAAAACAAATATTTTAAATCTAAAATTTCTAAAAAACTGATTCAAAAAATATCTGGATGTATACCAAACAAGCAGCTAATTTAAAAACAAAAAGAATACAATTAATATCATTAAAATAAAAACTGAAAATAATATTGTTATTGAAAATGATACTGACATTGCTAGTGAATTCAATAATTATTTTGTTAATATTGCTGGATCTTTAACAAATTACATAAAAACTAGCGATAGCTATAAACTTAAATTTGAAAGATTAAATCAAAATTTATTTTTTTACCCATCATTGAAGATGATATTGTACCCACTATCAAAAAATTAAAAACTACTTCCTCAACTGGTTCTGATGGAATTAGTAACAAAATTTTAAAACTATGTGCTACTATTATTTCTAAACCTTTGTCAATTATTTTTAATAGATGTTTAGAGGCAGGTTATTTTCCTAGAGCTTATAAAGATACAATTATTATACCTCTTCACAAGGGAGGAGCCACCGAATTACTTACTAATTACAGACCTATAGCATTGTGCTCTAATATTTCAAAAGTTTTTGAGAAAAATAATAAAAACTCAACTAGTAAACTTCTTAACAAAATTTAGTATCCTATCTTCCCGTCAATTCGATTTAGAGAAGATAGAGACACGACAGATGCTTTGGCTTTTCTAACAAGAAAAATTTATAAAAATATGGATAATTCTAGATGCTCTATTGCTGTATTTTTAGATTTAGCCAAGGCATTTGACTGTGTCAACTATTCTATCCTTTTGATAAGCTTGAACATATTGGTATCCGTGGTACATCCTTACATTTTTTCAGAGTTATCTAAGTGACAGATATCAATGTGTTAGAGTAAATAATAAAATAAGTACATCTCTTAAAATTAAATATGGAGTTCCACAAGGAAGCGTTCTTGGGCCAGTTTTGTTTAATATTTATATCAATGATTTATTGATTCTTTTCAATGATGTGGACATTTTAGCGTATGCTGATGACACAGTTTTGTATATCGGTGGTTCCACTTGGGATTATGTTATGTTATCTGCTTCAACTAAGCTATCAGAAATAAAATACTGGCTAGATAACAACTGTTTAACTTTAAATTATAGTAAAACTAAGTATTTGCCGTTTTCTTCTTATGCTTGTAATTTACTTACGAACGAGCATATTGTTGTTCATAATGTTAATTGTAACAGAAATAGTTGTACATGTAATATAAACATAGCTGGGGCATACATCTATAAAATATTTAGGTATATTTTTGATTCAAACATGAAATGGGATGTGCATATTAACCAATTAGTTACTAAACTAAGAAGATACATATATTTATTTAAAACTCTTAAACATACATTTGAAATTAAAATTCTGCGTATACTATATTTTGCATTTATCCAGTCTTCCTTGAATTATGGAATATTTATTTGAGGTGGCGCTTTGACAACTCATCTATCAAAGTTAGAAATAACACAGAAATTAGTATTGAAAATTATTTACAATAAAAAATTGTTTTTTCTAGCGACGCTTTGTTTCGAGAAGTAAATGTTTTTGATGTAAAACAATTGTATTTTATATCTATATCAAAGTTTTAGCATAAATCTAGGTATAATACTCACTCATATGATACTAGACTGAAAGATAACAATCTGTCGTACGTAATATCAGCAAGAAAAAGTGTAGGTCAATCTAATTTCTTATATTACATTCCACTTGTTTATAATTTTACATTGCAATATTATGATTTTAATTTTATAGCAAATTTATCTATGTACAGCTACAAAAAATTGATTAAAAAAATTCTGTTTTTAATTCAAGACAACAAATTTCTTTATTGATGAGTAAATAAAATAGTTAACTTCATTTTAAATTTAACATTTTTTAATCATTTTTAAATACAACATTGTTAAGTTTTTTATATTCATCACTGTTGCTATCGTAAATAATCAATAAAAATATTAAACAATTTGTTCTTTTTTGAATTTCTTTGCTCAGATTTTACAATATAATCAAGCATATGTTCACAGCATCAAATTTAATGATATTGGAACTTAGCTGGAACTATGCTTACTGTGTTGATTTCTTCTTTTTTATATATTAATTTATTTTCAATTATCCGGTTTTCCATTTTTTTTCTATGTCACATTTATTCATGTTTTTTTCCTGTACTTTATTTTTCTGTTGTGTATTTATACATGTATTATGTAAATAAATAAATGGTTATTATTATAATACTAACATTCTGGATTAATTTTCAATTACAGAATATATAGATTACCAAATATCGCCCGAGAATATTCTCGCACTTGTTACGGAATGAGGACAAGTATGGCCATCTCGTGACTGTTAACATAACGTTGCCTTTGTAGACTATTATTACCAAAAATTTCATTAACGATGCTTAATTGTAGTAATATCGAGTATAAATGATACATTTTAATTTTTAAGTATAACTCATTTTGAAAGGCATATAAACGTAAAATTAACTTCCAAAAATTTACTTGAAAGTATAATCTGTCAGTAGGTACCTACATACAAGAGAGATTCTGAATCAATTAAAAAATACAAATTCGTAGTGAACTGTAATCATACAAACACAAAATTTGTTTTAGTTAATGTCAGAGATTTATTTACTAATGGAAGTACTCCAATCTACATTCTACATACCACAAATCTATGCTTTTCTATATATGACCAAGATTAAACAAACACCTTTGTTACCACGATTATAACCAGGAAAACTATAATATTTAATGTATGAACAGAATCTGCAACTTAAGAAGTTGGTGTGTTGTTCACTACCACGAGTAAGTGGAAGTTTAGCTTTATTACTGATGTGGTGTTTAAAAATGAGAAATGTTTTTTAAATCATTGGGAACCTAAAATAGCCTTGTTTGTTAAGACAACAAAAAGCCATACATTTTTCTTTTGAGAGGTAGTCTCATAATTTCCTTTAACATGATAACAACAAATGAAGATATTGAATATCTATGAAATATAATGGTCCCACAATTAGAGACAATGATAATAAAAAGTTAATACACCACACATTTACAGCCATGTTCAATACATACAAACTGAAAACTGATAAAACACTAGAGGTATTAAAGAAGCTGCAGTATAGGGTAATGTTATACCCCGAGATTAGTCCTTTGTGTAAATTGTTTAACATTTTTTTATTGGTCCATACTTCCTTTGTCGTAGAAAAGGTATAGTCTGCAACATGTTTGGAATAACTATTCCGCACTTATGGAATCGACACACTCGCCTTCAGCTCGTGTGACAAACAATCCACTTGTAAAAAATATGCCGTATTTCAAACTATTTTGTACTGGTGTCTTAATGTTTTGGTGGCAGTCTAGTATAATATATCAAGTAAGTAAGACATAATTGTTTTATAAGCGCTGTTATTGGTATTAATTAAGTCATATAATAGTATATTAGAAAGAACAAGTTTTATAAGGTTTGATTGCCCTTATAAAACAAGTACTTTATACTATTTTTTCTAATTTACCATCCCATTTTTAATTTAAAAATGGTGTAGAAAATTTTTGTATTGATTGATATGGTTGGTAACACTCTATGTCAACTTGATTTTTGAATCGTTTTTACCGCCGTCTGTCAATTGAAATACAAATTTCTAATTTTATTTAATTAACGTAATAAAAATGGAATACATACCTGATAAATCGGAAACGGCATACAAAAAACAATTTGCGAAATTTGGAAAGATAAAGGAAAGAAAATAATAATAATATTCAAACTTTATCAGAAAATGTTCTGTTGACATACTTTGAATCCCAACGTCAACAATATAAGCCTTCCACACTGTAGAGGACTAATTACTCAATGTTGAGGTCATGTCTTTCAATTCATCTGAACACCGATATTTCAAAATATGCAAAACTGCAAGCTTTCCTTAAACGGGCTTCACAAAGCTATAGGCCAAAAAAATCTAAAATACTAGAAGAGGACGAGATAATAGTTATTTATGTAACAAGGACAAAAAAGTGCACTTTTATGTACGAGACTGAAAGCTTATTAAAAAGCACTTTTTTCCGAGGTACATATTAATTTTTCCGTTAACCTTAAATTAATTAACAATTTTTCATTTATTACCGTTTACGAAAACAAAATGTTTAGTAATTTTAAACAAAAATTTTACGTTTGTTCTGATTTTACTGTACCTAATGTTCACTTCACCGTTCAGTATTGCTTAACATTTGTGTCAAAATTTATTAAAGGGAAATAAAAGCTTTCCGCGTTCGAATATTGTACCGATAAAGCATTTGTTTACAACACAATCACATAATTTTATAAGAGCACTTGATTATGATAGGTAATAGGTAAAACATGTACTTTTTTATAATTTATTAAAATAATAAAAATTACATTTAGGTAGTGTTATTTTTTGAAGTATATTTAAAAATGTAGTTATAGTTGGAAGCCTACCTCAAAATTAATGCATTTCTTTAATTGTTTATGATCAAAGATGTAATGAAGTTTCTCCTATTAAACACATTAAAGTCGATTCTTAGTAATTGGACATATAATAGTTATAAGACTGAGTTTGTACCGTGGTCAGACTTATAATCATTTTATATTCAATAAAAATATTGCCTGACCGTAAGAAAGTATGCAAACGTAGTTTTTTGATTCACTCCGAAAATGTTTAAAAAATGTAATAATCTTCTTTCAGCTTATTGAAAACTGTGAAATTCACCTTGTTTTTGTGTACGAATAAATCTTAAACCCAGTAATGTTGATGGCTTATATGATTCTATTTTTGTTTTTCCTGCGACAGAATCAATATTCAAATGATTTTTCACAAGTAATTACTGTTCTTGTGTTTTCCATTAGCATTATTACTTATTTACATCAATCAAATACAGTAATAGAAAGGTATCCATAATTAACTCACTTCTACTGTAGGTTTTGTATTTTATGATCGTGAAAATTTTGTATCGGAACTCCGCTTCTGTATCAAAATGTTACCTAATAAAATTGTCTAAAGCAATCTCAAGTCGTATGAATTCTGTCTTACCTTATAAATGAATAACTTTAAAAAGAAGTTAAAGTGTTACATATTGAAAACAATGTGTCGAGTATTGTGAGATTACAACCAGGCTCTTCTATATGCTTCGCACATTGTAGAAACTATAAACAATTTATTAATATCATTTCAAAGCACTTAAAATCATTTACTTGTAATTTGAACAACAAATTGTTTTTGTTCAAAGTTGTGTGGGATTGAGAAATTGAGGTTATAAATGGAAGTAAACAAACAATATTCTGCAGTATCTAAAATAAGCTTCAGTATGTACCTAAAGTACTGTAATATCCTGTGTAGTCACTAAATTCATCCTTTCTTAAAATGGGTTTTCATACTGGTTACTTCGACTTTATTTAATTTGACATAAAAATAATAATTGACATTGACAGATGTTTGCGGACGAAAAGTATTACAGTTAAAAAAGTGTTACTTTTATGATTATTCAGGGAGTACGTAAAACTCAATTTTATAATGAGGTCGACGGAAAATAAATTTATTTGTGAGGCTGAAAATGTGAAATACCTTGCAATGTAAGTGTGTATAATTCTTGCAGATCTTTTTATAAACTTTACAAAATTGTTTGTAGGTGATCTTAATTATTGCGTACAGTGGAGCCTGTAGACGGGAGGAACTTGCCAACATGACACTGAAAGATATCGATTTCAAATTTGATTTAGTTACGGTTTTACTGCCTAAAACAAAAAATTTGCAGATAAAAATTGGATTGCACTAGTAAGAGAATATTTTAAATTAAGACCACAAAAAGTTACACACCGTCGGTTTTTCCTCACTTACAGGAATGGCAAATGTATAAATACCCCCAATGGGATGAATAACATGTGGAACATTTGCAAAGAAATTGCCAATTTTTTTTCGATTGCCACACCCGAGCTGTACACTGGGCACTGTTTTAGACGGTCCAGCGCAACCCATTAGCAAATCATGGGGGCGATTTGTTAACTATTAAGCGACACGGAGGGTGGAAGTCGAGTGCCGTAGCAGAAAGTTACGTTGACACATCTTTAAAAAACAAGATTTATGTGTCACAAATGCTTTGACCCAATACTGAAGTTTACTCATCTGGAAGCTCCAGAGGACCAGACCCAAGACCAGACCTACCTCTAGAGCTAAATTACAGAAACAACGAAATCATTACCGTTGACAATAGAAATGTGCCAACCATAAACATCCAAGCGCAAGACACAGCAAATGTGACAGTAAATATAATTAATTGCCAATGTAATAGAAATAATTAGGATTTATATTTTTCTTGTAATATTGATAATTATAATCGTTCCTTCGTATTAACCGAGTTAGTTTACTAACGCTGTTTCCGACCTGCAACATTCATTACACTTGAGTCGTTGAGATTATTTTGCCGATCGAACTCTTAAAAATTAAATTCCCCTAAATCCATTAAAGTACAGTGTGCTATTATGAATAAGTTATAATTGACGCCTACTGCAAAACGTTAATTGGCGTATTATTAAAGCAAATTAGAAAAATAGTGTAAAAAATACTGAATAAAGTCAGTACCGCGTTTACATTTGTGTCTTATTGAATCTCACTAGTCACGTAAACACTACCTAATGTTCTTTAGATAACACCAAAACTTTCTGAGTGATTTCAAATATTTAGTTTAATTACGATTATAATTTAAACATGTTAGAGCAGTAATGAATTAGTGTTGTGTCACATAAGTTGTATCAATAAATTAACGTAAAAATGAATCTTTTAGGTGTAATTGATATTATTATTTTAATAATACGTCTGTATTAGTTACTATCGCAAACGATAAGATAACGAGCAAACGTAAAATTTGTGACAATATAGGCCCCATTGCGACCGTTGCTACACTCGACATTTAAAAAAAACATTTGTAAATTGTAGATTTTTAAAATAAAGGTTTACTTATATTTTGATGTAAGTTTTAATTTTTTTTTGTTTATATTATTTCTTGGATTAATGTTTTTCATTTACTTTAGTTGAAGAGAAGTTAAATTATTTAGAATACTGCAGATGCATAGCATCTTCTTGAAACCCTTTAATTTTCCTAACAATACTTTCAAACATATTAAAAGAAATCTACACCGTTTGCAACGTAATATTTAGAAGCAAACAGAGTTAATCTCCTTATTCTCTCTCATTTACCGTTTCATGTACCACGCTTTTGTGACTACGTGGGGATTGTAACCACAGTCTGCCTTGCGGCATAAATAAATTAACTTCTGTCAGACGTAAGTATACTATTCTATTCCAAACAAAATACGTAAAAGAGACTGTATTCAATTTTGTATGTTACTAACAAGCGAAACTAAACGTAACTAATTATGATCTTGAGAAATTGTACATAAGTTTTACGAGTAGTATATTATTAATTAAACAAGTCATTAAAAAAAATAATAAATTGCCTTAGTATACTTGCAAGCAGAGATGGGCTGTGTAAAACTGGAATTTGAACAGAACGTCCAAAGTGTTTAATATTCATGTCATATAAAGTGCTTAGCAACATAATTGAGAAACTTTAAACGCGAACTGAACAGGGCCTATCCAATATTAATTTTTCCTAAATACAATTTACAGATAATTCATACTTCAAATTTAAAAAGTTTTTATGTAATCACAATTTGTTTTGTAAATGTTACATTTTGCGACAGTACACTTAGTTTAAATCAAATATTATCTTTGATTTTTCTGAAAACAACCTTACGATGTCAAATTTATGAAAACGCGAAAATAGTTTGTATTTCACGTGTCTATGCTGAAATAATGTGGCGTTGTCACAAACAAAAATGATATATATTTTTTTCTTAGATTTTGTAGTACGTGATGTAAATTGTTTATAAATGTGTTTATATCTATATGTAATATAAGCATTTTTTTGAAAATGTTGCAAATATATTAAACTACTTTGAACTTTCAATTATTTCCAAAGTAACATCCCTAGCCAATTCGTAATTAATATTTAGAAACATTTCCTTTAAATAATACAAATCTGTAACAATATGTCGTAATAGGAAAAAATAATTATATTAAAAACAAATGACAAATAATAATTGTTATGAAACCAGTATACACAATAAATCTCTTTTATTCACAATCATATTGTAATATGCCAATTACACTGCATGTGAAAAGTTGGGAAATACGCGATTACACAATTGGTGTTCAAAATTTTTACCAGCTAGCCAGGAATAATTATTACTGACCGGTTACTAATTCTTTAAAACGCCACTCGAGCGCTTGTGAAGTATACTAAAATGTAAACACAATTAAAAACATAACCATAAAATACGCCTTAAGTTCGTCGTATGGCTTTAGAAATCGATTTAAAATATCTTGGTTTTGTTATATTGTTAATTGTGGAAGTACTCAGTTGTGTATAAAGTTTTAAGGAAAAAGTATAAGTACGGTTTTTCGCATTCCAGTGATTTTACTATAAACATCAGCGATTATCAACCCCATTTGACTGCATCATCACAGATCGGAGAGAGAAATAGCTAAACGCCATTAAAGGAAAAAATTTTCATGAATGCAAGCAGAAGAATGCTTTTGTATGTTTTAAACATTTTATATCAGTTAATTATTAGGATCACCGAATGGAAAATATAGTATTTGGTTTATACGATCATAGGAACATCCGATGAACTTACAGATAAGTTAAATAATAGTTGGATCCTAACTCTGTATTTGTGATATGACAAACAATATTCTGTTTCAAGTTTAGATTGGTACGAACGAAAAAGGAAAAGCATGAAGAGACGGTTATACGATCATGAAAGTGACCATAACATAAGCTTAGTGGAGATGAGATGTTTGAAGGTTTATGTGTGAATTTGCATTAGTTACTACTAATTATAGATCTGTTCAAGAAGGTCATTCAACTACTGCTATCCGTAGTTTCAACAGAGTAACTCATGATTTACCACGACAAACAACTAATATACACATTGTTTTGACACCACAGCAATTTAAATTAAGACGTAATTACTAATGATATTATGGAACCATTTGCTTAAATAAATAAGCACATAAATCTTTTAATTACTTACTTCCATAAAATTGCAAGGTTTGTTTACACCCAGGGGAGTGTATACCTAACCTCGATTATAGGGCTATCTTATTGTTGAGGTAGTCATAGTCTCGATTACAACGCAAATGGAAATAGAGCAAGATAAGCGGTATAATAAAACACAAATTATCTTATTTTGAAAAATTAATAGTTACATTAGAATTACCGTAAGTGTTTATGTTCACATTTAAACATCCTTTCATTTCCTCCTTTGTTATATTAAAGTGTGCCGACTGTGAATCAACACTGGATGAAGTAGAAGGCCCCGGTTGTGACAGTGAGAAAAGATTTGTTGTATATGTCTCCTGCTGTGATAATGGGGATTGGTGCAAGTTGAGGTACGTTGCGTAGATAACATTTGTGCTACTTGAATTTGTCCATCTAACGATTTGTCAACATAGCTTTCAGCCACCGCACTAGACTTCCACCCTCCCAGCCTCTTTAATTGTATCACGTCTCCACCATTATCGGCAAGTAGTGTAGCAGCCGTTCTACGAAAACAATGCCCCGTATATGCTTCTATATTATTTAATTTTAGGTGAGCTGCAATTTTTTTAGGAAATGATCCAATAGAATTATGCCCAAATGGTTGTTTTGTAATTTTGCCAAATCGCAGCTGCATAAACAACTTCTCATTTATAACATTTTCTCGAAGACCAATGTATTCGACTAACATTGCAATCCATTGAGGATTGGTAAGAACAAATGAACGAGGTTGATAGGTTTTAGTATTCGGAATCGTAATACAAACTTTATCTTCTAGGAAACTGATGTCTGTAACCTTCATTTTGTAAAGCTCATCACTGCGACAAGCACCAGATACACCAATTATTAGAGCAACCTAAAATTTATATATTAGCATGTAGTTGCATTCAATAAATGAAAGTTACTTTTGTGGAAGAAATTCTTTTGGTGCGTCATTTAAAAATGTATTAATATCAGTAGCTGTGAAGACGCTCGATTTTTTAGCTAAGTATCCAACGTTTTGTTTTTTAAATACGCCTGTAGTTTTGAAAATCGCGACAGATCAATATTTTCGTTTATATTTAATGTTTTTCGCAACATAGAGTAAGTCGCCCATAAAGTAGAAGGTTTTTTAACTTTAGCTAACTCCCCAAAGTACGCTAGCACGACATTTTCCGAAACGTTATGTACTGTTTTATTCTTGCACCAATCTTTAAACATACGATAAACTAATTCATATCTCTCCTTACTTTTTCTGGAAGCAAGCTTTTTCCACGCTTTCGGCCGCTTCGCGTAATTCTGGAGGAGTACAATGTATAAATTCGCTTGATTCAGACATTATTAAAATAACGCGACAAATAAAATTTGATTGCATTACAATATGGCTGTTTCCATCGCCTGCTTTTTTTAAAAATTGATGTCAAGTCATGGCATTATGATAAGTAACAGTAATTAATTTTTTAAGATTTTTAAAAAAATTAATGATTGTGAATAAAATAGTATACAAACCTCGGCAAAGGTTCTATTCCCGAGTCTCGAGAAATAGTTTACCTCGAGGCTGCGCCTCTCGGTAAACTATAATTCTCTCGACGGGAATATAAAACTTTCTGCCTCGGTATGTAATATACTATTTCTATTTTGCCGCAAAAGTGATTTCATAAAGTTTAGTTTATAAAACGTAAATGACGTTATTTGCGTATTATAAAGTCCTTTATTTCACGCAACTTTTAACATTTAACAGTTGGTAACAATGAGTAACTAAATATTGACATTTGTTGAGGTTTAACATTGGTTTTAACAGATTTATACTAACTGGAATTTGTGCAGTTTGTAACAAAGGGATAATAAGGATATTTCAAAATTTAGGTAAGACTTCAAAGAAAATGTGTTTTACTAATTTTATTTTTTTTTTTTTAATTATGCAGCAGCGATTACAACCCCTGGAAGCAAGTCATTAGCAAACTGAATGAGAACGAGGAGATATGATTAGAAGAATGTAAATCAATTTTGTTTTAGAAACCAGAAGGTAGAGCTGCAATTACTTAAAAATATTACAATCCCTCAACATATCGCTAAATAGCGAAAAATTGCATCTGCCTATTTATAGTGCAACTGTTTGATCGCTTGCATAAATCAGGATGTTCCACGATTAGATGTACATGCTTAAGTATGGGTTCTTGACTTTCTTTTAAGGTGAAAAGTTCCAATAAACATATATTTTAAAATCAACCGTTACAAAGTTATTAAAATTATTATGTTCAAAAAATAACATTAAGTGAGTAAACAATTTTTTTAAATAAGTACACTTGTTAGTTTCACAAAATTAAATGCGCAGCTACATGTCATTTTCAAAATGAGGTTCTCGATTAGCTAGGCATGTTCTCGCCTTTCATCATATCGAGATAACAGAGCTCATAACAAAAATTCTTTTTACAGATGGGGCTACGTTTAACTGAGAAGGAATAGCAAACAAAAAAATTCACGTTTGGGCGCTTGAAAATCCACATAGATCCAAAAAATCACACTTCCAACACCGTTTGTCTATTAATGCCTGGTGAAATACTATCTTGGAAATAAATTGATTGGGCTATATTTGTATTTGAAGATTGCTTGACGTAAATGGCAATAACTTTGTAGCAATTAATTATACACTACATGCTTAATGCAACTTTTCTGCTTAAAAGAACTTCAAGAACGCATACTTTAACTACTGTACACTCAATCCTGGGACCCCTGTATATAAATTACATTTGTTACTGAATCTCTTGTACATTTTTGTAATATACTTAGTTACCTAGATAATTGTAAAGTGTAACTTCTAGATTAATAAATTTTTAACTTATGTACAATTTTCTAATGTAAAGCAAATTAATATCCAATTCAAAGTTTCCACCAAAATTTCTTCTAGTGCGCATGTGGAGAAATCCCGTGCGCGGGTCGTATTTTAATCAAATTCATATATAGGTAGTTCGAGTATCGAATTTGTGTACATCGAAAATGAAATACTGAAAAACAAACTCGTGAACGTTTCATTTATTAATATTTATCTTAGGAACATAAGTGTAATGATTAACGTATTAAAAATAGGTGTAATAATAATATTAAGTTTAGAAACATATTTGTAAAGGTAGGTACAATTTAAAAATAGAGTTATTTATTTATGGTGCAATTATTATATACATTAACAATGACATTGTTTGAATCCTTGGTATGAATTGCAATTCCTGGAGTATTTTGAACATTAATAACATCATTAGATACTTCCATAGAAGAAACATTAGATATTTGAGCGATTGGCTCTTTATTCGCTGGACAAGAACAGGAACAAGTAACCTGTTCAACCGATATCAGTCGTGAAGTTGGAGGATTAGGGCTAGAGTTCGACAACATCTATGCTACATCTAGTTTCTTTTTTATACAGTGTGTCTACTTAAGTTGGACTCATATGGGAAAGTTTTTTATTATTAGTTTTAGGAATAAAAGTTATTCTTCATAAAAAGTTCTGCATTATCTAAAACCTAAAATGCAATCATCAGATATTTCTTATTTTTAAGCCGTATACGAGGTTTGTTAAAAATATTAATCTTACTCTAGAGTAAAGTACCTTTGTTTTTTACAATACACAAAAATTTTATGAAGTAAAGGTGTTTAAAATTAAAAGTTATATTCAAATATGCAATTACAGTTATTTAGCATAAAAATTAAGATTTGGTGTAGAAGTATCGATGTAACCTTCGGCTACCGTAGAACTTTTCCACCCTCCATGCCTCTTAATAGCTATTAAATCCCCTTGATTAGCTAGTTCCGTTACACTGCTTCTACGGAAACAATGGCCAGTGTAAACATCTGCATTTGGTAATTTTAAGAAACTTGCAATAATTTTAGGCATTTGACCGATTTTATTTATACCTATCGGGGAATTTATGCAATAGCCATTTCTATATGTCATAAAGAACCTATCATTTGTGGTATTTGGACGCACATTTACATATATTTTTAGTAAACTAATCCATAATGGATTGGTAATTGCAAACTGTCGAGGAATATTATTTTTGGTTTTTGGTATGTTAATCAGAATAACATCGTCTTTCAAAACGACATCTTTCGTTGTCATTTTGGTAATTTCATCTCTTCTCAAAGCACCATTTTATCCAACAATGAGTACCACCTAGAAAAAATGGATGGTATAAAATGGAAAAAGCTTATGAAGATAAGGAAAATTATATTTAAATGTAAAATTCTATAGCTATACCTTGATTGCCAGGTACATATTGTCATCAGCGAGTTCAATAAAATTGTTAATATTGTCAATGTCTAAGATTTGGGACTTCTTTGGTTCATAGTCTTTTGAGCAGTTTTTTAAAAATGCTGTTAATTTACAGAAATTGGCAATGTTGACATTGTTGTATACATTTATGCAAGTTCGCAACATGGAATACTTTGACCATAATCACGAAGCCTTGTATTTTTTGTAAACAAACTGAAGTAAGCCAACATAATGTTTTCAGATATTATCAATACATTATTCTCTTTTAGCCATTTGAAAAAAATTTGAATCTCCTTTTCGTAAACTAATCGCGACTTTTGGGACAAAAGTGCATAATGTGACTCTTCGGCCAAAGCCAGACGTTCTATGTTTTCCCAGCCTTCGTCACACATTCTGCACATTCTCTTTTCTTCCGTTTTCAAATACTTTCTCATTTCCTAACCTAAGCCTAGCTATCATTTTCTGTGATGGTGATAATGATGTTTATAGTGATGATGGTTATGACAGAGATTAGGTGATGATGTGATGATGGTGGTGATGTGATGATGGTGATGATATGAGGATGATGATGATGGTGAGGATGTGATGGTAATGATGTGGTGATGTTGAAAACTCTCTAATAGTCTAGTCGAGACGTGAGTTTTCTGCGAAAAATAGTTCTGATAGTCGTAAAATTATGAACGATAGCTCATTCGAATCGGAATGCTATTCTGAGAAAAGCGTTTTTATGATTTTTTCTGCCGATAAAAATTGCAACTGTTATTAACAAAAAACTAAAAAAATAATAGGCGGCTGAGCATCGTGGCAATAACTCAAAAACTATAAGAGATAGCGGAAATCTTAAACAATATTCTGAAAGAGAAGGATATTTCCTATAAACAACCTCTAACACCCGAAACTGTAGCTCTATTATATATAATTTTAATTTATCGCTGAAGATAAGGTTCCGCGCGACCGTTTCAGCATAAGCGTGCCGCTTCTAACTACATACAATACACCACATGTAACAATTTTTTATAGTATTAAATATTATTTAAAAATATTGAAAAAATTCAGGTGTCATCTAGACACTTGAAAGAATACGGTTTAGTTGTAAAAAATTATTATCTCAATTTTTCACAGAGTTGTGCAATTGTTAATTAACTAATTTTTATCTGACATTCGTTTTTATTAAAAACATGATAAATGATCACAAAAATTTTCTAATTGTTTATAATCGTTTTTTTTTTATTTTTGGGCATATAAATAAATAGTTAAGAATTTTTTTTTTTAATTGTAATTGACTCATTTCAACGTAATTAATTTAATTTAATTGTTTATTACGTTAACAAATTATTAAAAACGAATATGAATTTTTATTATATTTTATTTTCTCAAAGTACAAAAAATTTAAAACAACAACCATGTATAAGAAAGTGTTCAATAAGTTTCTTTACTATTTTTTATGGCGTTTTAAAAAAAAATGCGATCTTTCATATGAATGATCGATCAATGCTTTAAAAATTCGTCTTGATTGTCAAATACCGTATCTTTAATAGTTCAAAAGTTATAACGATTTATAACTTGACAAATTATGAAATAGCTATAGTTTTAGTATCGCTTTTTTTTTCAAAATGCTATAAAAAAAACTTTTTTAACACTTTGTTATACATGGTTGTTATTATAATTTTTGTACTTAAAAAAAAATAAAAAACATCATAATTGTTTATAACAATTTGTTAACGTAATAAACAATTAAACTGAAATTTAAGCAACTTGGCCGACAGGTATGTAAAGCAGTTACATAATCGATTCTTCAATAATTATAGCCAACATAACAGTTGGAATCAGCATTGAATTGAAGAGAAGAATGGGGAATGTTGGGCTGATTTAGTAGAATTACCACACGCCCGACAGGTCGGGGCTTTCAACTAGTTATAAATAATTTCCATGTGCAAAATTTTATAATTATCTGACCCTCAGTAGGAAGCGGTAAAAACGTGTAGAGGATCGATCTGCAATTTCACTTTCGTTTAACATAAAGTTCTAAAATTAATATAGGCATACGTGTATCACGATTGCCAGGTGACAAATAGCTAAATATCAAAAATAATAACAATAATTTCAATTTTATCGAAGCGGCAATTTAAATACGCGACAGAAAACATGCGACAAAAGAACGGTTAATGGAAAACTGTACGTGTTACCCAACATTTTATTTACTTAAACAATTGAACAAAAAAAGAATACAAGATATATCTGGAGTAGCCGACACGGAGGGAGAGAATTTATAATGTCCCAAGGGAGTTATGACCCTCTTTATTGATAGCGTAACTATGACGATATAAGCTTATAATATCCTGGTCAGAAATAAAAAACTTTATGACATTATAACTTATTCCACCGAAAAGTCAACGGTAGCAAACATAAGCTTAGCAATAGGTATCACGAGATATCTTTGATAGCTCCAAGTTACTGGCATAAACATTCAGAAAACTCCTAAGGTTTCAACTTCCTGTATAAAAGACAGTAATGTGTTTTTGGTATGCTGTGATTCTTAAGATGTCTTACTCTAGTTTGATTCCGTGTGTTACGTTGATTAATCTGTTTTTGAGTTGAGGATCTCTGGTTCTTTGCCATTCTCGTCGAAGTTGGCTTCTTGTATTAGTTAAGTCGAGTCGATCAATGTTTTTGGCCATGCTGCTGAAATCTATAGCACCTTCCTATAAGCAAAGGTCTACAGAAAACTGCATCAAAAAAGAAATATTAAGTATGAACATATTTTTACTTTTCTACATAGTCACCAGGAATATCTAAGCATTTGTTCAGTCGTGACACTAGTTTTTCGATCACCTCATCATAGAACTCTACAGCTTGAGCATTTAACCAGTTAGTGACAGTTTCTTTTATCACGTCATCATTTTTAAAGCGCCGGGTTTGCGAATTTCTTCATCAACTTTTGTTGTCAAGTCTTCATCAATGCCAGTTAGTCGCCCAGATCGTTCTTCATCCTGAACATTTGTTGTTCCTTTATTGAAAAAACTACATCATTTACGTACATTACCGTCATTCATTACACTTCCACCATGAACTTCAACAAGCTGCCGGTGAATTTTGGCGAGACAAACTTGTCTTGCGTTTAAAAACCGAATAACCAAGCGCACTTCACAATCGACGGGTTTATTGATTAACATGGCGACAAACAAAGCAGTGTTGCGATACAATCAACAGTGGCAGAAACATGAAATATTGCGTAGTCAGGGACTGGACAAGAGTGGCTGACCTTAAGCGAGCTTCACGTGATAGCCTGCGCGGACGCGTTACGCAATCGGTTCTTACTTAAAAAATGACCCTCGTATAGAGTGTAGTGAACGCTCCAGTTACTTTACTTTTTATGTCTTGGTACAATTTTTCTGGTTGTGGTTTATTTTCCACTTCTGAGGTGTTGTTGTCAGAGAATTCTTTTTCAGTTAATTTTTTGTCAAGCTTGCTGGAAGGTAAAATTTGTTGCCGGTTAATAAGTTTTAAGAGAGCCATGCGTAAACCTCATTAATTATGGTGATAATCTTGATTACGCTTTTTAGGTGCACAGTAATCCTTCTGGCTTAACTACAGTTGTGTGGGGTAAGTTTTTTTAAATGCTAACTTAACCTTACTTTACAAGAGGTTAAAAATCTCCAATCGGGATGTCAAATAACGATGCTCAATAACAACTCGTTAGTATCAATAAAAAGAAAACCACTGATAATAAGAAAAATTGTTTTTAATGCAGTCAATACGATATTTGCATATCACCAAATTTTCTGCAATAGATCGCTCATTTTAAAGAACTCGCTAACGTTTTTTCTTCCAACTATTCTCTCGCAACTTTAAAAGCATCCTAACGTTACTTGTTTTGTAAAAGACTATTGAACTACACTACAATATACAATTGAAAAAATAACTGAAAAATGAAGATAGTTACAGTTCTGAAATATTATATCATCCAAACCAATAATTATTTTATATGCGATTTACAACAATCCACTGCTAACGAACGGGAAAACACCAAAAAACCGCACCAAAAAACTATACTCAGACACGTATTTAATAGCTAAGCTATCATCATCAGCAAACCGATGAAATTATTCAACACAAATTTTGGCAAAAAAAGATGACCCAGAACAAAAAGTGTACAGAATTATCTAAAACAAAAATAGAGATGCACAAACTTGATCTCCAAAAATCTAACATAGTGGTTATTAGTGACGAATTAACTTTGTTGAGTAAAGGCTTGAAATATAACCTCAAATTTAACAAAGCACCCCTAGATCAGATTATTGTAGGAATTAAAAGTTTGATCAAACCTTTAGATGATAACCCTAAAAAATTCATTAGGAATGCCTGTAAAATTTAAATTTCAGATAATATTCAGCAGTTACCAAAATTTAAAGTTAACGCGAGAGAAATAAACATTGTTAAAAATCTTAAAGAGAAAAATTGTTGTTGTCTCAAAGCAGATAAAGGCAATGATGTAGTTATTTTGGACAAAGAGGATTATTTTGAATCAGTTATGGTGATACTTAATGAAGGTCTCTATTCATTAATATTTAAAAATTGTTTTCCGAAAATAATTACTGATACTAGTAGAGTCTTATTAAAATGTGAAAGTATTATACCAAAACAAATTAAGTTTAGACTAACGCTTTCTAACCCGGTTCATCCTAGAATGTATTGTTTGCCTAAATTACATAAACCCGGAAAAGCAATGCGGCCCATTGTTTCAGGTATTAATGCTCTTACTTATCTGATATCTAAATGGTTGTCAAATAAATTCAACAGTTTTGAATATCAACAATCAAATTTCAGTGTTCAAAATTTATAAAATTTTATTTAAAAAATTAAAAACATTGAGTTGACTGAGAACTAAGTTTCAGTTTCATTCGATGTCTGTTCATTGTTTTCAAGCGTTCTGATAGATGTCACTTTAGATTATTTAAAAGATATGTTACACCAAAATCATTTAGACAATTCAGAAGTAAATAATTCTATTAAATTAGCAAGATTATGTATGAGTCAAACTTTCTTCTAAATTAACAATAATATTTATCAACAAAATTATGGTACAACAATGGGTAACAGCTTATCTCCGTTTATGGCTAACTTGTTCATGGGTAAATTTAAAACTGATTTAAAAAATAATTTAGATTATTTTTCTAGAATTTGGTTTAGATATGTAGATGATGTTTTTTCAGTCATCGACACTAAAGTTTACAGCCCTCAGCAATTTGTAGAAATTTTAAATTCAAAATTTGAGACATTTAAGTTTACCTATGAAACAGAAGCAAACCTTAAGTTACCTTTTTTTGGACACTTTAGTGACAAGAAATGACAACAAACTAGATATAGATATTTATCGTAAAGACACTAACACTATGAGGTTTATAACAAATGATTCCAACTGTAGTGTGCAACATAAACTTGCATCTTTCAACTTTTTGATTCACAGATTATTACATTTCCCATTGTCAAAACAAAACTTTGATAAAGAACTGCAAAATATTAAGCAGATGGCATCATTCAATGGTTTTCAGGAATCAATTGTCTCAAACATAATTAGAAAACATAAACATAAATTAAACATTAGGAACATTACAACGTTAGGAACTAGTAATAACAAAATAGGTAAGAAATATACTGACTTCCAGAAAAATTGCAACACCTAGAAGTTGTCGAACGATTTTAATAAAATTTTCAGGAAACGTCTATTTTTATTAAACAAAGTGGTGATTAAAATTTGATTAAAATCTAGCCATTAGTTTTTGTTTTTTTGCTTGTTGTTTCCATAGCACATAGTCACAATAAATTTGAAGTATTAGACCATTTAGTAACTGTCAAGTTTGCAAATTGTTGTTGTTTCTTCATAATTTCATTCTGAACTTGAAAAAAATGCCGAGAGTACGTCTACATTAACATTTTGTCCAATTAAGGGATTTTGAACGTGGCCGTATTATTGGTATAAAAAAAGCCGGACTTTCGCTAAGAGAAATTGGTCGTCGTGCAAACCGAAATGTTTCATCGGTATTGAGATGTTGGTTGAAATGGGCCAAGAAAGGGGTTCAACATTGTCGCCGTGGATCTGGAGGTCCTCGAAGGACTACAGATCGCGAAGAACGTCGCTTAAGAGTTTTGGCCACAAGAAAGAGATTTTCAACAACTCGATCAATTGCAGATGATTGGATGAGAGGTATAGGACTTAGGATGTCAATGTCATCTGTTTATCGCCGGATAAGATCTTATGGGTTGCATTCATATCGTCCATTTTTATGTCTTCCTCTTACACCAGTGGAGCAACGAAAGGGTTAACTGAGCGCAAGAATGGCATCAAATTGTGTTTAGTGACGAGTCCCGATTTTGCTTGTGGGCCCACAATGGTCGTAGGAGGGTCAGACGGATACGTGGAGAACGTAAAAATCCAACATTTTTTGTGAAACGCAACACAGCCCTTACTCAAGGAGTTGTGATATGGGGTGCAGTATGTTATGGTAGCAGATCACCCTTAGTCTTTATTGACGGCAACCTTAACGCAGCTGGTTACATTGCTAATGTGCTACAACCAGTTGGCCTTCTATATCTTCAGGGGCTGCAAAATCCCATTTTCCAGCAGGATAATGCGCGCCCTCATACGCCAAGGGCTACAACACGGTTTTTGAAAGAATCTAACATTGCCGTCCTCCCATGGCCTGCTCGGTCGCCTAATTTGTCGCCAATTGAACATGTATGGGATATGATTGGTAGGCGACTAGGTAATTTACCGCACTCTCCAGATAATTTACACGATCTTCAGCAACGAATTCAAGAAGCTTGGAATGATATATCACAATCAGATATAGATCACTTGATTGATAGCATACCAAGCCGTCTAGATGAGTGCATTACAAATAGTGGCGGAGCAACTCATTATTGAAAAAACTGTTTAAGCTTTTGTTTTTTTGTTTTTAAATTTTAATCATCACTTTGTTTAATGACAATAGACGTTTCCTGAAAATTTCATTAAAATCGTTCAACAACTTCTAGGTGTTGCAATTTTTTTAGAAGTCAGTATATGTCAAATCACCAAATTATCCCACATACACAAAAGGTCTTAAAAAAACCACTGATACTGTTGACCCAACATAATAAATATCTTTTTCTTCAAGCAACATTAAAACGGCATATTATTGAACTACTGACAGACGCTAAAAAAGCTTTTTACTGCCTAAACATTAAAAGCAACGTTCTTTTGTTGTAACATCTACTTAGAGATTGGTACCTCGGTTATGACATATTATAAATGTAACAGTAAAGTACCATTTTGATTTGTCCAGAATAAAACGTCACTATAAGACACGAGATTTTCGAAAATTTAAAAATAACACATGAAAACTAGCAATAAACGCTTGAAGAAAAATAGCTATTTATGTAGCAAGGGCGTAAAGTAGCTGTTTTAGGCCCAGAGGAATGTACGTTGTGCCCGAGCGTAAGCGAAGGCACAATCAGAACCAGGGTCTAAAACAGCTTATATAATTTATAATGATGATTTTTAATGATGAAAGTAAGTAAATTGTTTTGATTAATAATATTATACCTAACATAATATAAAAAATTAGGTGGCTTTAATCATTGGAATTGCTGGGACTTGCCGCAGAGAGGAATTGCCGCAGCTATCCATTGACGACATTGACAATTTAGGATCTGTTTTAATGATTGTGAAGGTCTAGTCTGGCCTATGTTTTGGAAATAAACGACCTTATTTGAATTGCATTCCACATGTTGTTAATCTAAAATACAAGCAGATTATTAATACTAAATTACAAACTTATTTTATGCTTAACTGAAACAAAGATTTCGAAATGTGTTTAGCCTTATAAAAACTGTTTTGTCATACAGTAGTAGGATTACGATGGAAATAATAAAACGGAATGCAAAATCATAGAGAACAAGCGATAACAGGACTAAAATAAACAAATAGAAAATAAAGGAAGGGGAGAGTAGAAAAATGATTAAGGTTAGGTTACGGAGATTACACTACTAAAGTTTTAAGAAGGGATGGCTGCATTCATGCAGTGAAATAAAAGCACTGTGACGTGTGAAGTGCGAATTGCACATAAACGTTTACAGAATACAGTTTTTTAACAAACGTATCAATCATTACAATTTACAATATTGTTAAAGTTGATTACAGAATAGTCAATACAATATATACCAATAATGGCGATTTGGTTGCATCCAGCAATACATTAGATCAATTTTAACGATTTAAAACCAAAAGCCTACGGGCGCAAAGTAACACTTTTAAGCCCGCGGGTAAATGTTGTACTTTACCCCAAAAATGGGGTTAAAAAGTCAATTTTACGCTTGATCGTGTAAAAATAATATATTTACTTGGAGTTAAAAAATATAATTGTTTCGCTAAAAGTTTAAGTTTAACTTTTAAGCTCAACACTTATATTGTTTAACTCCTAGTACAATAATTTACTATTTTCACACTAATTACATAAGTGCTCTTGTTACTGTATCATATTTCTACATTATTTATTTATTATCTATACCGTCATCCTCCTGAAAATATTTTTATAAAATATAATAAATTTGTAAATAAAAGACCAAAAAAGTAGTAACTGTTTATAATTAATTTCAAATAATAATAATATGAGAGGACTCTATTTATTATGATATATTTCAGGAATTCCATTCGATTTTCAAATTTGCAGTTTTCATAAATCTTTATATGTATAAGTTGAAGCGTAGTGTATTGTTTTTGCAAATTTCAAGAACTGTGTCTGTTTCTGACAAAAATAAATTATCTATAAATAAAAAGAATACTATAAAAAGCATACAATTCCAGTTTTGCAAGTTCATTAAAAAAGTTTTATAACATTTCGTGACATACTAAACTAAAGCATAAAAAAACAGCAGTTACAAGTTTTTGGTACGATGAAATTATCACATATATAGATGATATATGTATTAAGTTAGTGTAAGTAAAGCACTAAATTCTCTTGTAAAAGGCGTTTAGTATTCGAAAAAAGCGTACACCATTTATCAGTTTCCAACAAATGTCCTCTGAATAAATTTTTGAAACTTACACACGCGTAATGTTTTTGGCGCATCTACATAATTTTGTTAATAGGTGTTTTTCAAAATTTAATCGTCGAAGTAGAATTTTCAAGATTTAAATTCAACTAAGGCGTTTGAAAAGAATTTGCATTTCCATCAGAAACGAAAATATTTTTAGCATAAATCGCGAAATTTTAGATCTTGAGTGGATTAATACGTGCATTTTAAGTATTAATTTCAATATAATGAAATTGTGAAAAGTCGAGCACATAAAAGTTATCTCGTTTGTGTCTGTTTCAAAATTTATACAGTGCTCGCCATCTCTCGGAGTTCCACTTGCAGACGAATGAGATTACTTTAATATCTTGACTTCTTTTTTTATTACAATAAGTCGTATTAATTCATGATATTTTCTAAAAAAAATAGTTCAGCTATAACTGCACAAAGATTTTTTGTTTCTCTAAAAAGTATAAAATCCCACCTTCACTCACACATATAAAATACATTAGCGTTGGTCAAGGAGCCGGAATGTTTTTCCTGGACGTGCAAAAAATTTCTCTGCAATGAATTTGAACTGAATATGAAAAAAAAATCCTTTCATGTTTTAAAATTACATTTGTCAATAAATAGTTAAGCCGAGTTAAGCTATATGCAAATATTTTCAAGTTTTTATGTTTAATTAATGCAAATCTGATCTTTTAGTAAAATATCACTTTCGCATCAACCCACATCAGATGCAAACTACAACATTTCAAACTTCATTAGTTGTGTAGTGCCCTTATATAAATAATATTTTAATTGGTTGCGTCCAACCTTTAATTCAATAAAATCATCTTTAAATTATGTTGTACAATGATTAATTTAATAATAATTAAACAAGTTATATTAGTGCATGTAAGCATATTTACAATTATGGGAGGAAGGTATTCTATTATAATTAAATTATCTTACCCTTGTTGTTAATAAAATTAGTAACATTAGTATAGAAAATGGTCAGCTAAATTGTGTGAAGAACTGGAACAAAACGAAGGGAGCTTGATATTTTCAATTAACGGAACTAATAATCAATGTAATTATAGTTTGCTACAAAGTTTGCGTTAACATTAGAATTGTGAAACCGTGTCTTATTAAAGTTGTTTCTGTTTACCGGAACTCAATTAGTTTATTTATAGAAATATAAATTATACATACTGTAGAAACTAGCAATTGAAACAGAACGCAATAACGCAATACATTTGTTGTAGAAAAAAACGCTTAAATACAAGTGTTTTAAAATGTAATTTAGCGTAAGTTGTTTATTTTGGGTAATTAATATTTAACCTGTAGGGTAGGATGAAGCAGATTTTGACATTTTTTTTTGAATAGGCAATATTACTACAAATTTTGCATTAGGACTGAAGACTGCACTAGACGCCACCTATACAGTTGTCCCAACCATTGTTAGAACATATTGGAGCAAGATGACGATTACTTGCTGAGTTCACATATGAAGACCATTGTGCTCTCGTAGTTCGTGTAGGCGTCATGCCACCAATTTTCGCATATATCGCACTTTATCCAGTCTTCAGCTGGAGGATCAGTATATGATGCTTTGCAGCTGGGAAAAATAATTTCAGATTTTATTGGAGCCTGTTTGATAGATTTTTTACCAGTCTTTACCAGAAAATCCGAATCTCAATAAAATTAATTTGTTGATTGGATTTAAAGTTTTGAAAAGAAAATACAGAATTTGTGTAGGGATTATGGTGTTGTGATTTAAAGCAAATATAAATAATATTATAATAATGTAAGAAAGTTGAAATGCAACACATTAAATCTGATACAGTAAGTATAAATTATTAATTAATATAAAGAATAACGTTTATCCTTTTTTAGGGATTACTCACGTAAAAGTTGAGAATTGTTTAACCCAGAAAAAAGCATTTGATTACAACGACACAACGCGGGCAGAAGACCACCATAGAAAACCCAATTTTTGTAACTAAATGCCTCTTATCAATAAATTTTTGAAATTATTAGGGGAGGGTGGGCCACAATGAAACATGGGCTACAGTGAGACATTCAATTTTTCTCTTTCAAATATAATCAGATCTGTGCTGCCATCTATACAACGAAGGAATAGTTACGCCTACACATTTTCATACTGGTAGCAATTTATTTCAGTTGTTCGTTTGGACGCATTAGTGGCGTATCGTTTCGCGGCTACCGAAAGTAAATATTTTGCATACATTCCACTGTGAATTTAAGATTAAGGAACGCTAAAAGTAGTAAGTATTTTTTCCTGTTAATTAGCATAACCATTAAGCTACACTATGCTATAGAGGATTTGCTCTGATTCAATTAGTTTTTATTTAACCTATAAAATCTATTCGGCATGTGCTTTGGGCCAACTTGAGACAAAATAAATGGGCCACAATGAAACACGTCTCATTGTGGCTCATATGTAATTTAAATAATTATCTGCAATAACGTCTGCTTTTTAAATGCTGAACTAAATTTATTATTTGTTATAGTATATTATCTCTTGCTTTAGGCAGAATAATGTCAAGGTGACGAAAGAGAAAGACCGATAAGGGAACGTTTTTAGAAGACTCAATGAGACAGGCTGTTGAAGCAGTTTTGAAAGGTGATATAAATGGACGTAAAGTTTCACTTAGAGAAGCTGCTTTACAATATCACGTTAAGTATCAGACGCTCTTTAGATATGTTAAAAAGCACGCGAGAACCCAAATTTACCTATTCGTATGACGCCGAACTATCAATGTCGCCTGGTATTTTCACACGAACAAGAAACATCTTTAAAGGAATATATGATAACCTGCTCAAAAATGTGTTACGGAAAATCAACCAAAGACTTTCGAGAACTGGCATACGAAATGGCAAAAATTAATAACATTAAAACACCAGACAATTGGGAAGATAAAAAAGAAAGCAGGTGTTGACTGGATGCAGGGATTCTTGAAACGTCATCCACAGATTAGCATTCGTCAACCAGAAGGATGCAGTATATCTAGAGCTACCTCATTCAATAGACACAATGTTTCTAAATTTTTGACAACTTAGCAGAGATCTACAGACGTTCTGACAAATTTGCCGATGGGTGTCGTATATTCAATCTCGACGAAACGGCAACAACCACGGTACAAAAACCCAAAAATATTGGCACCGAGAGGTCAAAAACAAGTCAGTCAGTGCACAAGCGGTGAACGTGGAACACTTGTCACAACATGCTGCATAATTAGTGCAAGTGGAAACAGTTTGCCTCCAGCTATGATTTTCCCCGCAAACACTTTAAAACGCACATGATTAATGGATCTCCCCAGGAACTCTAGGACTAGTCTCCACAAGTGGGTGGATGACTAGTGAGCTGTTTCCCTCAGTTATGAGACATTTCATAAGTAATAGCAATTCATCAAAGGATAATCCAAGTGTCCTTATATATGACAACCATGAAAGTCATTTGACAATCAAAACTTTGAACTTAGCTAAAGACAGTGGAGTCACTATTGTCACCTTACCACCTCATTGTAGCAATAAGTTACAGCCTCTTGACGTCTCTGTATTTTATTCGTTCAAGTCTCATTATAACGCAGCAGTCGACTCTTGGTTGCTTCATAATCCCGGGACTCCAATGACTATCTATGAAGTTGCCAGCTGTGTAGGCGTAGCCCATCAAAAAGCTATGACTCCTGCGAATATCATATCGGGATTCAAGAAAACGGGCATTTACCCGTTCGACCGTAATGTTTTTCAGATGACGATTTCCTAGTTAGCTACGTAACTGATCGTGACTTTCCCGCCGAAGCTGGTGAAGTGATGGAAACAGAACATATAGGAACTGACAATACAGTGAGAGAGGAAGAATTAAGGACACCTCCAAAAGAAATTCCACAAACAGCAATAGAACTAACTCTACTTAACGAGGAAGAATCGCCAACACAAAATGTTGCTCATACTTCTAGTTCAGGAACTAGTACAAAACCAAGCACTTCGTTTATTTCTCCAGAACAGTACAAAGGGTTTCCAAAAGCGGGGGCAAGGAAGTCTAAAAACTACGTACCAAAGGTCGCAGTTGCATTGCAACGGACACCCCGGAAAAAGCTTCTATGAAGCAAAAGAAACTGAAAAGCAACGCAAAATTTCCTTAAAGAAAAGTTCACTTTTACGTAAAAAGAAACCAATAATAAGTGATGTATCATCGTCTGAAGATGAAGTTACCGCTTCAAACCCTATGGAGGAGGATTCGGATGAGGACATAGAATGGCCACCGGCATTGGATTATTCTGGATTTGAGGAATTGGATAGGGAACCCATACCTGGTGATTTCGTGCTAGTGCACTTCAAAACAAAAACAGCAGTGTTTTATATAGGACAAGTTGCTAAAGAGAAAGATCTTGAAAACGATATAAAATTAATTTCCTAAGAAAGAGTTTAAAAGGTGAACGCCACTTTGTGTTTCCTGCTGTTCCGGACGTGGCATCAGTGTCAATAGATGACATAAAAATGATCCTACCAGTACCCACTTGTTTGGGGAAAACAAAAAGGCTTCAGTCATCCTTTAAATTTGAACTAGATTTTACATTATTAAACATGCGTTAAGAAAAATATGTTGTTTCATTGTAGCCTACTGGCTGTTTTATTGTGGCCCATCAGTGGGCCACAATGAAACAGTTGTAACATTTTTTGTTTGTTAATTTTTAATACTTATTTTGTATGTTTTTTCTAATTTGCATATAGGATTACTTTTGCAATATGTTGAAGTTTCATTAGCAATGCTCAGTTTTTGATTTATCAGATTTGGCTATTAAATAAAAATTAAAAACATTTTTTGTCTCACTGTGGCCCACCCTCCCCTACTGTTATAAGAATTTATCACGTATATACAACCCACATCATTCCGAATCAATTATGTACATATATACAAGCGTAAATAAATCTAAAATAAATGTAATAACTTCCTCTAGTTGGTTTTTAGAAATGTCATCATTATAGTAACATGCCTGCGCTCACAAACCGAAGCTGGCTAAAATATCTGCATCAAAGGGTTTGATTCCACATTTAGCGAAGCTTTTACTGCTGTTTCTATAAAAAAATTTTCTAGGCCTGGCTGTAAAAAAGGTTTTTAAGAGGACCAAAAAATCCAGTGGCTGTAATCGGTGAGTTGAATGAGGAGGCAAATCTACCATAATCACTCAATTCTCCCAGTACAAGTTGATTGCTTCTAAAGATGTATGGGAAAAATCATTATCAACAATCAAAGAAACTGGGACTCTGTTGGAAGGAGATGTGTATTTAATGAAATGGCAAAGATATTGCACAAAAGCATCTGTGTTCATCTATCCACTTTGTTGAGCTATGCCGTCGGAATTAGGGGGACATTCATATAACAATTCAGGACGCAGTCTTGCTCTCGCAAAAACAAAAAAGAGTGGAACGTACAAGCCTTGTGCGTTTATTGCACAAACAACAATCGTGTTCTGATTACGTTGACCACTAGCCACTCTTACCACTCTTTTGCATCGACTTAGAGATAAAATTTTAGGCTGTTTACTTAGAACGGTGAGCAAACCTGATTCGTCGCCATTGTATATTCAATCAAGCGTAAAATAGTGTTTAACTTTAAGTTCCCCAATCGAATCAAAAAACCTCATAACTTCGAGTTGATTAAATCCTATTAGACGTCCGATGGATGTAGACTTAGGGGTCCTTAAACTAATTCTGCGCCTCTTCATGATCGAAATTAACCAGTCTCTTCCAGCCAGCTTGAGCATTTTTTTGAACTGATGTGAAATATTGTTTTTTCTTCAAGCGACATTAAAATGTCATATTATTGAACTACTGGCAGACGCTAAAAACTCTTTTTTACTGTCTAGACATTAAAAGCAAAACAGTTATTTTGTTTCCATAACTATTTAGAGGTTGGTACCTCGGTTTATGTCATAATATAAATGTAACACTAAAGTACCAACTTGATTCAGTGAGAATAAAACGTACCATAACACTCGAAAATCTCGAAAATAACACATGAAAACTAGCAATAAATGCTTAAAGAAAAAAATAATATATTTTACTTGAGTTAAAACATAATTGTTTCGTTAATTTGCTGTCTCGGCTAACACTCGCCAGAAAACTTTTAAGCTCAACAAATTATATTGTTTAACTCCTAGTAAATAATCTACTATTTTCTTAAGCGACAATAAAACGATCATATTATTGAACTACTGGCAGACGCTAAAAACTTTTTTACTGTCTAGACATTAAAAGCAAAACAGTTATTTTTTTTTCACAACTATTTAGGAGGTTGGTACCGGTTATGTCATATTATGAATGTAACAGTAAAAATTACCAAGTTCATTCGTTCAGAAATAAAACGTCACTATAACACTCGAGAATCTCAAAAATTTGAAAATAACACATAAAAATTAGCACTAAACGCTTAAAGAAAAAATAATATATTTCACTTGGAGTTAAAAAATGTAATTGTTTGCTTAATTTGCTGTTGCTATTGTTTAACTCCTAGTAAAATAATCTACTATTTTTTCAGCAAACTCGTAGACAAGTTTTCGGTACTGCATAGAAGTAAGAATGATATAGTTAGCTAGTTCAATTTCTTGTAGTTCTGTGGAAGTACTTTTAAATCTGCAGCCGCTTTTCGGTCAAGTGTTGTTAGTATATAGTAAACTACGCTGGCTCTGTTAAGGACGCGTGAGCCATCTCTGTTTGAAGAAATCAAAATACGTCTGTAAATAGTAATTTGAGTAGTTGTACATTGATCTTTGGATATATACATCGTAATTAATGAAAGAATCAATTTTTGCCGAAAAACAATAATACCTCTTTAAACAAAGAAATTAAGTTAATGCAGCTTCCTGGAAAAACCTTTTGTCTTACAAATTTAAAATTTTACACTTGTATTAAGACATAATAATATACAGGATCAGATGTTTTGGTGTTATTAGCAAGTATAATAAATGAATTATACGCTATTTAGGGCCAGAAGTATAATAATTGCACTAATATATCGCAAAAAATTAAGAATGTTTTTTCATCGTACCACAATCATACTATACCATAATGTAGGTACACATATTTGAATTGTATAGAATTTTTTTATTGAAATCGAAATAAAAATGTAGCTGGTAATCTCCCACAAAATATACATTTTTCCCCAATTATATTAAAAAGTGAGACAAGAACTAATAAACAAAGACAGAGTTTTCGCACTTGTAAAATGTTTGTATAGGATTTGTAAATTTTAAAAAGAATTTGTTCGGGCGTATAATTAGCTCTGCAGGGGACTGTGAAACTTTCGCCTTCTTGTACATTGTAAGTAACCCTCTATTTTAGCTATATTCTTATTGAGTTTTTGACAAAAAAAAGAATAGGTAAAATCACCGTAAGCACCAAAACACCAGGACTTCATTTGCAATTTGTCGTTCTTGGAATACATGCTTAGTTTTTACATCTCTTGTTGTAATTGTTATTTTGGTTGGGTTTTCGTGTTGTTTCTATTAAATTTTTATACGGTATTTTAATTACATATTTTACTATTTTTGAGTGGTGTAGTATTTGTGTTCTTGTGTCACCTTTGGTTTTACAAAATGACTCGCGAGTACACAAGAACGAAGAAAAGAAACAAGCGATCTAAAGCCAGTAAAAATGCTCACATTAGAAAACGTGTGATGAAAATATACTGGAAGCTACTAATTTTGTGTCAGAAAACGCACATGTGGAATATTTCAATCTGTAAGTTTGGATTTTTTTGTTGCACGGTTGACGCAACACTTTTTTCAAATTTTAGAATTCCTGAAGAACATTTTCCACCATTAGAAATTGAACGTGATGTAGTCACCGCGCCTATTCCTAATCCAACTGGAAACCGCATAGTGGACCTTAGTTTTTTTCTTACTGAAATGGAAAAGATTAGAGATCACGATCAATTCTGCACTATGGGAAAAATGAAGTACTTAAAGGAAAAGCGACAAGGAATAACTTCCCGTTTTAACTTTTATTGTTCAGTTTGTGACAAAGCTATTAAAATTTCAACACATCTATCAAACTCTAATGTCAATGAGTCGTTGGTATAGGGAGCTACTTCAATCGGTATTGGTTACGCGGCAAGCGGGAAATGAACTGCAAAGCAAATGTCGCAAGCTGCAGAAGAAGAACGAGCTTTAGCTATAGGAAGGGGCGATGTTGAACAAGGTATTCCTTACATTACTGTTATTGTAGATGGCGGCTGGGCGAAGAGATCGTACGGACACGGATTTTCGTCACTTTCTGGAGTAGGATGTATTATTGGGGAGAAAACAAAAAACTGCTAGTTATGGGTGTACGAAACAAGTTTTGCTTTGTCTGTTCTCGTGCTGAAAATAACGAAGTCGTCGTCCCTTCACATAAATGTTTCAAAAATTTTGATGGATTTTCTTCAAGTATGGAGCAACACATAATAGTAGAAGGTTTCAACGCTAGCGAGAAATATTTCAACTTAAGATATAAGTATGTAATTGGAGATGGTGATTCCAGCGTGTACACAAACATACTAGAATGTGTGACTTATGGAAGATATGTGCAAAAGTTGGAATGTGCTAATCACATTACGAGGGCGTGTACTTCCAACCTTCACAAACTTGCTACTGATACAAAATTTGAAATATCGGTTAGACGTTTATTGAAAGACAGATTGCCGCGGATTAGCGCTGCAATAAGAATGTCTATTAAAAATCGTCAAAATACAGATCAGCTTTGTAATGATTTACGAAATATACCCAATCACGTGTTTGGTAGCCATTCTGAATGTAGAGATGAATACTGTCGCCGAAAAAATACTGAAGAGACAAATCTACTTCCATTATTGAAAAGTAGCACTATCTGGGAACAGGTTAATAAAATTTTAGATAACGTTATCAGAAAAGCTCATAGACTGACGAAAAACGTAACTACAAATTTGGCAGAAAGGTTTATGTCTTTGGTGGCCAAATTTACTGGAGGTAAACCAGTTAATTTTATTCTCAGAGGATCGTACCAACGTCGATGTTATGGTGCCGGTTTATCATTTAATAGTGGATATTCATGGCACAAATTCTCTAATAGTGAAGATTTACATTATTTGAATAAATTTTGTTGTAAACGCAAAAGAGCTAATGAAAGACAACAAAAAGTAAAAAAGAAAGTTAGACACTAATAACAATAAAAGAGAATGTTTAGATTATGGTCCAAATGCAGATCAACCAGACATATCTGACTCTGAAATGGAAACCTCAAAAAAACGTATACTTTCAGAATTAATGGCAGTCGATTTTGACGCGATCGAAAGAGGTACTGTAGGACAGCACAATAATGCCAAATGGTTAGAAGAACGAAGAAATAGACTAACAGCATCTTCGTTTGGTAGAATTTGTCTTAGAAGGCCCACAACTTCCTGCCACTCATTGGTGAAACAGTTACTCTACAGTCGGAACAACCTTACAACTCCTGCAATTTCTTACGGAAGACTTTATGAGAAGCAAGCAATTGCAAAATATGAAAAAACATATAATGTTACTGTAAAACCCTGCGGATTATTTATTTCTAAACAATATCCTTATTTGGGGGCATCACCAGATGGTTTAATAAACAATGACGGTCTTGTGGAAGTGAAATGTTTGTTTTCAGTACGAAATATGTTAATTCAGGATGCTGTAATTAATAATTCACACAAATCATTGTGTTTAAAATTAGTCAATAATGAATTAGTTTTGAAAGAAAATCATATTTACAATTACCAAATTCAAGGGCAATTAAATGTTTTGGATCGAGAATATTGTGATTTGGTTTTATACACAGCTAAAGATCTACAGATTATCAGAATTGTCAAAAACACAAAACCTTTGGTTAAACAATATGCTTCCTAAATTAGAAGAATTTTTTATGCACTGTCTATTGCCAGAAATTGTTGACCCTCGAATACCTAGAGGCCTAAAAGCACGCGACTCTAATTTAATCGTTCAAGCTCAGAGAAACCGCGAAGAACGAAAAACCAGGTTTAGAAGGGTCTTTATCAACAAAACTGACATGCAATTAGTTCGCAATTAGTATAAATATCATTTTACTTTCTTGAATTACAGTCTGTCAAAATTATCAATTAAAAGTACAGTTAATTATAATAAATCTTTCAAAATGTTTTGAATTTTAACTTTAGTGTGTTTCTTTTTCCACCATTCTGCATAAATTGTGCTTTTGATTGTTTCATAGGTTTGCGAGTCCAAATTTAATTTTTAACTTCGGGTTCAAAAAATCACGATTAGTATGTATATTAAATGAGTATTTTTTTTAAATAACATTTGCATTCTTTTAATAAAATTTTTATTACTGCTTTATTATCAAATTATCTTGAAATAAAATAATCTGTATCATGAACACTACAATTTGAATAAATACAAATACCGTTTCTACTATTGACTTGACGTAGGATTAGTGCGGTATTGTACACAACAATAAATTTGCAGGTATGCGCCAACCTCCTTCTTTAGATGTGTTAATTCTTTTTACCAGTCCGAATGTAAACAATGTCGAGTTGTATTTTCTTTGATTTAGAGTTGTAAAATGTGTTGCCTATCTGTATACTGACAAAATGAATGAGATTTTTACTACGTACTACCTGCCCTTAACTGTCATATTTTCGTTTTTGACAGCATACATGGCAGGAAGTACACTATCTTCTGACCACAACCGGCGTTCACTTTTTCTTATATAGTTACGCACCATCTGTAAAAAAATATGTTGAGGATAAGAAAACAAGTTGGGGCGAGATGATCACTATGCCATTATCGCTATAGAAGTTAATGGTGTCAAGCAAAATGTGAGTCTCGTAATTATCAAGAAGCAGAAGGATAAGATTTTCACGAGTTCTGTTTATATGTTTCTTGATATGTTAAAACAAATGAATACTTCTACAGATATTCAGTTCTGATTTCGTTACAAAACCAATTACACCAAGTACACTGCCACAAAAATATTAATCTTTTATCTGCACACCCGGAAACATATAAGCGGGTGAAATTGCTATACCAGTAGCCGTTATAATCACACAAAACGTAACTAGTTGTTTCTTTTGGAACAAACAGCCTACTTGACTTGTTTTTTTCCCGGTTACTGATATAATTTTTGGTGCTTGCATGACTACAGTAACATCTGTTTCATAGGACATCGTTTGGAGAAAAGATGTATTTAGCCTTAACCTCTAAATAATCTTCGGGTCGTCCAAAACACCTAAAAAATTCTTATTTGTTATTTCACTATACTGATATGCCAATCCTCTAGCATGTTTGTATTTTATGCCAAAAAAATTTTGGTGCCTTTGTGATATCTCTTCTAGTAAAACTATCCTTTTAGTATTTACATACAACTCTAGACTGACAAGCATTGCAGATGAACTCTTCATGGGACTGGCTAAGATTCTTGAATGTGTCACTAGAAACATCGGCACAAGAAATGTGATACCAATGCTTACATCGTTCAAATTCGATTTGGTCTTCCTCCAATTTTCTACTAGGACAAAGCAAGAAGCGGAAGTCATCATCCCGCATCTTTGTTACTTGATCCGATCCGTAATTTGATTTAGTGAAGTTTGTCCCTAACTCCAGCAGCTTATCACATGACTCCAGCGCCTTCGTCATTTCAGGTCGGCTGCAGAGGTTCGGTTCCGAGTTGCTATCTTTGCGTGATTGTTGTTGGGTATAATAATATGTGTGACATAGTTAATTGAAATATTTTCATGATCTTTTCTTTTTTCATAAAGTAGGTTATTACTGCTTCATTTCCTCGTTTTTAATTTCAATTTAAACAAATCAATATGTTTCTTTTGAAATATCAATATTAAAAATATCAAAATATAAATATTAAATGGCAATTAATGACAGTTATGTCAAAATTTATCCTTATCTTCTACATTTTATTTTTACTGAGTATACGAATAGTTATTAAAAAAGTTAAATATGCTTTTGGTGTATGTTATAGGCCACCACATTTTCTTGAGGCGTTTTTTATTGATAAGCTTGAAGAAATGTTGGCTATTATCTCCATGGATCACGATAAATTAATCTTACTTGGCGACTTTAATATTGATGCTCTAAAGACAACGATTATAATTTTGTGAAACTCATCAACATGATGAGTACCTTTGATATGATTCAAATTATTAGAGATGGAACACGCGTTGGTCTTAACAACATCTCATTAATCGATCATATCTATGTGTCAGATGAAAAGTTTGTAATAAATTCTCGTGTGCTTCCTACTGATATATCTGATCATGAGTTAACACATCTCACTATATCAGTGGACAACTACAATCATTTTCATTTCGGCACTTATCGTAATTTGTGTAATTTTTCTTTCGAATCTTTATATTCTGATCTATTATCATCAAACTTAAATGAAATAATTTACTTACCCAATATAAACGATAAGGTACATCTTATGAATCACATTTTGTGTAATATTTTTGATAAACACATGCCACTTGTCACAAAACGCTTTACAAAACAGCCTACCTGTGGTAAACTGATACCATTAGAAGAATGCAGAAAATACGCGATAAAGCATTTTTAAGTATCAAACACAAAACTAGAAAAAGACAAAGATTTCTATAAAATATTGCTAAATACGGTTAATTTAGCTATTAAAAAAAAGAAAATGTACTTAAACTCAAAATGTCTTACCAAAACTCGAGTAATATGGAAAGCTTTAAAAACTGCTAATGTTTATACACCCCCAATCCTGTAGTGCCATCTCACTTACAGAATGTTGAAGCAATAAATTCTTATTTTGTTAAATCTCTTCCTGCATCATCACCTCCGGAACTACTGACTAAAACAGTAGAAGAATATTTATCTACCAAACCACAATATGTGTTTTTCTTTTCTTTGGCAAATGTAGAAGACATTACTAACGCTATTGCTTCTATTAATACTAAGTCCATTGGGTATAACGGATTGAGCATTGAAATGATTAAATATTATAACATTTATTTTACATTTAGTAAACACTTGTCTGTTGGAAGGCGTTTTTCCTGATTCTTGGAAAGTGGCAATTATCAATCCTATCCCAAAATTTGCTGGATTGGAAGTTGCTGATTTCGTCATTCGCATTTTCCGACGCAATACCAAACACAGCCATGTCGCTGCCTTTTGTGACGTACTTGCACAAATATTTGATTGATTTGGCCGAATGACAACTCTCAACGTTTGCATGTGTTTCGAAAATTCGTGATAGCAGCGGGCAATATGGTACAATGAATTCATTTCCGATCTCAATCTCTTGATTTTAACTTTAACTTTGATAGTTCGACCATTATCTTCTTTTGAACGCCGACGATAAACTGGATATCCATCGTTCCCTGTGACTGTTTCAGCAACTAACGGTCGCGGATATCATTTTGTGCACTTTCCATCAGCTATGCAAGGCGATAATGGATTTAATGCACCGCACGGTCCATGCACCATCTGTGTCGTCACAATGTCGTGTAGATGGGGATCAGTGACTGGATCAGGAATTTCAGCTGATATGATGTCATCCACTTCATTTGAATGTAATTTGTTCAGCAACCAAATTAGGATATGAGCATGCGGTAGTCCACGCTTCTGCCATTCCACCGAGTACATATAACAACGTGTGTCACCAAAAACTCGATACTTAGTAAGCACATCCATCATAACCTTGAGTTTTTGCTGAAATACTCTGGCGATTATGTCATGGCGATCTTGCGGTTTTTGGCCCGGTTCCAACTCACGTTCAATTTCCGTCCACTTCGGATTGCATGTGAACGTAATAAATAAATCCGGAGTTCCATAATTTCGCACGTACGTCATAGCGTCTTGAGCGTATTCGTGCATGTGGCGTGGGTTCCGATATAAGATGATGGGAGAATCGTCAGACGTCCAATATTCTGAATATCACCATCTGAATGAATAGCATCACGCAAGTGTATATAGTCCTCAGATCGTAGCTTTGCCTGATTGAATCGGATGAACGCTAAACGTTCGGTCTCGACTTTGACATACATGTCGACAGCGAATTGCTGGAATAGCCGACGGCACTTCAGAATGACATGTGTACGAATCATCATACGATACGCATAGTAATTCATTGCGCTTAGATTTTTATTCGTTGATACGCCTGAAAATGCAAAATAAATGAATTGTTAATGGAAATCAATAATAGCAATAATTAGTGTGTGAATATTGTACCTGTAATTAGATCGACCATCTTCAACGTGATGTCGTATCCGTCTTGCCCTTGCCAATAAATGATTGGATATTGTAACGCATCGTACAAACGATGTGTCTCGTTTACACGATGCATGATATTGCTTCTTCGCTGAACGACAATGTCTCGCGATTTAGTTGATCGCCAACAATAATTGCAGCAACATCATTAACGGTGGGTGCATTGAATCTTCGCACATGTTCACCTGTTGGGGTACAATCCGCTCTTATGACAAATTTGTGCGTATCCGATGGCATTCGTTCCAATGCTGTTTTGAACATATTAACCACAGCATTATTAGCGTGAAAAAAATGCTTGCAACTGTTCAATAATTCGTCTCTTTAACTGTTGTGTTCCCTGTATATTGCACCGCACATTCAGCTGATCCACCATCGACGAAATGAAATATATTTGCAGAAATTGATGCGGTTCATTTGGTGTTGGCACCATTGAACCATGAAAATGATATATTTGTCCTTGTATCTGTAATTGCAAACAATCATTTGTTGAAGAATACGGTGTAACTTCTGATCGTGTGATGGTGTAGTGTGTGGTGTATATGTAGTTGTTATGTGTTGCAATTCATTGTGTTGGTGTGAGTGATTGGTTATGTGTGTTCAAGGATGTGTTGAAGAAAATAGCTGAAATCGGGGTAACTTCCATCAAAACAATGGTTTCAGTGGCTGTGGTGTGTAAGTAATAGATCCAGTTTGACTTTTCCACTTGCGGCAGCACAATCCAGCCGTTTCTCTTTTGAACTTTAACGCATTGCAATATCGGCATATAGTCGTCATTGGTCCAATATCTAAATTTTCTTCATCACTGTAGTTCGCAGTGGGATCATATTGGAATGCCAAGCGATTGTATGATGCCAATGATCTTCGTGTGCTCACGCGTTGTCTCAATCGGGCATTTTCTCTTATTATATTTTGTCTTTCTTTGCTTAAGTTCTGTGAATACACTTGTTGCTGGCTTGCATGTGTTGAGCGGCGTCCGATGTTTGCACGTCGTCCTCTAGGCATTTTGGACTATGGACAGAGTGGTGAATTTAACCTCAAATGCACGATCCACATAATTTACACAGTTCAACTTACCACCTTAAAGACAAATGCCTGCTGTTGAAATTGAATAAAAATTTGCACAATTTACGTGATTGATTTGATGGTTTCCAATTGAAATGTTAGGAAACGAATAACTTATTTTTTTTTACTTTTTTTTTCACAATTTCACAGTGAACACAATACCGGTTTGTCACATGAAATTAACTGAGCAGAGAACAATGAGTAGCTGTCAAACAATGTATCACGCACCGGCGCCATCTACTTAAAATATTGGTTTGTAGTACATGCTATGTATCAGAGATGGCGTTGTATGTGAAAAAAGATTTTCCGTTTTTCTGTTGAAATTTTTCCTGAATTTTCTTTGCTATAAACCTCACGGAGCCTGAGACCTTTCCAACGAATGCAAAACCGTGGAAATCGGTTCGTGCGTTCTGGAGTTATAGCGTCAGGAAGGAAAACCCGACTTATTTTTATATAGTAGATTACACTTCAAGTTTTTACCTGCACGTTAAATATTGTAAAGTATATATATATATATATATATATATATATATATATGCCGATGATACACAACTGTTTTACTCGTTTACGGAAAATAATCTAAAATTTGTAATGAAATCTATTAATAGTGATTTAAAAACTATTTCTTCCTTTGCTGAGAAACACTACCTGGTCTTAAATCCATCAAAATCCTCGGTTTTTTATTCGGAAACAAAAAAAACTTAGTTGCTATCAAAGATTCTGTACAATTATATTTAAGCGGGTCTCTGCTTCCGATAATGGATAAAGCAAAAAATTTAGGATTAATCATGGATAATACTTTTAGGTACAAAGAACAGGTTTCAAAATATATTAAAACAGCATACGTTAACCTAAAGTTGCTGTATTCACCTCGACATGTATTATCTAAAAGATTGAAGATCCTACTGTGTAACTCGATTGTGCTGTCTCAATTTACGTATTGTCAACCAGTTTATGGGCAGTGGATTGATGTTTCTGACCAAAATAGAATACAAAGAGTTCAAAATGCCTGCCTTAAATACATCCGTAAATATAATCGTATCTCGCACAAACTATCTGAAGTAAATTAGTCAAATATGAAAAATCGTTACTTACTTCAAAGTATTTGTCTGTTTCTCAATGTCCTCCAAAATAAAAAACCTTCAAATTTATTTGAACGACTATTATTTCGAACAGACATACACAATTTAAATATTCGAAATAGAGGACTTCTTAACACCATCTGTCCATTACACTGTTCTATTTGAGAGAGGATTTAGTTTCAATATATATATAAATTATATAATACTGTTACTCAACACTTCAAGGATTTAAGTTCGTCTAGTTTTAAACGGCAAATGAAAAATTATTTACTTCAGTCAGCTGAGAAATGAATTTTGAATTTTGGGCAAAATATGTGTAAAATTTTTTTTCCGTCATAAGGTAATATTCCTTTTTTTTGATGCAAACGGAAATCATTTTTTTTTTGTAGTTTAATATGTATAAGTAGAATGTAATGTTAATTTGTTCATTATCTCTTTTAAATCAAGGTTTAAGTATTAGATCAAATAGTGGTTATTTTTGCCACTAAGCTGAACTTCGCCTTGAGATGAATAAAGACGTTTATTATTATTATTATTATTATTGGTTTTTTGTGGTCGATCTATAGTATCCATGAATGGCCGTCAGTTTTTATCAAACAGTTAAAGAAGTATGTTTAATCAAATAAAATTTATTTGCGCTTTAGAAGCCGCGGGGTTACTTCGAACACCCACCCACAGGCAGTACTAGATTCATCCGTATCATGTTAAAGGTAACCCAAGTGAACGGTTTCCTGTGTTCTACAATAATATCAGAAAACACGACAGCATGTTTTTTAATTATTATCGAATGTCGATTAAGTCATTCGACGAGTTGCTGGAAATTTTGAGACCACACTTGACCAAAATTAACACAATGTTTAGGAATGCAATAGGTGTTGAAGAAAGACTAACAATTACCATAAAGTAAGTGGAAAAATTTGCTTATTAGTAATGTAGAAAATAAGGAGTAGGTACTGTATCTGTTTTTGGGGTTAAAGATGGTGGATGTTAGGAAGAGGTCGTGGTATGGTAACACCTTCTCCAGCCCCAGTTTCCCCCCTTCTCCATGAAAAACCTAACATTTTTTAAACTTTACACATACTAGGACAAGAAAATAAAAACTGCTTCCAAAAACTGAAATTATATTGGCATAATTAAATTAAACAAAATTTCTTCTTTTCAAATATTTAAACTTGTAAAATATAAAAACAAAAATAGTAAAAATCTGCAATCAAATTATTTAGTACTCAGCATTGGAACTATAACCAGACAACAGTGAACTTTGGGGAGAAGCAGTGCTAGAGTAGTTGGATGATTGCAACTCCAATAACAATGGCGACTGTAGTGGCATAAAACTCTGATTTGAAAGTGAGTGTGTGCTGGGAGGGTGTACGGTTGTTGAAGGTTTATTTTGTTGTGAAGTCTGGGACATGTTGTCGTAAAGCTGTTGGTTCCTGTTCTGAATGTTGAAGTCAAACTGAGGTCTAGAAAGCGTTTGGGATTGAAACTGCTTTTTCTGTCGCACACCACGGAAAAACTGCAATGTCATAAGTTTAAAATCCAACTTGTCGTCAGTATCTAATTCCTTGTACTCGGGCAGTATAGACAATAAAAACATTCGGTCCGCATCATCTTCTGAATTCGTGCTTGCATCAAGTTTTTTTAGTAACTGGTCTTGAAAAAGAGATAATTTTGAATGTTTACGTGCCTTGTCACCCAAAGTTTTGCATTTTGGTACCGATACTGTAGGAGTAGGAATAACTTCTTCCTCCGATTCCTTCACTTTATCGTCCTCCGCAGTCTCTATGTCGTACCCATTATCAATTGATTCTCCGCCAAATTCATCTCCTTCTAAGTTGCCGGAAGTATTTCGTTTGGTAGCAGAGTTGTTAAGGAAGTCAAGTGCTTCAGCTCAGACATATACTTTCTTCTTTTTGGTGGTGAAGGGTCCCCACTTTTACATTTGTTCTTTTGCCTGCTAAACTCGTCTCGTAAGTGTCGCAATTTCTTTCTTAATTCTTTTCCTAAAAAGACATAATAAATTCACCAATTATATTTGTAATATTGACATTAAATTATCAGTGCAATAGAAGTTTCAATTTTTAGGTATTTGTCTACAGGAATGTCATTTGCCAGTTTACAACACGAGTTTCATAGAGGGAAGTCAAGCATTGCCGCAGTTGTACGAGATACGTGTGAAAAGATTTGGATTAATCTTAAAGACATGGAAATGCCTGAACCTACAACAGAGATGTAGCTCAGCATAGCTAATGATTTTTACAAGAAAACTAACTATCCAAATTGTGTAGGAACCCTGGACGGTAAACATATCAGATGCATAAATCCAGCAGCGGGGAGGGGGGTCAAACTTTTTTAACTACAAAAAGTTTTTCTCCGTATTATTAATGGCATTGGTGGATGCAAACTTAAAGTTTGTGGCGATAGACGTTAGTGTTTGTGGTCAAGAGGGAGACTCCACAATATTCAAAGACATGAAACTGTACTCTGGATCTTTGAACTTACCTCCCCCAGCACCATTACCTAATACGATTGGGAACCCCATACCTTTCGTCTTTGTTGCCGATGAAGCATTTAAACTATCAACCAATCTGATGACACCTTTCACATCACGAGGTCTTACACCAAAGAGAAGAGTTTACAATTATCGACACTGCAGATGCAGGCGACCTGTTGAGTGTGCTTTTGGTGTTTTGGCGAATAAGTGGAGAGTTTTTCATACCCCTATTCTCGTTGATGCAGAGTTCGTGGATAAAATTGTCAAAGCCTGCTGTATTTTACACAATTTTGTACGCAGCAGAGATGGAATAAACTATGAAGATACTGAAATGCATCCCTTCGATGACGTTGTCAATGGCGGACATGGTCCTCGTGGAAAAGGATGTGATGTACGCGATTACATTGCAGACTATTTTGTAGAGCAAGGAGCTGTTCCGTTCCAGCAAAAGTATATGTTTTGAACAGTTTATTTTATACAGTGCGTTCATAAACGAGTTTGCATATTTTGTGGACTATTTAATTGTGCTAAGAAATTATTCAAATCATAACTTTCCGAAAAAAATAAAATTTAAATGAAAATTTTCTAGCCACCATTAAATAGTCCACAAAATTTACAAAAACTTTTATGAAGGTGAAATTTTTATTAAAATTCATCATTAAGTCATAATCTTTTGAATAAGTATTTCTTTGTTAATTTACTTTACGTATAAGCCGATCTAATCTAATGATTCGATATCCCGGCACGGTTACCACATCATCTAAAATTTCATTTGTCAACCAGGTTTCAGACACAGCTACAATGTCATATTCAGATCGTAATCAGAAAAAATTGTGACAACAATGGTCGCACGTTCAAATGTGATGAATTATAAGTTTCGACATGTGCACAAAAACACACTACGGTGAAGTAAAATATAAATAACTTACAACAAACTTAATTTAAGTGAGTTCAGTTAATATCAAATTGAAAATTGAAATAATTACGAACACTAAGAACACAAAACTTTTGTATAATAAGAAGCGATAATGAAAGAAATATAAAGTAAATAAGATTTAGATTTACGTTCACAAATCAAACAAAGCTCGTGAATTCGTATAAATGACTATTCAAAATAAACCATTAATATTTGAATAATACAAAAAAAATTTAGTGTACACAATCAATACTTATACATAGACTAAATCAGTGCCAATGTAGATAATAAGGAAAGTAACAATAAAGTAAAACCCAAACAAATTTACCATATCAAAAGTGTGGGATTGAAGTTCTTAATATTAATATATTTTATACAAGCGAATAACATAAAAGTGAAGGCAAAGAAACAAAGAAACTTCTTGAACAAATTTACATAGATTATCTCAACAAAATAACTAACCAAGACTTACTTGATTTGTTTGTTGCTTAAGTAAGATGTTAAGATCACTTTCATTAATTATTTTGTAGACTTTACTATTGTATTTCGCAAAAATTTTTCCACTACTGGTCCAAACGTCTTTGTTCTCTAATTTGAGTTTAATTTTTGTTAGTTTTAGTAAAGTGGCCTTAGATCTTTATAAATTGAGATACCAGTTCCAAGCAGCATCTTTTTATTACGGAAAATTTGATCCCTAGCATCAAGTCTCACAAATTGCACTATAACTTGGTTTTTTTTTCGCTACACCACTCGGTAGAAGAATACAGCTATCAATATCTTTTTCTTCTATATGGACATCCACTTTGTTCTTGAATAAATTCGTAAGAGAGCTGCAAATGTTTTCTTTCTTCTCTTCCTTAACACCAAAAACTTTTAGATTTTTAATTCTGGCATACTGTTCTGCAGCTTCAAAGCGATTTGAATATGCCGCCTCTAACGAACACACCGTTTCTTCTAATTCCTTGATCCGCGCTTCCATATAATTCACGAATTAATGCTGTTGCCGTTTTAACAAGTCTTTTTATAAAGTTTTGATTATTTAAAACCTTTTCTATCGTTTTTTCTATTTTATCATCTTCAGCCATCTCACTTCTAGATGTTTGTCTTGTATCAGGCATTTTCGGTATAAAGTATTTAGTTAACAGTAGTATTATGTAAATAAATTAGCAGCAGTGACGAAGCACGTCTACTCACTACGACGGACCATTTGTGATGGCTGTCTAATTATTTCGATGAGCATAATTACAGAATACTCATTCTGTTACTAGTTACTGAATGAAATTACATGCAAAACTCATAAGAAGCAAATGTTTTCGAATAAATATTCTATTTCAAGGGCGAGAATTTTTTTTTCCATTATTAAAAATGATTTTTTCTATTTTACCCATTTAATGTCGACATTTCGATGCTCTGGTGACGTCATTTGAGTGCTTTATTGGATGTTTTTTTTTCACGGAACACTTTTTTTACTGCTTTTTTTTTTTTTAGGGTTGGTACTAATTTATATTAAATTAAAGTGACAGATAACATACATATTAATAGTATAGATTAATGATAAACTTTATTTATGTAATTAATTTGTTTATAAATCATCAAGACTTATTATTATTAAAAAATAGTCAAATATTTGAATAGTAGGGACACGAGACACGAGGAATTTCTTCCCTATACAAAGCAAACGCAGGCGCATAAACGAAAATTTAATTTCATAACCTATACTTCTATTTACGTGTGTTTTGTAATTCAAAATATTCAATAAAATTATTATACAATATCAGGAACAAAAACAAACGGTATTTATTTAATCTTTAAATTCAAATAATTGAAATTTAAATGTCAAATGAACGCAATAAAATTAAATTTGTGTTAAATTTTCTTTTGTTTTTGTAAAAGTAAAGAATACTAGATTCACAAAAGCACTACTAGATCACCGCAATACTGAAACATTTTATTTCTTTCAAACCGTTAAAAATGGGGTAAAATAGAAAAATAGTATAAGAAATTCGTGGCTTATGGCATATTATCGCACTTGTTCATTGCAAACTTGAACGCGTGCGATAATGTAGTGCCATAAGCCACTAATTTCTTAATGTACTATTAGAATCACTAATGATCGTGGAGAAAATTATCTCTAATTTTTTAAAAAACGTATTTGACGTTAGAGTACAAGTTTACATACGCATACGATTTTAAAATTAATTTAAGTGTATTCTCATATCCATTTTCATCCGGCATATTTGTCGTGCAGCGAGCTCTTTAGTTTATATCATGCATTAATGGTTACAACTAATGAACGCTGCCACTTGCGATCTGTGCTACCACCACAGAAAAATAATACCTGCAACTGCAACTCACGTCACGTTCGTTCAAACCACTCTGTCAAAAAATTCTAATGTTATCAGTTGCACGGTAATTTTATATAAATGACGTTCCAAATAATATCTGTTTGTTTTTAGTTTATAATGCCGCAATTTACGTGTTTATCTTGTAAAGTAGCATTTGATAATGGAGACATTCAAAGACAACATTATAAATCCGATTGGCATCGATATAACCTAAAACGTAAAGTGGCCGAACTTCCATCGGTAACTGCAGAAGAATTTCAACGCCGTGTTTTACAACAGCAGAACATTCTTAACCCAGATAAAACTAAACTTCATTGCAATCCGTGTCGCAAAAATTTCACTAACGAAAAAGCGTTCAATAACCATTTGAACTCGAAGAAACACAAGGACAATGAAAAGGATTTTAACAGCACTAATATAGTAAAACGTCTAGACCAGCCCAAAGAAGCTGCTGTAAACTCTAATGCTGATGAAGATTCAGATTTAGAAGAAGTTGATTCTGATGAATGGGATGATGACACTGATAATCCAATTGATAACAATGATTGCTTGTTCTGTTCGCACCATAGTGCTAGCATAATTAAAAATGTAAAGCACATGACTGCAGCACATTCTTTCTTTGTACCAGATGTTGAGTATTGTATAGATTTAAGAGGGTTGTTGGAATATTTGGGTGAAAAAATAACCAAAGGTAAGTGGTAAAGATAGTTCAGTAGATGTTTAATATATTTTTAGGTTTCATGTGCATATGGTGTAATGAAAAGGAAAATCATTTCATTCAGCAGAAGCAGCACGTAAACACATGATTGATAAAGGTCACTGTAAAATGGTGCATGAAGGCCTCGCTCTTGCGGAATATGTTGACTATTACGATTATTCGACATCTTATCCAGATGCCACTATTGAAGGTGTTGACAAAGATGAAGAGGTAGAAATACCCGAACTTGATGGTAATGATTATCAATTGGTATTGCCTTCTGGAGTTGTAGTTGGCCATCGTAGTCTTATGAAATACTATAAGCAAAACATTGATCCTAATAGACAAGTCGTTGTCCATCGCAATAATAAGAAGTTGCACAAAGTATTGGCACATTACAGAGCTTTAGGGTGGAGTGCTTCGCAGCAAGAGGTTGTTGCTAGGTGAGATTTAAACTAATCCGTACTTTGTTAGGTTAACGCATCTTGTTATAGGACCGCTAGAGATGTACACTTTATGAAAAGAATGCAGTCTAAATTAAGGACCAATTTAGGAATCAAAGCAAACAAATTGCAGAAACACTTTAGGCCACAAGTTAATTTTTAATCTTTTTTATTACACTTTAAAATGTTAGTACCTAAATGCAAATTTTCAATTGCGCAATATTATGAAACTACTGTAACAACTCGTAAACGTAATTATTAACATTCTTGTATTAATTGGATAGTAACGTTGTTAATTTTTTCTATTTTTTGGGAATACTGTTTCAATAAAATTATTTTAATTGGGATTTTGTAAAAAAGTTTGTATCTAAAATCTGGTTTTTAAGTTGGAATTGAAATATTATACAAGTTGCAATCGAATGTTTGGTGAGAGAATTGAAGTTTTTAATTCTTAAATAAATTTGCAGTTTGATATTTTATATATGATTTAATTAGGTTGAAAAAGTTTGATATTATTCTTCAGGATTCTTTTGTTAAGAATATTGTATTTAGGGGTATAATTGTGCTATATATATAGAGCAAAACTGTTCACGTAGCATTAGCCCAACTTTTTGAGACAAAGTTCCATATCTCATCTGTTGATAAAAATTCAGGAAAAAGTATAAAGACATTTCTTGTGCAGTTACCACCTTCGTATGAAACTGTTAAATGTAAATTAATCGCTGAATATGACAAAAGACGTTTAACAAATCCAAGTGTTGTCAACAGTGTGAACACAGGTGCAGCAGCATTTTTGTCACAAGTTCATGTTATTCGTGGTGGCGGACAAATAGGTCATTTAAAAAGAGAATGCCCTAATGGAAGTCAATTTACTGGTCGATTTAATTCAGAGAGGGTTTGTGTCGAAGTTCAGGAAGAACTAGAGGTTATAACAATAGGGGTTTCCAATTCCAAATAAGTCAAACAGATATGAAAACTGAAGAAAGTGTATGCTTTATGACAGATACAGAAAATGAAGAGAAGCTTTATGGTAAGGAAGACTTTTTAACTTTTTATCGACTCTGGTTGTACTGACCATATGGTCAGTGAAAAACATTTTTTTTCTGATTTAGTAATGTTGAAAAGTCCAATAAATGTTGAGGTAGCTAAACATGATACATATTTAAGTGCAGTAGGGGTAGGAAATATAGAAGTTTTAAGTGGAAAAGATAATGTAAGATGTACGATAAAGAATGTATTTTATGTTCCAATGTTGCGGAAAATTTATTATCTGTTAAGAAACTAGAAAATGCAAATGTGTCAGTAGTTTTTGAAAATGCAGAGGTAAAATTAAAAGATGAAAATCAAAGAATCATTGGGTTAGGAACGCGCAGAAATTTATATGAAATATCGTTTAAAGTAATTAAGAAGTCAGAATGCTTAAATATAGAAAGTTTTGATAGTAATTTTATGAAATGGCATAGAAGGTATGCGCATATAGGGTTTTCCGGGTTGAAAGAAATTATAAGAAAGGAAATGGTCATTGGTATAGATGAAACGGTTAAATTTCAAAATGTTGATTTTTGTGAAGCTTGTGTTTCTGGAAAAATTAAACGCTTACCATTTGGAAATAGAACAAAGGGAACAAGAATTTACAAATTATTCACACCGATGTGTGTGGGCCAGTTTCTCCTGAGACATATGATGGTTTTAAATATTTCATTACGTTTATAGGTGACTTTTCGAATTTTACTATAGTTTATTTGATAAAACATAAAAGTGAGTTTTTGCAAAATTAAAAGAATATGTTAACATGGTTGAGAATAAATTTTGTTATAAGATATCGAAACTTAGATGTGATAATGCCGGGGAAAATTCTTCTAACGATTTATTAGAATTTTGTAAACAAAAGGGAATTATCTTAGACTATACTTGTCCTTATACGCCACAACAAAACGGCAAAGCTGAACGGAAAAATAGAAGTCTAGTAGAAAGAGCCAGAGCATTATTATTTGATTCGGGTATGGGAGAAGCAATTTTGGGTGAAGCGATTTTAAACTGTAATTATGTTATGAATAGAGGTGTATCAGCAAACTTGAGTGGTGTAACTCCATCAGAGATTTGGAATAAAAATAAACCAGATGTAAGTAATTTAAAAATCTTTGGATGCAATGCATATAATCATCTATACCGAAGGAAAATAGGACAAAATTTGATTTTAAATCTGAAAAATGTGTGATGTTGGGATATGCACCTACCGGATATAGATTGTGGAGTATAGACAGAAAAAATTAATAATCAGTCGAGATGTAGAATTTGATGAAAATAATTTCCATTTTAGAAAGAAAGCAGTAAGTGTAAAAATAAATGATGTATTTGACGACCAAGAAGAAAATAAGGAAAAAATAATTGGAGAATTAGATGGCGAATCGGAAAATGGCAACTTCGAGATGAAAGAAAAGGACGAAGAAAATGTTGAAATAAATTATGAAAATAATAGAAGGATTAATAGGAGTATTAGAGTTCCAAATAAATATGACGATTATGAATTGTACATGGCCTTTGATGCAATATCTACATAGAAGAAGCTCCACAACGGGTAGAAGAATTAGATCAACGAGATGACAAGAACATGTGGCTAAAGGCAATGCAAAATTGAACATTGAGAAAAATTAAACGTGGGAAGAAGTGAAAATGCCTGAAAATGTAGAAATTTTAACCACAAAATGGGTGTTTGCAAAGAAACCGTTCGAAGAAAAAAATCACAGATAAATATAAGGCAAGGCTAGTAGCGAGAGGTTTGCTCAAAGAAAATATTTTGATTATAATGAGGTATATTCACCAGTAGCCAAAATGTCAACGATAAGAATGATGTTATCAGTAGGTATACAACATATGTATTATTTTAAACAATTAGACGTTAAAGCGGCGTTTTTAAATGGTGATCTCAAAGAAAACATCTATATCTATCCACCAGATGAATGTAAAATGTAAAGAAGGGTGTATTTTAAAATTAAAGAAAACCTTGTACGGTTTGAAACAGTCAAGCAAATGCTGGAATGAGAAGATAAACAAATTGTTGATAAATTTAAATTTTAGAAGGTCTGAAAGTGATTATTTGTTAATACGTAAATACAACCAATGTAAACAAAATATATCTACTACTATATCGTCGCCCTAGTAGTCAAAGGTTCTAATCCACTGACCACACTTTTGAGAAAAAAGCATTTTAAATTTCTGCGTTTCACTTTTTTGCATTTTTCCCCATACATTTAGTAAAATAAAGCTTCGCATGCTCAAACTTTAATATATCACTAAAAATGATTACACAACAATATTTGAAAAAATCCAGATGTTACATTAAATAATACTAATATTTTTTTGGCTTATAACTATTCGCTAATACTAATTATACCAAATTTAACGCAAACTTTCTGGTTTAGAACTATTTTATGAGTTTATGAAAACAAATTTAGTTACTCCATCTCTTCATCTGATGATTCTACAACAATTTCTTCAGTGGACTTCAAATTTTATAAAAATGTTGGTAGGTTTCCGGAATACAACCACTTGTGCATAATCTTAGTAAACTTTGTAGCTTTGTTTTTTTCTATTGTTTTATCTATTTTTATAAAGTGGTTTGATCTTATTTTCTTTTAAAGTGCTAGCAGTTCGTGTGGTAATTTTTTTAATAATAATAGATTTAAACTCAAGGTCAGAAAGCCTTTCTTTATAAAAAATGCGTGTCGGATCTTCTTTCCTGTATTGTAACCGTTTTATTTTCAACCAACTGACACTTCAACCATCTTCGTTTTTGTTTCGGTTTTTAATCACCGTAGAAGAAAACTCCTTGAAGTTTAAAAAGTCTGTAAAGTTAAGCTCAACCACTTTATAAAATGGTTTTTTGTTTTTGCCGTACGTGTAACGGTAAACCAACATTCAGGAGTAAAAACATCGATTTTGCTGCCTCTGGTTTCAATACTGGAGTGAACGCTGTCACACTCCATTTCAGAGTGGCCTGATTCCATAAATTTTTGATTAATGGTGTTAATGGGCAAAATTGTAACTGCTCTGAGAAACATTGCTGCATTTATGCAATTTCTGTTTTGTCCAGAAGCAGTGTCTGAATAAAACGTTACGTCTTTAACGCAAGGAGCAAGATCTGACAAAAGTTTCCATAGGCAAGTTGCAATTTCTGAAGATCCTTTTGATCCTATGCCTCGTGCCACATATAATTTATAGCCTCAGAAACAGCTAGGTTATAAACAGTAAAATTAAAAGTTTTTAATTTTGGGAGTAATAAAGTTTACCAACATTAAGCGAAGGGGTGACGAGGATCTTTTCCATGTCCATCGTGAAACAGGCAAATGTATTATCTGTTTTTGATCTTAGTTTATCATGATCTTTTGGTCTCTAGCCTCTTGCTTTCTGACAATATGTAGGTCATATTCTTCTTGTAAAGCTAATTTTCCATCATCTTCTAAACAATTGAATTTTGTGCAAAAATCACACTGATCTTTTTTGGACGATGAAATCCAAGGTTGAATTCCGTTACAAAGATGTGTCTGTAATAGCTAAATTTTTTAGGGATCACGTTAAGTTCTTCGCAATAATGCTTATAATCTTTCGTACAATCTGGTTTCAGATAAACCAGATGGAAGGTAGTTCCGTCTTGAAGTGCTTCTACAATAATGAGATGCAACTACAGGGATGGACTTAATATGATCTCTGAATCACATTTTTTACCACTTCGGATTTTTTCTGAGGAGGACATTTCTTCCCACGCATGTCTGGTTTTATTGAGCCAGTGTCACTAAGTTTAGTGATGGCAGTTTTAACTGTTCTACTAGAAATATTAAGGGTAGCTAGAAACATTTTTTGGCATACTTGCCGGGACACTTGGTTGGCAGTTAATTTATAAACGTATGTTTTAGCTCGTCTTTCATTATTTTCACTATAGCACCGTTTTTTCGGAATACAGGTAACATGTTTTACAATGTAATTCCATCTTAACTGCTGTGTTTTCAACTGAAGAAAGCTCGCAAAAATATCTTCTCTCTGTTGTTTTGTGAAGAATTGTTGACATTTATAGTGACAATGACATTCAATATCGACTACACTTTTAGCAGGCTTAAGTTTCCTTTTTGAGTATAGTACTCTTTTCCATCTAATCTTAAGTTTTTTTGAGCATTTCGCTTCCATGACGCGGAGTTTCTCTGCTTTTTTCGACTAAGCTTTTTGTCTACAGTTTGTGACGAAGACTGTATATCATTATTACCCTGTTCATTATTACTCTCAACATCAGAATCAAGTTCTGTTCTTGGTTTTTTGGTTTTAAGAGAGTGGTTTATAGCTCGAATCATCATCTCTGTCAAAATCCTCAACATCACTTCCAGAACAAACTGTAGCATAACTTGTTAACGATTTTTTTCATAGATTTTATTTTCGAGCATTTTGTTTTGCATCTAAAAATAAAGAAAAAATACTTGAGTTCATCATTATCTTTTTATGCAAAATGCATTGTAATTGTAATTACTTTGCAAATTTAACTATATAGGTTCCCAGATTTTTAGTTTAAAAGAAAATGGTTTTTGGAAATTTTTAATGTTTTAATCTTAAAATGTAAAGTTAAAAAGCAAATATTTTATTACCGTACTCACCAGTTGTACTATTATGTTGTACTTCAAGTAATGCAATTTCTTCTTCACAATTGCTTGCGCTGACAGAAACTGAAGAAGGTTCATTTATTTCGGTTTCATCTACAATAGACAAAGATGATCATACACACATCAACACCCACGAAAGAAGAAAGTTTCCTTTAACTGATTTCCTTCACACATTATCAGAAAGAAGTTTCAAAATAGTACAATACAACCAACCAAAATAATCATTTTTAAGTGAGTTGTTTTTACATAACCTAACTTCCAGTATCAGCTGATTTTCACAAGATGCATGCGTTTTATTTAGTAGATAATTACTGAAAACTTACTCTAAAGCTACCGGGGTCAGAGTTGCATAAACCAGCTTATTACAATCACCGGTTGTATTAGTTCTTTCTTTTTTAGTGCTAATTCAACTAATAATCTGCCTCTCGAATTCATTATTGCACTTTACTGGCACCAACCTGCACAACAATACAATGCTATCTAATAGTTGTTTGAAGCCAAGCTTGTATAAAAATGCCTGTCTAGACTTGCATAATGTGGTTTAGGACTATTCACTTGTACGCAATACAACCATAAGCGAAGACGTATTGCGGTAGTGAAAAGGTCTAAGCTGCTTAAGACTATTTGCTACAGCAAATTGTTGATTAGAACTTTTTAATAATATTCTATAAATAGCCACAAACTGTATCAGTGACTTAGATTTGTTCACTAATATAAAATTTTGAGTTTTTTAACAAGTGTTAAAAGGTATAACCCGAAAATGAAATATTTGTAGATTAGAACCTTTCACTACTAGGGCGACGATATGTAGATGACATAATATTATCGGGGCCCGATTTGACATTATTAGAAGAGTGTACAAGAAAATTTATGGAAAAGTTTGAAATTAAAGATAAAGGGGAATTAAAGAATTTTTGGGATTAGAAATAGAGTATGAAAGAGAAAAGGGAATTTTAAAATTGAAACAAGAAAAATATTTAATGGGAATTTTAAAGCGTTTTAAGTTTGAGAACTGTAATCCTTGTGGCACACCCATAGACCCAAAATTAAATATAAATCCCGATGAAGGTAATAAACAAGGGGCTAAACCAATAAAATAACTAATAGGGTGTTTAATGTATTTAACGTTAGGGAGTCGTCTAGATATTTGTTTTTCAGTAAATTATTACAGTAGGTTACAAGATGTAAATCCTGAAGTAGTTTGGTTAGGTTTAAAAAGATTGTTGAGATACCTTAAGGGCACAGTAAATATAAGTTTAGAATTTAAAAGAAATGTAAATGCGTCAATAATTGATTGTTATGTAGATTCAGATTGGGCAGGTGATACCTCAGACAGAAAATCAATTACAGGGTAAGTGATAAAGATTTTCGGAAATACTGTAAACTGGGTTACCAGAAAACAAAATTGTGTAACGCTTTCAAGTTCAGAAGCAGAACTTGTAGCTTTATGTTCTGCCGTTTGTGATTGTTTGTTCATGAAAAGTTATTGCGTGATATGAATATTAATGTATCATATTTTAAAGTTTTTGAAGACAACCAAGATTGTATTGCACTCATAAGAAATCCGGAAAATAATAAGAAAATTAAATATATTGACTTAAAGTATAAATTTGTATGTGACAATTTAAATCAAGGAATATGATACTAGAATATGTTCAATCAAAGATTCAATTAACGGATATTTTAACCAAAGGGCAACACAAACCACAGTTACATTTTAACATATTAGAGTTAGGTTTAAAGTAAGAAAATAGATAGAGTTTTGTGTTTTTGATGAATAGATTTTGTATTACTTACTTAGTTAAATGCATTTGTAATGATTTGTGTTAACTATTTGTTAATTTGTTATGTTCTTTTGTTTTGATTGTGTGTTATATGCTTTGAGAACAATCATTAAGAGAGGGTGTTAAAAGTAATGATTTCTCTATATAGATGGCACGATAGGTTAGAATATAATTAAAACAAGTAGAATGTAGTAATGTAGTAGAAATGGCGTATGTATGAAAAGAGGTGTTCTAGTTGTACAACAATAAATCAAGTTTAGATACAAGTGTTTTTACATCAATAAATAAAATTTCTCTCGAAAAAACAGATTGAGACACCGACATCCATTTTTCTCTATATCTTATAGTTACCGAGATACCCTGTACAAACGTCGAAATTTTCCCACCCTGTACATACTCCTTAAATTGTGAATGTTAAATATTAATATTATGGTTAGTTCATTAGGTTGTGTAGTTTCCTTCAGATAAATGTTAGTTGTATAACACGTACTCTGGACAAGTCCTACTTGCATCACTATGGATAATGCCGGTCATCCGACCAAAAGAAATTGATCTTTTCTTAGCAAATATTGGACTGATCCTGATTTTAACGTACCGAGTGAAATAGACTACATAGTAATTGGAGCAAGAATTGATTTATATATTTTACCGTTAATTGAAATATTTCAATCAACGATTTTACATAGTCAATTGTTAAAGTTATGTAAGAGTTTGCATGTTCTTCATAAAAGTTGGCTCCTTGGATAGCCAGATCAGATACAAATCAATCCTTTTAGGGTCACGTTATTATTATTATTACGTAGGAAATAAGGCTGAGGACTGAATCTGTGGCAGCCTCTATACAGAAAATAAGAGTAAGTAAACACAATATCATCAACAAGTGATTATAAAAATAAATTAAGATCAATTATATTTTTGAAAACATTAACTGAAGATGATCTTACTGTTTCTTCGCATTGTCATTCCAGGAATGAAACACTCGATTTGTAAGGAATGTTTGTCTTTGAACGCACTTGAATTGTTCCTTTTTTAATTTTAATAAATGTCCACGAAGGCGAAAATCGGTGTTGAGAACAAAACATTTCACTTCAATTACCATAATTAAATTTAATTATGCGAAAGGGGAATATGAGGTCCCCGCGTAAGCTTCTATCAGCAAAATATAGTAATTTCGCCGATTTTAGTCTCTCAGAAAACGGTGGTCGTGTAACTCCAAAGCATAGTCTAGTCTCTAGCCCGACACTGAACATTCTCTAACATGTTTTAATCACGATTAAGGACCAGACACCACACTACACCCGCGTATTCAAGAAGACGACGAACATAGGTTTTATATAAGGTGATTGAGGATTTGAATGAAATTTTTGTAAACGATTTTGGAAGGAGATATAACACAGAGTTAGCACGTTTACATGTTTTTATAATACTGACTTCCAGAAAAATTGAAACACCTAGAAGTTGTAGAACGATTTTAATGAAATTTTCAGGAAACTTCTATTTTCATTAAACAAAGTGATGATTAAAATTTGAATAAAATTTAGCAAGTAGTTTTTGTTTTTTTGCCTGTTGTTTCCATAGCACATAGTAACAATAAATTTAAAGTATTAGACCATTTAGTAACTGTCAAGTTTGCAAATTGTTGTTTCTTCACAATTTCATTCTAAACTTGAAAACCATGCCGAAAGTACGTCAACATCAACATTTTGTCCAATTAAGTGATTTTGAACGTGGCCGTATTATTAGTATGAGAGGGGCCGGACTTTCGCTAAGAGAAATTGCTCGTCGTGTAAACCGGAATGTTTCATCGGTATTGAGATGTTGGTCCAAATGGTCCGAGGAAGGGGTTCAACATTGTCGCCGTGGATCTGGACGTCCTCGAAGGACTACAAATCGCGAAGAACGTCGCTTAAGAGTTTTGGCCACAAGAGATAGATTTTCAACAACTCGATCAATTGCAAATAATTGGATGAGAGGTACAGGACTTAGGATGTCAATGTCATCTGTTTATCGCCGGATAAGATCTTATGGGTTGCGTTCATATCGCCCATTTTTTTGTCTTCCTCTTACACCACTTCACCGTCTACGCAGACTAGAGTGGAGCAACGAAAGAGGTTAATTGGGCGCAAGAATGGCATCAAATTGTGTTTAGTGACGAGTCCCGATTTTGCTTGTGGGCCCACAATGGTCGTAGGAGGGTCAGACGGATGCGTGGAGAACGTAAAATCCAACATTTTTTGTGAAACGCAACACAGCCCTTACTCAAGGAGTTATGATATGGGGTGCAGTATGTTATGGTAGCAGATCACCCTTGGTCTTTATTGACGGCAACCTTAACGCAGCTGGTTACATTGCTAATGTGCTACAACCAGTTGGCCTTCTATATCTTCAGGGGCTGCAAAATCCCATTTTCCAGCAGGATAATGCGCGCGCCCTCATACGGCAAGGGCTACAACACGGTTTTTGAAAGAATCTAACATTGCCGTCCTCCCATGGCCTGCTCGGTCGCCTAATTTGTCGCCAATTGAACATGTATGGGATATGATTGGTAGGCGACTGGGTAATTTACCGCACTCTCCAGATAATTTACACGATCTTCAGCAACGGATTCAAGAAGCTTGGAATGATATATCACAAGCAGATATAGATCACTTGATTGATAGCATGCCAAGCCGTCTAGATGAGTGCATTACAAATAGTGGCGGAGCAACTCATTATTGAAAAAACTTTTTAAGCTTTTGTTTTTTTGTTTTTAAATTTTAATCATCACTTTGTTTAATGAAAATAGACGTTTCCTGAAAATTTCATTAAAATCGTTCAACAACTTCTAGGTGTTGCAATTTTTTTGGAAGTCAGTATATATTCTGACCAAGTTAAATCTGACGTTGCTGTAATACCTAAATCCACGTAGGACGATACGGGTCCAAGAAGTTGGCCGTGGAGAAAGTACTGAAAGCGCGGATTATTTTTGCCAAGGGGCAAAATAACACATTTGCATTCATTAAAGGAAGTAACCAATCACAACACCACTTGTTGATAGGGTCCAGATCTTCTTGTAAGGCGTAATGTTCTATTAATAGATTACCATAAATTTTAGTATCATCAGCATAAAAGGCTTTCTTGCAATTAATATGATGTGGTAAATCACTAGTGTATGCAATGAACAGTAGAGGGCCAAGAATTTCACTTTTTACAAACTTTTTTGACGAGAAACATTGGCTAATTCTAACGCTAATTTTTCTGTTGAATAGGTAATTTTTAATCCGAAGCAATATATTACCACGAATGCTGTATGACTCAAGTTTGTACTGTAATCTAAAGAGTGGAACTCTGTCGAAAGCCTTGGCAAAGTCAACATATACTATATCAGTTGATAGTTTATTATCAAGAGACAGAGACCAGTCGTTTAAGCAAGTAACAAGATCCTTTCACAAATCGATGTTGTTCGAGTGGTATTACATGGTGTTTTGTAAGAAAATCAGAGATTGCCTCTGCTACTATGCTTTCCATAATTTTTGATGCAATTGAGAGTAAGCTAATAGGGTTGTAATTAGTCGGGTTCAGTTTGTCACCTTTTTTTATAAATAGCAGTTACGGATATTACTCTCTACAGATCTGGTACCGTCGATGTTCGAATGAGCGATTCATAATGTTGCAAATAGGAGTACAAAGTATGTCAGCAAATTTTTTTAGGAAAGTTTTTCTTTGACTTTATTGACATTGAAGGTGATTTCAGTGAGACTGTCTTGAATGCGATTTGCTTTAATTACTGGTAAGATGTTGTTCATTTGTAAAAACCGATGCAGATGTGTTTGCCAAAATTTCCGCAGTTTCAAAATTAGTTGAACATATGGATCCATCAGGTTGTCGCAGACGTGGAATACTAACTGTAGAGCACAAAGTTGATCGAACATATTTATATAACTTTTTGTAATTATCTGAACATGCAATACTTTCTTCAGATTTCTATCTGGCGGTCTTGATGGAGGATTTCAGTAAATTTGATAAAGTTCTGTGAGTAATAAAATCTTGCTTAGTATTCGACCGCTTGTATTTTGTCCAAAGGTTATATTTATGGTTAATAAAAGTGACATAATTTTACTATTTATCCAAGGCTTAATAGAATTTTTTCTGGAAGTTTTTATAAACGAATTTTTGTGAATAGTATTGTTAATAATTTGTAGAAAAACATTCCACATGTCTGTTACGTTATTCAGAGGGTTTAAGACCACATCAAAGTTGATATTTTTTAAGTCAGTTTCAACGTTTTTGTATTTAATTACTGTATATTCCATAACATTGTGACTATTGCGAGAGTGTGTTTGAACTTGTGCCATTAACACAACCATGATCAGATATACCTCATTTATAAGTTGCTTATATTCACTGCTATTTTCCTAAAAGTTTTAATAAGTTTTGGTAAGTTGAGGCTCTTCTTGACGTTCGAGTTTCTTTTTGATATATACAGTTGATGTGAGTAGGCCAGTATATTGATATTCCTTACATATCAAAGGTGTCCAAAATACTTACCTTTAATTCCAAGTGTATCAGGAATAAAATCGCATGTTACTTCTTAATGCAACTGAAAATTAAGTGTTTGAGCACGTAGTAGTCAGAAGTCTAGCTGAACAGTCTTACAACAACTTTATGTAATCGTTCTCTTTGTGAACTTCTTCAGCAGGATGATTATTTAAGACTTAGAGTAAAATGACACCTATTCTAGGATAAGAATAAATCTTTAGTTACGCCTCAACAAAACAACTTTTGAAATTGGGTTTTTTTCTTATTTTATCGAGTTGTTGCTCCAATCATGCGCGTGATTAAGCAAAAGATGTTTTCTATGTTGATGACTAGATAACGGTAGTAGTACTTCAATTGATGACAAGAATATAAAAGGCGGGTCTGCAGTAATGAGAGATAGATGATAAAATATGACAAAAGAAGAAATAACCAAAAGAAATGTTTTCGAGATTGTTCAAACATATTTTAATCATTTGAGGCTTAGCAAATCCTAGCATCTTTTTATTTTTTTATATAAAACGTGTCCTTAATATATAGGTACCTGAAAGTGTTAAAAGTATAACTAATTATTACAATACTATTTACTCTATAATTTATTTAAAAATAATTTTTTCCATTATTTCTTCGTATTTTTTGCCAACTATTCTTTCACTCTCTGGTCAAGCTACAATTCTTCAAACATTCAATCACCGCTTCATACCACGTCCCTGGTCTCCCTCTTCTCAACGTTTTTTTAATTAATCTTCCAATACATACGAATCTTTACGTACATAAAGAATCTAACCACCATCCAAGACAGAAGATAGCTGTGCTTAACATAAAAAAAAATAAAAAAATTAATGGCTGGGAGGGGGGGGGAGGGGGGGCCGGGTATTAAGATAACTGAATATGTGAAGTCAACTAATTCCACAAGAACTAAAGCATCTGGACATAGTGTTAGAAACAAATTGTTATAGCAAACATGAAATTAAAAGAGCGATACATTTGCAGAAACAGAATACAAATAATCCTACACCAATTGAAGCTTTGAAATATCAAAGGGTCTAAGTGCCATTTTTAGCAAAATTGAGCTTGTTTCATAGAAAGGTGCCAAATGCCATCGGAAACAATGTATGAAAGGAGCTAAGTGCCACAAACTACGTTGTGGTTTGTATACGGGCTTATAGGTGGGACATGTGCAAGTGTCATATTTGTTTCATGGGTGCTAAGTGCCAATAGTACAACAAATTCATTGTTTACATGCATAGAATAAACTTCTGTGAGTGTAGCTAGCTGTGTCCTTCGTTGTGAATGTAATAATTATTTACAAACACGGATAAAGAAAGGCGAAAAACTGGTTCTGGGTCAGTAGCTGAGGCTCACAAAAAATTAAAAGTGGCTAGCAAGGCATATATAACTCTCAAAAACAAAGAAGTTGCTGCCAAAGAAAAACCTAACCCAAATGTAACTAGAATATTGTGTAATAACATCATTATTCTATTATTGTGTTACCTATTTTAGGTAATATGTAAATGCAGATTTGCATGCAAAAGTCTATCATATTAGACAAGGCTCAAATTATTCAACAGTTTTATTCCTCTGGCTCATCTATTTAAGGAACATATCTCATGGGACTTGTTTACATAGGAAGAGTGAGAAGACGTAGACATGGAAAATATAATAATCCTGGTGAAAGTCATAGGCAGTGTACTATGCATTACACGGTTCCTAATGGGTCTGTTACTGTGATGTTATTGAAGTTTGTAAAAATACGTTCATGAATACTTTTGGCCTAAGTAGAAAAAACTATATACCATTGTAAACAAGAAAAAACTAGGTGAAACCACTTATACTGACAAAAGAAGACGCTCTTGTTCATCTAAATTTACACAGAATGACAGATTAAGAGTTTGCGAGCATATACAGTCTATTCCCAGGGATGTGTCGCACTACACAAGAGCCAAATCTAATAAGGAATACTTAAGTCCAGACTTAAACGTCAACAGACTTTATAAAGCTTTTATGGAATTGCATCCAGATAGTTTAGTAACATATCGGTTTTATCGCAGCGTGTTCTTAAAAGATTTTCCGCATCTTTCCTTTAAACGGCCACGCACTGACACCTGCAAAACTTGCTATCGCTTACACTGTAAAGTCCAGGCTAAGAATGAAAGAAGTACCATTGCAAAACAAGAACTTGAGCTGCATCACAGTAAAACTGAAGTGGCTACAGGATAAATGAAACAAGAAATTTTACTGTCCCAAGAGCCAGGTAGCAATATTAGTGTGGTGTCCATGGATTTAGAGCAAGTATTATTTGTTCCTACCTTAACTCATTCGGAAATGTTTTATCTAAGTCAGTTGTCATGCTACAATTTGTGCATAAACTTTGCAGACAATAAGCAGTGTGTCTGGCACGAAGGTGTGTCAGGAAGGGGTGACAATGAAGTTTCTTCATGTTTGCTGCGAGTTTTGAATATGGAAATAACACAGAAGAAGAAGCTGATAATTTGGAGTGACAACTGCGCAGCCCAGAACAAAAATTGCATGATCATTTTTGTGTATGGTTTTTTGATAAGAATGTTTGAAACTATAGAACAGAAATTCCTAGTCAGTGGACATAGCTTTCTACAATGCGACCTGCAACTTTGCGCTTATTGAAAAGCGCAAAAGAATAACTAAAGCAATGGTGCCTAATGACTTACATGATGTTATAACATCTAGTACGCATACAGGTCGTTTCAAAGTTGTTGACATGACTGACGACAGATTCTTTGATGTGCAGTTCTCTGCTCATTCCATAATAAACTTAAAAAACGCAAATATAAGCAGGGCAGTGCACTTGAAGCTGGATAAAAATTATCCTGGCATACTTTTCAAAAGAAAATTTTAGTAAAGTTGCACCTTGGAAGATAACTTCTATTTTGAAAAAGGAAAATTCCATGCTCTTATGTTACAAAAATCAAAACAAAATTGGCAAAAATAAAAAAAAAACATTTGGAGTCGATGATACCTTATTTAGAGAAAGAAGAACACAAAATGTTTTATCGGAAACTACTTAATATTGATTAAGGCACATAGCCCCTTTCGTATTAATTAAGGCACATAGCCCCTTTTCTAATATTTTTTGAAAAACAATTTTTTTTGCTCAGTGTTAACATTTTTGTTTAAACTTTTTTATAACTGTATTTAGCGTAATGAAATATTTGTTATTCAAATTTTGAGAACATTCATGTAAAAAAAAAAAAAAAAACAGAAATTAAACAGTTTTCTTTAAATTACTGGCTTTATTGTTTTTGGCACTTAGACCCTTTCATATTTCAACGCTTCAATTGAAAATCTGACACCGCATTCCTACCTTATTTAAATAATATTATGGACTGTATAAACAGAGTACTAAGAAGACATAATGTGGATATTGTTTACTAACCTACTCACCAAGCGCAAAATCAATCACGCTTAGTAAAGGATAAGACCACCATTATCATCGGATACCAGCTTCTAGGATTTAGTGTATTTGGGGACAACCAAAAGAAACATTGACACCCAAATTTTTGGCGTAATAATTTATAAAATTTAACCTAACATATTAAAAATATTTGAAAAATATTTAATACTATTTCAAAACGTACGAGGTTTCAAATTCTAGTCTTTTTTCTTTTTTTTAGTTGTATTATTATTTTTAAGAACAGCGTTTGATTTCCATCTGTGAAGAGACATTATTAAAAGTTTTACTTGTCTCTATAGAAGATATTCGACTTTTCTACATAGGAAAAAGTAGATAATGAGCATCATTTTGAACAATTGTTGCACTAGTATCAATTTTAAATTGTTATATATTGTCATTGTTTTTTTTGTATCTTTATTCGTTCTTATCCTGCTACTTGTGTCAAAAATGATGAAATTACCGGAAATATACATGAGATAGGTATAGGTAAATCGAATACAGGTAGATAGTGTATAATGAAAACTTTAAAACAATTAATCATATTCAGGATGTTTCAGTAGAAAAAAATAGTTGTGACTTTTAATATAACAACTTTACTTCTATTTCTAGAACACCCTGTATAATAAAAATAACAATGAATCATTTGGAAACGATGCAGAGTTATGTTGTGTAATTTCTTAAATATGTAAGTTATTATTCAAATCTAATTAGAAGAAATTCGACTTTTTCTACATAGGGAAAAAGTGATGTTTAGATTTAAAAAAAATATCTCAAAAACTGTTCAAGATTGACATAGGGAATTATTAACAAAATTTGTTCAGAGTAACGTACACATTCAGAAAGTTAAAAAATAATTAAAATATCGAATTTATAACATGATTCTTGCATAACCGGAAGTGGCAAGATGATGCTAATATTTTCAATGAATAGTTCACCCTGCAAAACCCCTCCATGTCAATTTTCAATTTTCAGCTACGTTTAGTTATCGAGATCCGTCTAACTAACGCTCTATCTGCTGCATCCTGTATAGGTACGTTTCTATTACCTAAAGAAAAAAATAATGCACATTTAAAGACGATTCTAAGGAGTTCTAAATGGTCATGGTTCTTGTCTACCTTCGTAGATTGAGTGGAGATACGTACCAAATTAAACCAGCTTAAAAAATGTTTTATTGTATTTTAAAATAAATATAATTTTTACATATAAAATAAAAAGTAAGTATCTTACTTTCTGTTTTTACAAATTGATTTTATTTTTCTTTGACGAGATTTTAACTTTTTTAACTTTTGTCGCAAACCTTAGAGCATTAATACTTTCATTGTAACAATCTTCCAATTGTGCAATGTTGACAATCATTAAAGTTTTTGAATTTCCCCCTAAACTACTTTGAAGCAGGTACGTTAATTTGGAATTTCGGTATGGTATATGGTTATCTTTGTTTTGTAAAGCATTCATAACGCTACCCAAAGCCGAAAGACTTTGGTTAATATTTTTAGTCTCGGTTATTCTTTCTGAAGTTCTGGCGCTTTCAGAACCAGCTAAATCTACTAAATTTAAAGATCCGCAATGTTTTGTTTTTGTTGAATCGTTTGTACCTGTTAAAGTAATTTTTGTAACACAGTGAGATCGAGAACTGTGTTCGTTAAAATTGGTAACAGCGACAGCTCTGTTAAGGTTCGCGCGATTCATCAAGACACATAATTCATCAGCAGATTGTACTATAAATGTTGTCAAATTTTTTACTGTTGTTCCTTTACCTTCGTTGTATCTTATTTCCAAATTTTCTCTGACGTTAACGTTTAACAAATCGTTTATCATTTCGTTGTATATCTCCAAAAACTAACTTCTACCACATACTCCCAACCCATTAACTTATATTTTTCCACCAATTGAAATATTAAATCTACGCTTTTAGGAATTACACCCAAACAATCATTTGTTGTTTGACCTTGCATTGTGTAAGTTTTACCTGAGCCCGTTTGTCCATATGCAAATATGCACACGTTATATCCATCAATTGCACTTTGGACCAGTTGCGCTACCTCTGCGAAAACTTCCAGCTGAGTACTTTTGGCTTCAAAAACTTTATCAAACACAAATTCCGTATAACTTTCGTTAGATTTAGTATTAGCAATGCTATCTTTCTTAATTCTCATTGTAACTTCGTCAATGTAGGTGATGTTGCATAGTAATTTACCTTGTTCGTGGGGTAATTGTGGCCGTACACGGCAGAATACTCTTATTGTACCTTTAAGATCTTGAATTTCGTTATGCATAATGCGACGCCCTTCTTCTAATTCTTGCACATGCTGTTCATAAGAATTTATAATGTTTTCCTGTTTGTTCATATGACTCAGGTTTCTTCTCATTTGACTTTCTAAGTCAACTTTATCTTTTATTAAAACGCCATTAACACTTTTCAAGTTATGTGTTTCGCTTGAGAAATTGCTGTTTAAATTAGATACATTTAAGCAACCATTTACTAAAGATTGCTGAAGAGATTTCACCATTTTCTCAAGTTCTTGAATTTTTATAAGGTTAGCTTCGTTTTCTGATTTTAATAAGATATGTTCTGACTTTAATTGGTCTAGTTCTTTTCTTATTTTAGTCGTAGCGTCTCCTGCTGCGGGTTTGTGTCTTTGCATTTCGATGTGTACGTAATTTAAAAAATTTATATGATGTCAAATTCAAAGTAACTGTTTACATTCAACTTATGGTGTTTCACCAATTTTGACAAATAAAGGGTTTCGATAATAGAAATTGTTTGATATCAATTTTGACAATTAATTTGATGTAAGTGTCGTTTGTAATATACAAAGTAGCTCGATTAATTATCGAATCAAAATTTTGTTTAAGAAATGTTTACAAAATAAAATTAGAAATAATTTTGATTTAAAAAACGTCTACAAGCAATAACTTTTAAATTAAATCAAAAAACTAAACATGGTTATTTGGGTTGACTGATTATTACTTATTTTTAAATAAATCTAACCTACTAATTATTCGATTCCAAAATTCCAAAGGTTCGTTCACATATCGCCTTGCAAATTCCAGACGACGTCTCATATTTTCGTCACTGAGAACTTCTTTCGCAGCAGCATTATACTTCTTTATTCCCATCTCCTTTAATCTTTTTGTGCAGTTATACGGCATCCGGGAAAATGTGTATCTGCTATAGCCCTAGAGTATGTAGCAAATGGTTGTTTTTACGTAATGAAACAACTCGAGATCTTGAGCACGTGTAGATACTTTAGGTCTACCACTTCCGATGGTTCTTTCTAAAGTGTGTTCAAGATTCCATTTTACTCGGTATTTACCTACGGTGCTTTTTGGTATATCGACCCGCCGCTAATTCCGAAACAATCCGCGCTTTCAAATCAGCACCGAGATGAGGTAGCATTTTCACAACACTTGAAATTTTAAACTAAAATGGAATTTACATTTCTTACTTTATTTATTGGTTCACACTACCCCTTCTCAAACAATAGGTAATTGTTTATTTATTACATACTTCTAATGACCAATGTAACAACCCTTAGAGCAATATGACTCAAAGGAAGTAAATTAAACAAGCAAGGATATTCTATTGTTATTGAAACTTATTCATAAAGTAAAGCCATTTCCTTATAATGTTAATGGACAGGATTTTCTTTTAAGTATTAAGATTACAATAGAGGACTTATAAACTTTCGAAAATATCTAATTATAAATATTTACACTGCAATTGCGCTTTTTCCTTAATAATTTCTTAGCAATAACATACACGTTCTTGGTTTTAAGTTGTCATAAATTTGATATGATATAAATTTGTGTTTCTAATATTACATCACAAACTAATCTTTATTCGCCAAAAATTGTTGCTTAAGTTGTAAAGCTTCGTACACACCTGAACAACAAACCGAGCAACAAACATAACAACGAACCGAAAGTCAAACAGAACGACAAACGATCTTTTATGATTTCCACAATCCGAACAACAAACGGAACGTTTGTGCTGTTCCCATAATTATTTTCAGTAGTTTTCAGTTTATATATATTTATTATTGAGAAGAGAAAATTGCGGAAAACAAGAAGATAGTGCCAACCAAATTTTACGCACAAAGAAGAGTAAAAATTATAATTTACTTCGCTTTTTTTTTATTTTGGAAATTTCCCGCCCAAATGATGCTAATAGGGACATCATTTTTTCTTGCATTCTTAAACACTGATTAATTTAAAACATTTTTTTTCTGTCAACTCCATAATATTACCTAAAACACAACAAACCCACAAAAGGAGGACAAAAATGAATAATTTAATTCTCCCGCATAAGTTTGTTCGCCGTTTTGTTTAGATTTGTTTGCCGTTCGGTTCGTTGTTCTGTTTGTTCCTGGGTTTGTTGTTCAGGTGTGTACGAAGCTTTACAATAAGCATATTAATATGAACTATATCTTATGAAAGGAGAGTTATGTAACTATAATTAACGACTTAACGTTACGTTAGTAGATTCCATTTACTATTTACACATATTTTCTTGGAACATTCGATAATTAACTATCGGGATATGATGACCCTATACTTCGCAGGTTGTGCGCAACTGGATACAAGCAAATAACTTGGAGCTGTTACCCTGGCCAGCAAAAAGCCCAGATTTTAACATTATCGAAAATGTTTGGGCTCGAATACTTGCTGTTATCCGAAGACAACAAGGGCCAAATTTTATACCAGTAAACCGTAATGCACTAATTGCAGCCATTGATACCGCATGGGAAACGATTAATATTAATTATATTGATACCTTGATAGCGTCAATGAGCAGACGCCTCCAAGAATGTATCAATAATAATGGAGGTCACACCCATTATTGATTTCTTATATTTATTTATATAGTAATACCTTTATTTAAAAAAAAGTTTTCATTTAATTTTAAACTATAACTTGGTATCTTAATTATAATTATGTAATAAATTCTTGTCAAAAAACTAAATATATACGTTGACAATAAGAATTGCCTTAGTTTTTATTTTCACTTTTTATATTAACTACAGAAAAAATGAAACGTCATAAAATATACATTTTGTAAGGACTAAATATTATGAATAGAGAGTTTAATGATTTTTTTTAATAACTTACAATAATTAGTAGGTTAGATTTATTTAAAAATAAGTAATAATCAGTCAACCCAAATAACCATGTTTAGTTTTTGATTTAATTTAAAAGTTATTGCTTGTAGACGTTTTTTAAATCAAAATTATTTCTAATTTTATTTTGTAAACATTTCCTAAACAAAATTTTGATTCGATAATTAATCGAGCTATGGTGTTTAATTAGCGATACCTTCAAATATATTCTTTAAAGAAAAAATTAAGTAAGCAACGTAAATTACCTATTTTCTAAAACGTGCTTAGTGTAATGATTCATTCTACAGTCCTTCTATAAGATAACAACCCCCTGCTGAGACTACCTGCTGTTAGAATTGTAAATGATACCCTTAAGCCCGCTTCACAATGTGCAAACTTTTGTTTACAGAAATTGTGGTGTCCAAGTTTTAAATTTCATGAGTGTACCTCAAATTGCAGTATACCTAACATTTTTACTTTGATGATGTAAGTATATACTATATATTATAAAAATTTTGTTTTTTTTATAGTTACAAAAAATTAGGCCGTATGATTTTCCTTTCGTTAAGACTTAGAGGCTGTCGTTAAGGGTTTTGATGAGAGTCTTTAATTTCAGTTTATGATTTCCCTTTCGTTTAGCGATTAGAGAATGTCATTAGTTGATATTATTAAATAATATTTTAAACAACGGCGAGTGATGTTTAAATGTTTAATTGTTTGACAGTTTAACAAAGATGACAGACATAAATAATGCGTTGAGAGATATCGAATTAATAAATGACGATATGAATGTTATTGATGATCTACGGGGAAATATTATACGTACCATCAACTCAAAGACCCTTTAGGCGAATTTACGGAAACACAATTTAAGAAAAGATATCGTTCAAGAAAAAATACGGCACGTTATGTCGTCAATTTGATATGCAACGATATACCACCTACAACCAATCGACGAGTGAATATTTTTCCAGAATTACAAGTGCTGATTACTCTCAGATTCTATGACAAAGGAAGTTATCAACATAAGCTTGGTAAGAACAACATGTACATACAAGAAAAAAAGAAACAACTAATAAACTCTACTTAAAAATTATTAACAAATATAATATTGTTAGGTGATCTGCATAGTGTCAGCCAATCTTCCGTTAGTAAAATCTATCAACGAGTATTTTCTGCGTTGGCTCGTCGACGAAGAGAATTCATTACATTTCCTGAAAACATGAATGAGTTAAAGCGAAATTTTTATGCACTCAGAAATTTTCCTGGCGTGGTAGGGTACATAGACTGTTCCCATATACGGATAAAAAACCCTAACACTCAAAATCCTAGACTGTACTTGGGGCGCAAAGAGTTTTATTCATTAAATGTTTAAGTCGTTTGCGGCTCTAATTGCGAAACTCTGGATATAGTCACCCGATGGCGTGGTAGTGTACACAATTCCTCTATATTTACGAATAGTCGTATGAGGAAAGATTTTGAAGTAAGTAAAAGTATAGATTTTTTATTCTTTAAACTAGTAGTTTTTGTAGTAAGACAAATAGAAGGAGAGGTGGTAGAGGGTACGCTTGTGCCACTTATTTGCTTACTCCTCTACTACGTCCTATATAACTGCAGCTGAACTAAGATATAATGCATCCCATAAGGTAACGCGCGTAAAAGTAGAATGCTATTTTGGGCAGTGAAAAATATGTTTAAAAACTTTAGGAAGGGACTGGAAATAAACCTCGACACAGCAAAAATTTGCATTGTGGCCGCTGCAGTAATATACAATATTAGATTGCAATTTGATAACGACTTTGAAGATGATTCAGAAGAAGAGGAAGATAATGCTATTGAGAAACCTTTAAGAAGACCTGCCAATAACCAGTTAATGGATTTATACAAAGATATTTTACAAGACAATACTAAATTTGTTAAAATGATCAAATTGAATGAAAAAGTTTTAAAATTTATTAAATAAGAATTAGTAATAATAAAAGTATAGTTGTTGAAAACATTTTATAGGTATTTTATTATAATAAAAAAACTTAAATTTAACTTAACTTAATAACCTACAACCAAGGTCTTGATTTTTCAACAATTTCTTAAGTTCAACTAATTATTCAGGTTTTTTTTCTTGATTTTCAATTTTAAATTTTTTTTCTTAAATTTTAACTCGTATAATTCTAATTCTTTTGACATTCTTAGTTTTAATAACTTTAATTTGTCAGAATTTAGGTTATTATTATTATCAATTTTATTGTCAATTTTTCTTGCGTGCAATGATATCATTGTCTCTTAAGTTTCTGTCATTCGTTTTAATTTCTTTCTTCTATTTTTAATTAATGGTTTCTCAATAAGTCTTTTCAATGTATCTGTTAGTTTTTCCTTTGTTTTTGTTATTATTTTTAAAACGTTCTATGTATCTTTGGTCTTTCTTATAAAATTATATAAAAATTACCTTACAATATAACCACTCTCGGGGTCAATTAATCCTTCAAACATATTTCATATTTCAGGCGACACATTATTAATGAATTAATGCTGCAATGTTTAACGTACCTAAATAAACAGAATAACAAGTACAATGTATCAACAAACCTCGTCATTTTCATTATCGTTAGCATCGCAGTCAAAAGCAGTGACATCTTCTTTGACTCAGAAATCGCCTATTTTAAACTAGTGGGTTTCGCAGAAAGTCCAGGTCCACCACCTGTTGTGCAAATTGTCTTCTTATAATTTCCAACTGAAGATTGGCAAGAAGGTTGACTATCAAAAATTCAAATGACACAACTGATAACAAATTTTAAATTTTTGAACCATGGCAACTACAATATAAAAACATACTTGCCAATACTGCTTTTATTTAAAAAAATATTAAATTAATGAAGAAGATTATTTAAGGGGAAATCATAAGACTTTGTTTAAAAAATCATTAATCAAGTTGTTAAGAAAAACATTTTATTTTAGTAAATATTGTTAAAATAACTTTTAACGAAAGGAAAATCATACGGCTCAAAAAATATGCCATTTATAAGTTGAAGACGGAAGTATATACACACACACACATACAGTGCTTCTCAAAAGTCCCCTCCAACCCTCTTATTTTTGGAGTGATTATACATAGACAAGTGAAATTTGGAAACTGAATATTAAAGATTGTAAAATTCTTACTAGTAATGATAGATGACGAAATCGGCAAAGATGACGTCACAAGGCCATTGTGACCAATAATTTTAAATCCAGTTGCCAAAACTGCCATAAACACAAACAAAATTAGTATCATTGAATAGGTTTTTGATACCTTTTGAAAGAGGTATCGCTTTCCATAGGGTTCCATTTAAAATTATTGGTCACAATGGCCTTGTGACGTCATCTTTGACAATTTAGACATCTATCATCACTAGTATGGAAGTTTACAACCTTTAATATTCAGTTTCCAAATTTCACTGTTTATTATAATTACACCAAAGATAAGAGGGGGGAGGGGACTTTGAGAAGCACTGTATACGTGTACAAACTGGAAAAAGTTGAAATAAAGTATAGAATAGAATCGTTTATTTTATCCTTTACATTAAACCAAAGAATTCGGTTACACAATATTCTATACATAAACATAAATCAATAATCGTAATAACAAAATAACAAAAAATTATAAAACTTACTATAAATTATTAACTTGCAATTCATTATCTATTCTTTCAAACATAATCATTTTTTTTCTTCTCTGTCTATTATCTTCTCTTCATCATTTTCCTTATTAATTCGATCCCTTCCCTATTATCCCCTAACAATATCTTATCTTTTCCTTCCACTCTCAATTCATTACATTTATCTTTTATATAGCTTAAGTTCTCCCCTCTCCGCACAGCCTGCACAACCTATCCTTGTTCTTCCACCAGTATTTATTCTCTATTTCTTAATTTCCCACTCTAAACCTTGCTATCACTCTTTTCTCGTTCAATCCTTCTTTTCCTATTATATAACGTGGAATCCCTTCTGTAATGATCTTACAAAAATTGTCATTAATTTTCCTTTCTTTTATTCTTGATCTTCTCTCTGGTATTTGTGTATCTCTTTTTACTATCTCTGTTTTTATACCTTTCCTTCTTTCCTCAATCTCCTCTCTTGCATAACGTCCTCTTTCATAAAATAATCTTTTTTCCTTTCACCATACTTGAGATTATATCTCTAACAAAATTACCCAGAGCCTAAAGACATTAATTCCCTCAATAACAAACATTTTTTATGATTTTTTACAACTTATTCCAACGAACGCAAGAAAGTGTTAATTACACTGCATAGCGGAAGTGGTGTAGAAGAAGTAAACAAAATGTATTATTTGTTATGTAAACAATCCGATTGCTTTTCTTTTACAGGTTTACAAACCTTTATTTATTGGTTTATTTATTTATTTGTATGGTACATTTTAAGCATTGTATTGTGATGTAAGTGTTATGTATGGTGCCCTAGACGATCAGTATAAACCTGTATAGTGTGGTGACGACACCGTGTGCAATAGTGGATTGGTTCGTCTTGGCAAAGCATTTGCTTCAAGGTTTAGAAAAAACCACTAAAATCCTAAACATGCCAACCCTTACCCACCTTACTATTTATATGTAATAATAAAATATTTGTTGTGTGCCCTATATGAGTGTGTATTTGTGTTTTGTGAAATTGGGTTGTACATTTTTTCCTAATTATCCGAGAGAGTCTTGATGACTAGGTCCAGAAACCAAAGTGGTGATTCTCGGGAACAACATTTTTTCTTGTTGACCATGGAGTACTGTTAGGTACTGATCACCTTCCATATTTTGTATTTGTATCAACAACGCCTAAAAACACACATTAAAAACGTACGTTTTGACAAGTTTCATTATGGTATTTTAAGCACATAATTTTTTTAAATGAATTATAAAATTCGATTGCAAAGGTAATCTTTTTGAGCCAAAACTGCTGCACATACTGAAGAACAGTGGAAAACTCACAACAAGATCTATTGACAATAGACGTATCTACTTTGGTAACTAAAAATTTTATTAGACTGAAGGAGAATACAAAGTCCAGCTGATTCTATAAGAATATTCGCCAACTTCATGTGGAACACAAACAAACAATCTTCTGTAACTATCGATGTTCCTGCTAAACGAAAAAAAGAATACGAATATTTATCCAAATATTGTAATTTGTTCCATAATTAGTGCAACAAACGTGTTCATTTTATATTACTCATAATGTTGGAGAAAGTTTATAAAAATTTAGGATAAATTAGTGAAACTGTACAAAATAAAAGTCAAGAGAATACAGCAAAAGACATTTTTGGTAAATTTGTTGCAACTCAGCTCAAAAATTAACTGAAAATGATAAAACTGAGGTGCAATATTGTATTTATGGAATTCTCCGGAATGCTCTTCAAAGAAATAATTAATTTTAAGTTTCATAATACTTGATTAGATTTTTAACTTTTATGCATTAATTTATTCCTAATTACATTAGTAATAAGTACATACTGTTTTGTATATTTATTAGATATTTATACATAACGAAAAGAACAATGCCAGAGTATGTAATAATTATAAAATGCCAATTACTCAATTTTTGTCACTCTACACTGACATCAGGCGAATTAAAATAATTATAAAATTGTTCTAATATCAGTTGCATCATTAGTACAGTAACTTCTACTTTGTTGTGACACTTTTGTTAACGTGCAATCATGGGATTGAGTTTCTATAAAACAGCGTTGTGTGTTCCTTTATAGTTTATAGTAATAAAATGACCAGGCACTAAAAGGAGCTTTAAACCAAAGGAATGGAACACTTTTTAAACTGCAGCGTCTATTTAACAAACAGAAACACCAAAAACTGCACCAAAGCACTTTACCGGACACGTTTCAATAGCTAAGGGATTTATCGCTGATGATGATAAGCTTAGCTATTGAAACACGTGTCCGAGTAAAGTGTTTTGGTGCAGTTTTTGGTGTTTCTGTTTGTTAAATAGACGCTGCAGTTTAAAAAGGGTTCCATTCCTTTGATGAAATTGATTAATTTTTTCCCCTTCTAATATTATTATATTTGTCTTTGACTCGGCCGTCATATCCTTCTGTCCGCCAGTAAAAGCCTTTTTACCTTGTTAGTAATGTTAAATACTATTAGATACTATGGTCAATATTTTATTAAGGCGTATTGGGTCCTATGGTCATACTTTGGTGTAAATAACCAGCTTTTTAGCTTATGTCTTAATAGTTATGAATCACCTTGTGTACAAAGGAGATGGCCACAGAATTGTTTGACTACGTTTTTCTCGAAACAGATCAAACTATCGTATTTAAACAGAAGTACTAATATTTTGTAGAAATGATGTTTACGTCATATTCTCTAATCAAAATCACTAAAAAGTTTTGTCAAGAAAAGTTACCAGTCGGTTTCATCATCATGAATTATTCACGTAGTGCTTTCTATAACAAATTGTAAAATAGTTTATAAAATAATATTCTTGGTCTAAAGTTATGCCTCTCTGCCGATTTTGATAAGAATTGATAACATTTACCATGAATTTATTAAAAATGAAAAAAATTAATTTAACGTCTTGTATCTTTTCCACAGCATCACTTTATTAAGGAATATTGGGTCCTATAGTCATATTTTGGCCTAAATAAAACAAAATAAAATACATTGACCAAAAAAGGATACCTGGAACCCGCGCCACAAGCGCCGAGGCAAAGGTCTCGCTTCACAAAAATAAAACTTAGTGAAAAAACCGTAACAAAGTGTCTGTCAGTAGTTCAATAATATCTCGTTTTAATGTCGTTTGAAGAAAAATATTATTTTAATAGCAACAATCAAAAAACAATTGCATATAACCTCGAACATTTATGAGTTTTTGATTATACTACTGCAACACCATAATTATCACAGATAATCTGGTACTTTTATTCGTGACCTTCATTACGTGCACTAAAATACATATTTTGTATATTTCACAGATGAAAATTGATGAAATTGAAACTAACAAAACATTTATTTCATATTCTTTTGGTAATGCTAAGTACATTAACTTAGAAGTGGTTTTTTAGTGGTCCTAGTAAACTTAAATAAATTGCATTTGGTTCTATATGAAGTATGTTTTTATTTATCTGTCCAAGCCTTGAAATAAATCGTTTGGTAGGACTATTAGTAAATCATGTATGGTAAACTTTAACTTATGTTTTAAACACTGCTGTGATTTATTTGAAAAACGATGGAAGTGATAAACTATTTTTTTCAAATATATTTTTCTTTTTAAAATATTTATTTATCTTTTTAAATAGTTAAAATTGAAATTGAAAATTATAGACAAAGATTGTTATATTGGGTATTTTGTACTTGGACCATAATATACATTTTTCAGTTCTTTTGTTAATTAATAATAAAATTATAAAATTGCTTCTTGAATCACATTAACAAATTTATTAGTTGTACACGTATAGTTTTTGTGCTGTAGTCATTTAGTCCATAAAAATTTCTTTCTTGATTTATTGCATTCCCAATATTACTTGACATACATGAGTATAAGGTTTAGGGGTTATTTATTTTCGTAGTACTTGACTTTATCTCGTAGAGTTATTTAAAATCATTCAATAATGTAATTTTCTTTTGTCTCTTAACATTGTTCTTAAAATAGTGTTTGTTTCAAATAAATTATATGAAGTGCTGAATTATTAGATTACGCTTGTTGATATATATGTGATTAAAGGTAACTGATCCGTAAAGTTAGTAAAAGTTTGATAGATTACTGACATACTCCTGACCTAAAAATAAATTGTAATTTTAGATTTACAACATCTTAAAAGTAATGAATCCACCAAGATATTTGAAAACTTTTATAAATGCGCTTAAACTACTGCTTTGATTCATTTAAACAAAAAGAAGTACGTACGTGTATAAAATTTACATTGCCTTAATAATATTAATCATAGTGGCACAGTCCTTCAGCTTAATCACATCAAACCTAAGAACGACAACTTTACATTTCATGCAAGGCATTACTTACTTACTATCCAAAAATAAGAAAGTTGTTAATCCTGAAAACTTCAGTCCAATCACTTTGATGTTCCAGTCATATACAGTGTGTCCATCGATGTGAGGACAGAAGATAGCTTCTCACTGGGGCTACATTTTGAAATGCGGTATATTTGAGACAATAGATATTTTACGAGTGCATACTTTAAAATTATTTTTATTCATACAGGGGTGTTCATATAAAGAGTGTTGAACCAAACTTACATTTTTTTTAAATGGAACACTCTATATATTATGACCTTTGTAAAAGCCACAAGGATGCTGATCAAAACTGATACCATATTGTTTTGAGTTATTCTCAATCGCTCTTTCACTGTAGGGGGTTAAATGAAACAAAAATGGTTTACTTCAAACGTTTGTATGCACCGATTTGTTTGGGACCCTAATATTGTATTTTACAGATGTCTTAGTATTTATTTTTTTATAAGAATGTAGACTTTACTAGATTTTTGGACACCATAAAAGAGGTTTTTGGTTTTTAAAGTATATTTTTAAACAAAACAAACAAAAATTGCGTTCACGTAATCTAGTTAAAACTTATTGTGGATGTAAGTGTTGTGTATGGTGCCCCAAAAATCAGTATAAACCAGTATAGTGTGGTAACAAAACCGTGTGCAATTGTGGCTTGTCTGCATCTAGGCAAAGGTTAGGAAAACCATTAAAACCTTAACATGCCATATAACATGCTATACTAAAATATGTTACAAACAAACTACTAAACACAAGGTTTTGTGAAATTTACTACTGCTGTTTGGTACCTCAAAAATAATTTTAGTGTTACAAAAATGTAGCATGCATAAAAAATACGTTGGTACCAGTGACTATATATCCTAGACTATCACCCGCTTTAATTGTGGACCAATACCGATAGATGTGGTGTGCATGTTTACGGAATCTTTGTTATATATTTCAATTATTAAACACACCAATAAACGAATTAAAATGATTTTTTTAGATAAATTTCAATGTTTATTAAATGCTTTATGGTTACGTGGCGATGCGAGTAGCGTGATGCGACTCTCATTGATCTCACGACATCTATCGGTATTGGGTCCCTAATTAAAGCGGTTGAAAGTCTAGGATATATAGTCACTGGTTGGTACTAACTTCACTTTAGTTTAAATACTGCACTCGGTATCGTTGGTAAAAGTCTAAATTTCTGTTTAAATGACCTCCCGAACTAGAACAATGTTTGGAAATCAAATCATCTTAACGTTATTATTATTATCATTATATTGTTTCATGAAAATCTTGACATTAGCGTTTATAATGTTAAATGCAAAATTACGTATATGTTTTTCCGGCACAATGTAACAATTGTAACTGAGCCAGCATATTGTATGTTCAAAAATGAACAAACATAAGTTACAAATGCTTTCTTCTCTGAAAAGTGTGACTTTAAAGATGTTTTTTTTTACATACCTTTGACCTTAGAGCAGTTACCCGGTTTTTAACACCATAACGAAAGAAACAAAAAAATAATTTCTACCTATTATACAGTTATGCTAGATTCGATTATGCTGAGAAAACTCAAAAATTCCGAGCAGTTTCAAAGTTATTCAAAAAAAATTCGAAAAGTTCTGTTTTTGAAAAAATTTAACATTTCCATATCGTAAAAATTACGAAAATTTTTTCAAACAATAGTTGCTTATTTCGTTAAAGTAAACTTATACTAATTTTTCAAAAAAGAATTAATGTCTGGTTATCGAGATAGTGACAGTGACTTTATTTTTTTTTAAATGGACGCTATTAAAGATTTTATAATTAAACAAATTAATTTTTTTCTGCTTTCAACGATGTTTCTACATGTTTCAAGTAATAAGTTGCAGCGTATTTGAAACCATATTGAATTACAGTAAAGTAAGTTCACCTTAAGAACAAATGTGTTATGTCGCCATGACTTTAAAACTAAATAAAAGTATGATGTTTTAATTATAAAATAACCAGTTTCTACTAAACGAGCAATCTAATATGTTTTATATCTATACAAGGTGATCTGCCTAGAACGTGCGTATTAAGTTTTTTAACTTGCAGATAAATCAAAAAACTTGAAATTTGGTACACGGCCATAATTGATTATTTTTGTTTCACCAAAAATATTTTCAAACCTTCAACTATACAGTATGTGCCAAAAGTTGCTATAAACTTTCTGATTTTAAATACAAGCCTATATTTTCTTTTATATAAGTCGATTGTCTATATAATTTTGAGTTGACATAACTTAAATTATAATTATCTTATTCTTGGATAGTGTTTTTGACATACGTAATTTTTTTCAAAAATGGTTTTTTATAGTAGTTAACGAAAGTAATTTTGTCTCGCAAATCAGTTGAGATTATAAAATAAAATTTATGGAGCAGTTGGCTGGAAATCCTAGCTTACTCCTGATGTCCTACCGGTGGTTTTATTTAGTACCATACGGGCACCGGCAATTTTCAAATATCACAATAAAAAATGATCACAAAAGTCAATCAAATGGCACCTTTTTCTTTTCTGTACATCATACGAGAGAAAATTGAAAATTTCCCATACTCAATTGCTCTCGAATGACTTAAAAAAAGCAGAAAGTGCCATTTGAAAAAATTGATTTTCAATCATTTTTGATTGTAATACTGAAAATTGCCTCAGCTCTATATAAACCAAAATGGGGCAACCACACCGGTAAACGCTCAAAACTAAGCCTGGATTTTCAGCCAACTCCTCCATACATTTTATTTTTTTAATCTAAACAATTTAGCAAGATCAATCTTCTTTAAGTACTACAAATACCCATTTTTGAAATAAAAATGACATAGGTCAGGAATAAGATAATACTGATTTTAGGTTATATAAACTCAAAAATTATATGTACACATAACTATGTAACAACGAAATTATATGTTTGTATTTAAAAATAACAAGAGTTGATAGCAACTTTTGGCACATTCTGTATAGCTGAATGTATGAAAATATTTTAGGTAAGAATAAAATAGAATCAGTGCAAGACTGCAGCACCAAATTTCCAAATTTTTCATTTATCTGCAAATTAAAAAACTTTTTAAAACAGCTTTCTACGCTGATCACTCTGTATAAGATGAAAAATGTATACACAATTATACATAATTCATAACTTAAAATTGACAGCTTAAACTTTTATTTAGTTTGAAGATATACGACATAATGCATTTGTTATCTTGGCCTCACTTGTGTAATGTAATAACCTTTCAAATGCGGACTTGTTTATTACTTAAAACCTCGATTTTCAACATCGTATTAAAAGCAGGAAAAAATCGAAATTTTTTAATTATAAAATCTAACAATTCTGTTTATTAAAAAAAAGTTACTAACACTATTTTTGTAAACCATAAAAGTAATTTGTTTTTGAATATGTTTACTCCTAACGGTACAAGCAACTTTTGTTTCAAAAATTGTTTCCTAACTTTCTTACGACAATGAAAATTTTGGATTTTTTTGAAAACATAGTATTTCGAAATTTTTCATATAACTTCGGAACTATAAGGTGGTTTGTGGAACCGTTATTGTAAGACGTGTTGCAGGTGAGTGTGGTAGTAGACTGTTGAACTTTGGGAGTTTCTGTTGATGTTGAAGCTGTGTCTTGTAAAACCCTTTAATTATGTTCCAATAAATTGGCTTCTGTGAAGATTACAGTGTCAAGGCAATATTCCGGTGACTTCAAAAGAGTCTTTTATAGCCACATGCATTATTGCAGTTTTAGTGTAGGCCTTTACAACTAGCTCCCCAATTTGGTAGACAATGATTGCCCGAAAGGGAGTAGATGTAGCTAATGATTTTCAATTTCTTGGGGTAGTAAGTTTTGAGGTTTTCATAAACACTATAGAAGACACTATAGAAATAACCATTGTCTCAAGCAAGGTCCTAGGACTTTAATGTTGCAGTATGCGTAGTGTTGACCATCTAGTATCAACATTACAGGTTCCTCTTTTGATGGTTTCACATGAGAAATGAAATGAGCCATCCATCTAGCAAATAGATCCAACTGAATCCAGCCGAAAATGCCAACATCCAGCTATACTTCCTGGTGGAGCCCCGTCTAACAATTCGAGTTTTATTTTCTTTCTCGGGAACACTAGCATCGGTGAAATAAAAGTTCCAGAGGCGGACATACATGCTGACAATTGTTACAAGACGACCTCTCAGCAGGTGATAATTTATGAATTTCTCGTTTACCTTTAAGAGAAACTATCTTTATACACTTGTGCTAGACTGTTGTTAGGCCAGTTTTGTCTACATTGAACAACCGCGCAGCAGAATAATTAATACGTTCTAGCTCGAGTTTCAAGATAGTGAAGAAATTGTTAACATTTTTACAACCTTTAATTCTGGCTAAAGACAAAGATTGTGGTCTCTTTATTGATAAAATAGAAGTTCTTTGAAAAACAGGCAGTGGCCACTTTCTTCCGCATAAGCTTTCTTGTCAACAGAAAATGAATGGCGGATATTGTTTCGTAAAGCAAACTAAAACGCCATTCCTTTTGTATCTTTTGCTGTAAGATCATAATACGATTTTTTCTATTGTTAAACAATATTCTACTAATTCAGCCTTAATTTCAGGAAAAGAACAGTTTTACGGCCTAAAAGCACATCCAACTTTTTTGTTTTAGTTCATAGTCTTTAAGTGTAGATCTGGGAACTTGAAAAATCTTTGAAGCCTTTAATAGACCCATAGGCGATAATAGGAACATCACAATAACTAAACATGGTGCTATACTGAGCTGATCTCTGCTGCATAAATTTCATACAAAACATGTCAAACTATGACTAGTTATATGTCCTATTTGAAACATATTGATCAACAAGTAAAAGTTATAATACTCTATAGCAATATTATAGTTATCATGAGACGTTTCATAACTCACCACGCAAGAATATATTAAAAAATTTGCAAAACAAAACGACAATGCACCAAACCCGCCAATGTCTCACAGATGACTGTTGGCTCTTCGCCTAGATTAGTCACAGCGTGATAGCAGCACTGTTTAAAGAACTACTGGGCTATGCCATATTAGGAACGTATGCAATATTAGAGCCCTCTACCTTATACCAAAATAATAAAAGAAATGAACGTGGAAATTTTTACATTAAAATTGTCGTATCCGTTTTCGAGTGCCAATAAAGGGGATCTCGGTTATCTTAAGAGATACGAAGTTGGTTAAATTAAAACAAATTGTTCACGTTTATGACAAACAATAACCTTTGATTCAGATTTGACTTTTCAATACTCTTTGAGATGGAGGACTAATAACTGTCAACTTCATTTTTCTTATGGGCATCATTTCGAATTTTTTCAGTTTTATATTACGTTTTTACCTCTTTTTAACGATGTATCACACATGATATTTCATTATTAAATTTTAAACAAATAAATTTTTGGTTTGTGGGTAGAGTGCTTTGAAGAAAATGTCAAAGCTCTTTTGTTTTCAACAAAACTTTGACAGTTTTAATATTGCATCAATTTTGTCTTTACGTTTATGATAGTTAAAACGCAAAAATGTCTTTTTCATGTGAAGAACAAAGAGATATGCTACAAATTTATTACACATTGCATTTAAATAACCACTTAAGTTCAGAAACATGTTTGCAGCTCATCCAGAGCGACAACAACCTATTTTGAGGTATTCTCCCTTTACTGCACAAAACTTGGGCTAATATGGGTTGTTTAAAAACATAGACAAAAATATGGCGATATGCCCAATAAAAATCAGCAAGAAATTTTGCAAACGGTAAACATTTTTTTATGATTTCGATATAAAAATAGTCCTAATAATTGTAAATTAGGTGCAAGACAATCCATCTGCTTCCATAAAGAAAAGTTACAACCCAGCTAGATTTGCCATTACATCAAATTGTTTAGAGAACGTTAAAAAAAACAAAATATCTCCTTTGGAAAGGTTGTGTTTTTCAAACCTTGCATTTCGGAGATCAGGAACAGCGGGTACCTTTTACCTGTTCGTGAATAATCAAATTTAGAAAAATCCAAATTTCCTAAACAACGTGATATAGTTTGATGAATGTAAATTCAAAATCCAAAAATTTTCAATCGTCACAACTAACATTACTGATCGATTCCAAGAACGATAACCACAAATTCGTTTTGGACTGAATGTGTGGGTCGGATGATTTAGTGATACAACAATAGGTCCGTACGTCTATATAAAGAAAATTTGAATGCAGATCAATACCTCAATTATTTGAGGAGATTTCTAACTAATTTTCTCGGCTATAACTTACATCTTAATTGTTTGAACACAATCTGGTTTCTGCAAAATGGTAGGTCGCATCATAATGCTGGTTAGGAAAAGCTTGTCGGAAATGTTTGCAAACCGATTAATAGCAAATAATGGCGATGAACGCTGGCCAGCACGATCGCCTGATTTGTCCCCCTTGGACTACTTTTTGTTGGGGAGAATTTAAAATAGCATATACAAGACGTTGCCAGCCAATGTCGATGAACTTCGACACCAAATCGTGAGCACTCACAGACACGACATTAGAAGGAAGGAGGTGTTAAGAGCTGTAGCGAATCTTAGAAAAGTATTGCAACTACAAGGGGATTTTAAACATATGTTGTAGTGTTACCAATTTGGTATCTTTCAACTTTTTATAAAATGTGTAAAATTGAAGCCCATATACATAAAAAACTTTCGCCAGTTGTTTTTTTTTGTTAATTGCTGTGCACTTTTTAAATAATATTTGATTCAAACACTGAAAATTAACGCCAAAACAATTCAATAGAAGGTCGTCTGTATCGTGACGTCATTCCTTATATTAGTAACATAAAAATAACGCAAAACTTACGATAAAATGAGTAAATTAGCGGTGTTTTACGTTGGTACTTGTAATTGTAAGGAGAATAGAAATGAAAGAAACAAAGAGTAAACAAAAAGAGTAAGTGGAAAACATGGTGAAGAAAGAACTTGGCATAGAAGACAGTAGTGAAAAACTAGAAATAGCGGAAAAGGTATTGTTAATGAAGATAGGGTCGATGGAGGATAAAATGGAAGTTGGGGAAGCAGAAAAGTAAGTTGAGAGGCACAAAATATTTTTGGATGACGACATGACGTAAGTGGAAAGAGAAATACAAAAAAATTAAGAGAGAAGGGAGACAGGCTGAAGAAAGAGAAAAAAGAATCAAATTAGGTTTTTAAAATTGTGGGTAGAAGGAGAGGAAATGATATGGAAGGAACAAAAGGAGAGATTATTGAAGAAAAAAACAACAAAACTAGCAAGAGGAGGAGGAAAGATGTATATAAAGGTGAAGACTTGGCAAGATTACGGAAGAAAATATGGAAAGAAAAGGAAAATGAAGAGGAAAATAAAAACAAAGAGAATAGGCAATTAAAATTAGTGTTTTGGAATGTGGCAGAAATTAAAAACAAGAGTGTGGATTTTTGGCAATATACAAAAAAGTTTGATGTAGTGGTCTTGGTAGAAACGTGAGTGGATAAAAGAGATTGGGAGGTATCGAAAGAGAATGCCTGAGGGATATGAATGGAGGGCGCAGTTCTGCAACAAGAAACAATAAAAGAAGGAAGGGGGAATAATAACGGGGGTAGAGAGAGGGTGGAAAACAAAAGGAGAGGGAAGAATAGCTTGATGGAGATAAAAGAGGTAAAAAGTTAAAAGCAAGGTATAGAAAGGAGTACACGAAAGCAAAAAAAATATATAGGAAAGGATAGAGGAGAAAATCAAGAGTTTAAGAAAGAAAGGAGAAACACGGAAGTTTATAAACAAGAAGACAGGGAGGAAGAGAGGAGGAGAGTGAGGATAGAGATGATGGAGTGGAAGGAATATTGTAAAATGCAAATTCATAGAAGAAAATAAAATGGAAAGCAAATGTGGAAAAGACAAAAATAATAGTTTTTTAAAAGAGAAGAGGGGAAAGAAAAAGAAGAATGAAAGTGGGGGTAAAAACTGGTAGAAAAGTAGATTAAGTGGAATGTTTAAGCTATAGAATGAGATACAACAATAAGGTGGAGGCACATGTAAAGGAGTTAGAAAGAAAAGGAGAGAGAATAATATGGCAAATGTAGGGATTTGGGGGGAAAGGGTGTTTGGAAATAACGTAATAAAAGGTGGTTATTTAATAGCCTAATAAGGAGTGTAATAATATACGAGGCAGGAAATGTGGGGATGGAAGGAATGGGAAAGGTTGGAGAAAGTACAAGAGAAATATTGGAAAGGAATATTAGGGTTGGAAAGGAGACGCCGGAGTACATAGTTGAGGAAAAATAAAGATGGAAAAATTAAGAATACACGCAGGGAGAATAGCAATGAAAATATGAAAAAGTATTAAGAAAAGAGGAGAAGAGGAGATTGTGAAAAAGTTTGAAGTAAAGTAAGATATGGAAGAATAAGGTCAAAAAGCTGTATTATGAAAGAAATGAATATGCGATGCGAGGTAGGAATGAGAAGAAGAGAGTGGAAGGGAATAAAAACAAGAGAGAAATTGCGGAAAAGGGTAGAGATATTCAGGAGCAAGAAGAAAGGGAAAAATTAGAGGAGGAATTATAATAGAAAATATGAGGAGTTGGTGTATGAAGGATATCAAGGAATTTGAAAGGGGGGATGAGCTTGAAGAAGAAAATGATAGTAGTGAGGTTTAGATGTGGGAATGAGAAGGCTGAAAATAGGTACTGGTTGGAGGATGATAGAAGGAAATGCAGGCTGTGTGGGAAGGGTGAGAGAACCTAGAACACATAAGTCAGGAATGTGAGAAGTTACAGGAGGAGAGGTACGCAAGGGGAATATTAATTACATACATACATACGTTAGTAGTTAGTGTTGTTATATGAGGTAATAGTGATTTGGATCACTAGTCAGAAAATAATATTTTGCAAGTGTGAGTGATATTGCGTTGCCGAGGCGCCCTGGCCAGGCGGAACAACTCGAACACTCGCAAATATTTTCTGGACGTGTAATCCACAAAACTTTTTATGCCGATAAATCTCAAAATACTTACAAACTTATTATTTAGTTCAACAATTTATTTCTAAGGATTTATTTTTTCTGGTTGGATACCCACTTGTCACTGCATACTTACTTGATTTTTCAAATTTAAATTTAAATAAAGGTGACACTTTGTGGTGAAGAATTTAATGGAAAACGGAGTATCAAACACCAAGCTTACATCAAAAGATACAGCGGAAGCAGTGATTTAATAATTTATTACCAGTAAAATCTGTAACTCGGTACTGGAAAGCGTACCTGAAGAATTTAAAAAATTGTGCGATAGTAATAATACCACTAACATTTACAACGAGTATGTTCTTCTTGCATATTTTGATGAGAAATAAAAAAAACAATTCTGCAACTCTTTGGTCCATATTTTCAATGTTAAAAATTAACTCTGAATATTAAAGACATCAACATTAAAAATATTCAATATTAATTGTTTTACAACCCACCACACATAAACTAAAAGTAACCACATTAGTTGAGGTTTATGTAAAAGTATTAATGGTTGCTTACATTAACGTTACGGTTACATCTGCTTAAGGATTCCATAAAAAATCAACGTTTATTTGTTTATTAAGCATTGAATGCTTTTCTCTTTTGTGTCCGTTTTGTTGGCATTTAGAAAATTAAGTAACAATGGTGCCACCCGCTCTCTGAGAATTTTACCAAATGTCACTTTGTAAGGTCTAGGCTGGGAATTTGTTGTTCCCGGCCGATTTTGAATCCTATAAAACTGTCTATAATGACCGGGGGGATTTTTATGTCGTGTTGTGTGTAAATCTATATACATAGTGTTTCTGAAAGGTGTGTACATGGCTTTATCAGAGATTTCCTGGCTTAAAATAAACCGTTTGACACCAGTTTACCTATAACCAAAAGTGCACTATAAGGGCGCCCGAGGGTGTCTAACTTTCTAAAAAAATATTGTGTATTGGGAATAACTCGAGAACGGTTTGACCGATTTTGTTCCGCTTTTGTATGTGGGTTGTCTGCTTCCCAAGACGTTTTTCTGTGTAATGTGAACAAATTTCTGATGTTAGGAAAAGTCGCTTTCATACGGGGACTGTCAAATAAATGATAATATTTTAACAACCGTCAACGATACAAAACCAAAATAATTCTGACAAATAAAACGAACAATTTAAAAACTTTTTCTTTCTTGTTAAATTGCGCTAATGTTAATAGTTCGATCAGAAAAAAATTAAAATCATATTTATGCAAGACGCATCTATATGCTTAGAAATTCAAGTACGAGTAGACTGCTAGTAGGCTATGCGATCATGTCAATTGATTTAGAAACTTTTGCATAAACCCTCACGCTCTCCCAACAATTGCCACTGCAAAGCCCAACACTAATTGCATATCACTCTGTTCGGCAAATGTGTAGTCCATTTTCAAGTAGTTAATCACAAAATAGAAACGTGAGTAATCTTGTAAGATCTGAAAATAAATGTCACAAATGATAAAGATTTGATCGCATAGCTTACTAGCAGTCTACTTGAATTTCTAAGCGTATGGATGCGTCTTGCATAGAATTTGATTTCAATTTTCTGATCGAATCAACTTATTAGCGCAATTTAACAGGGGAAAAAAAGTTTTCAAATTGTTCATTTTATTTGTCATATATATTTTGGTTTTGTATCGTTGATGGAATTGTTCAAATATTATTGATTGACAGTGCCATATGAGGACTTTCTGGCATCATAAATTTGTCCACGTTCACAGAAAAACTGTCTTCGTAAACAGACAACGAGCATTCAAAAGCGGAACAACCGTCCGAACCGTTTTCGAGTTATTTTCAATATACAATATTTTTTGGAAAGTTTGACGCCCTCTGGCGCTCTTGCGATGCACTTTTGTTATATAAAGTTAGTGTCAAACGGTCTATTAAACCAGAGAGCCTCTGGTAAAACCATGTACACACCTTTCAGAAACACCATATATAAAATTTTCTTGTCACAGTGTTTGTCCTCGAACTCCTCCAAAACAGCTCAACTAATTTTAATAAAGTTTTGTATATATATATTCGGTAGGTTTGAGAATAGGTGTTTATCTATCTTTTATGCTCATAAGTGCAATTGTTTAATAAATATTAATAATTTATTAAATTTCAACCTCAGTCGATAACTGTTTAAGTGATAATTGATTAGTTATGACCACCAGCTGATATTATAATCATTTACATGTAAATAACATATGAGATAGAAAAGAATATTCTACCAGTGTTTGGCCCACGGTCCGCATAGTAACAACCGGCTCGCAAACCCTGGCCAATGGGAGCGCTTCCTACCCAAGCCACACCAACGTTACTGACGGGAGAAACTGACCAGTCTCTTGAAAGCGTTCTATGGATATCTTGCCAACCGGTGTAAATAAGAAGAAATAATAGTATTGTTTACTTAACTTACATACATTATAGTATTCTGTAAATATTATAACATTATGTAATTTTACCGGTTTAAATAATACTTCAAAGGTTTATTGTCTACACTAACTCCAAAGGCACTAGATAGATCCAATAGCACCGCAACTAGAAAATAACCAAATCATCTTTCTAATATATCGATTGTAGATTTAGTAGGTCAGCGCGGACGGAAAGCATGCTGATAAAGAGTTAATATTTTAAATTTATTGAAAAAAGTCCAGCAACCTATTAACAAGTGTTTTCTCCAAAGTCTAGGGATAAGCAGCTTACAATAGTTATTGGTTTATAATTTTCAATCAACCATTTTTCAAAATAGGGATGATTTTTCCTGTTTTTTAAATTTATACGCAACACTGCGTGTATAATTAATAGATTTGTATTTTTTAATGCAAGTTGAAGTTCATTACTTATTCTGAATTTGTATTGTTTTCTTTATCATCAATTATCTTTTCAAAGTAAATATGTAAGTTATGTGTTTGTTTGGATTAACCCATTATACGCAAAGAACCCGTGAATTGTGAGATATAATAGTATTTTTCTACAAACGCTACTAAAATTGAAATATTTTACCCGGCATACTGCAATTAAAAATGTAATATTATACAGTGTGTAACTGAAAGACGTGGCCAAACTTTAAGAGCGTAATATATGGATTGAAAAAATGAAAAAAGTTTTTATAAACATGGTTCGGAAATCCTTCCTAAGGGGAGATACAGCCCTTTGAAATGTAGTAAGGATTTACAATTTTTATTTTATAACAAAGAACGGTGGTGTCAAGAATGAACAAAGTAACCACTCCTGGATGTACTTTTTCATTGTGAATTACATTGGTGTAAATTTTATTTTGATAGGATGTTAGGAAGGGTAGTTTTGTCTAAGGCTGGAAGTATTTTGCACCCCAAATTTATTATTTCAAGCCTTAGACAAAACTACCCCTTCTAACATCCTATCAAATAAAATTTACACCAATGTCAATCACAATGAAAGTACATCTAGAGTGGTTACTTTTTCATTCCATCCCTTCCTTAATCTATAAAATAAAAACTGTAAATCCTTACTACATTTCAAGGGCTGTATCTCCCTTAGAAAAGATTTCGAAACCATGTTTATAAAACTTTTCATTTTTCAATCCATATATTGCTCTTAAAGTTTGGCCACGTCTTTCGAGTTACACCAATATAGCAACAAATTAAATGTAAATCACGTGGTTTACTTTTACACTAGCATTAAAATGAAATGACAGTCTTTGTCAAAATAAAAATTTTGGAGCAATCGATTTTGGTTTATTCTTTTAAGTTTATATACCTACTTATTTTCTGAACGCATGATGATGAGAGTTCTTTAGGCAACACACAATTCTCTTCCTCTTTTACTTGTGCAACTAACCTAACTTTATAGTTCAAGGTGGAAACTCGGAATTCAGATTATATTAACGAAAAAGCTACAAATAATTTATGTATCTTATTTGAAAATTGAATGTACAGTTGTAACAAATGGTAATAGTTAGCCCATATGTGAAGAAATATCGTTGACCTGCAAGTTAGAACTTTTAGAGGTAGGGCAATTATTTAAAGTAGTGGGTGTTAGAATGTACAAATGTATAAATGTAGCGTAAGTTGAGACACAGCCAGCCTCAAATATATATATATATAAGTTTTCGATGCTAAGATGGCGAATTACTACGTTTTAGTTTTTAAGTTGTACCTAAGATTTTGTAAATCACATTAATATAATATTATATAAATAAAGTGTTAGTAAGAAGGTAAAAGTTATTAGGTTATGGGCTCAGACGACGTAGTCAATATTTAAATAAAATTAGAGTAAAGTAAAAATGAGTAACGCAATAGTAAATTTACCGCAATTAACATCCTCGGGAAGTTTCAATAATTGGAAGTTTCGAATATGTACTCTCTTGGAAGAACGCCAAATTGCAGATGCACTAGATAAAACCGAAGAGGAGTTTGTAGATGATAAAAAGAAAAATGAATTTAAAATTAATGACACCAAAGCAAAAAGTGTCATTGTGCAATGTCTAACTGATAAACATCTGGATCTAGTAAAAGATTCGAAAGGTGCAAAAAATGATGAAAGCGTTGGAAGATGTATTTCAAAGAAAAGTGTATTTACTAAGTTGACTTTAAAGAAAAAATTACTAACACTTAAGTTAAAAGGAATGAAAAATTAGAAGATCACTTCCTAAATTTTGATACTTTGATCAGAGATTTGGAGAACGACTGGGTCAAAAATTGAAGAAGAAGATAAAGTATGTCACCTGCTGTTAACCATAAATGAAGACTACGATGCAGTTATAACTGCAATCGAAACAATGAATTCAAAAGTAACTATGGACTTCGTAAAGCAAGATTACTGACGAAGAATTAAAAATGAAGACAAAACAAGTAAAAGCGTCAATCAACCTGATGCATCATTTAAAGCGGGTCCTATAATATGTTATAAGTGTGGAAGAATTGGTCACAAGATAACAGAGTGTCGCCTGAACACAAGAGGAAGTTTCAGAGGTAGAAGAGGGTTTAGAGGTTACAACCAAATAAGAAGTAGAGGTCAAGGAAATGGTCAACTAAACCTACAAGCAAATGCGGCAACGAGTTCAACAAATGAAGTATCATTTGTTGCATTGGAAGAAGATGAAGCAGCACCGAGAAACATTAACAACTTTATTTTAGACTCTGGATGTACGCAGCACATGGTAATGGGAGAATTGGAGGAATACATGGAACAAGTAACTGAGTTGAAGAGCAAAGTGATGATTGGAACAGCAAAGAATGGTGAAGTTTTGTATGCGAACAAAAGGGTACAATCAGAGGCACAAGCGAAGGTAAAAGAATAGCAATACAAGCGCTAATAGTAGAAGGTATGTCATTCAATTTAATTTCTGTTTCAAAGCTACTTAAAAAGGACTTTAAAGTAATTTTTGATAGTGATAGGGCAGGTAAAACTTATGCAATTTTATCAAAACATAATTTAAATTGGTATTGTAACTCGTATAATGATCTGTTTTATTTAACCATAGATTTAAAACATGATAGTTGTACGGAAAGAAATGAATGTAACTATGCAGTATGTGACAAAGATATTTGGCATAGGAGACTAGGACATATTAATAGGTTTAGCTTAAAAGATTAGGATTACCTTTTAGTAAGGAAATGTGTAAAACCTGCGTTGAAGGTAAAAGTACAAGATTACCTTTTCATAAACATAATAGAAAAGCAAGTAGGATTGGGGAATTAATTCACACAGATATTGCAGGTCCTGTAGTTACACCTACATTTGAAGGTCTACAAATACTTTCAAGTTCTAATCGATGATTACTCTCATTTTTAATTGTTAAATTGCTTAAACATAAAAACGAAGCTGAACAAAATATTATTGATTTTATAAAACTAATACAAACACAGTTTTCTCTAAAAACATGTAGAATTAGGTTAGATAACGGTGGGAATTTATATCAAATCATTTCAAAGGTTATTGTATAAACAAGGGAATTAGGCTCGAGTATACGATGCCACATACTCCGCAAGAAAACGGTACTGCAGAAAGAATGAATAGGAGTCTTATAGACAAGGTTAGATGTAAGTTTGCAGAAACAAATTTACCAAAAGAGCTATGGGGAGAAGCAATTTTATGCTCAGCTTATGAAATAAATAGATCGCCTACAGTAGCAAATAATGGCGAAACTCCAGCCAAAAGATGGTATAAAAATAATGATTTGTCTAGATTAAGGGTATTTGGAAGTCATGCGTGGGCAACGATTTTACCTAAGCAAAATAAATTAGAAAAACGAGCACAATCCAGCATAATGGTAGGATACACTGGAGCGGGATATAGGCTTTGGAATTATGAAACAAACGAGATTTTTTTGGTCACGAGATGTTAGATTTAATGAAAATCAAACAAATTATAATGAAATATCTAAAAACATTAAGATTGAAGCTGATCATATAATAACACAAAATGAAGAACTGCTAGAGCTAAATGAAAATCAAAAGGACAATCAAACTGAGATAAGAAATGATGATTTGCAAGAAGACAATGGAGAAGATACAGAAAACTCAGAAGAGCAATCAAGTTCAAACGAAATTTCTGAAGAAGATCTTTCAGAAACAAAGAAAACAAGTAGTGGGAGAAAAATAAATACGCCAAAATATCTAAGCGAATATGAAATATATGCAGCCTATTGTCTAATTACCACAAGAGAAGAAGATCCTGTAAAGTATGAAGATGCAGTAAAAACAAAAGAATGGAAGGAAGCTATTGATAAGGAATTGAAGTCACACAATAAATTAAACACATGGACAGAAGCAGTTCTACCAGAAGGAAAAACAGCAATACAAACTAAATGGGTATTTAGAGAAAAAGAAGACGGAACAAAGAAAGCTAGAATAGTAGCAAGAGGTTTTGAGATAAAGGAGGAGAATTTATTACAATCAGTCTACTCACCTGTTGCAAGAATTTCAACAATAAGATTGTTATTGTCTATCGCACTACAAAAGAGTTGGAAAATACAACAACTAAATATTCCCACAGCATTCTTAAACGGTGAACTAGAAAGCGAAGTTTATATTTATGCACCTGCGGGTTTGAAGACGAACAGTTTTAAGAAATAAAATTATGATTGTTGTTTATATTACAATGGGAGAACATGGATTTTAATATACGTAGATGATATATTGATAATTGGGGAAGAAATTGATGTAGAAGAAACGGTCAAACTGCTAACGAAGGAATTTAATGCTAAAGACTTGGGTATAATAAAAATTTCTTGGGAATGAATGTAACAATACTAGAAGACAAACTCACAATCAATCAAACTAAATTTATAGAAAAGTTACTTGCAAATTTTAACATGGAGGCATGCAGAATAAAACAAACACCTATGGAAAAGGGATTTCAATACAACAAAGAAAGTAAAATCATTGAAGTACCATATAGACAATTAATTGGAGGATTAATGTATTTATCTACTACAACTAGACCTGATATAACTTTTTCAGTTAGTTATTTAAGCAGATTTCTTGACAAACCAACTTCAGAGGCATGGAATGCAAGCAAAAGAATATTACAATATTTGCAAGGAACCAAAGACATGAAATTAACTTTTATAAAAATACTGAAACGCACTTAATTTTAAAAGGATATTCTGATGCGGATTGGGCTACTGACAAAATAGACAGAAAGAGTATAAGCGGAAATATTACTTTATATGGAAAAAACCAATAGCATGGTATTCTAAGAAACAAGGATGCGTAGCGTTATCTACTGCAGAAGCAGAATATGTGGCAGCGGCTACTTGTGCTCAAGATCTTGTTAATATTAAGGGAATCTTAAATGAATTTAAACTTAGTAACAAAACCATTCTTTATTGTGATAATAAAAGTTCTATTTTAATGTCAAAAAGTAACGAAAATTCTAAAGAGCTATGCACATCGACATAAAAATCATTATTTGAAAGATTTAGTTTTAAAGAAGGAAATAATAATAGAATATATCCCTACAGATCAAAATTTAGCCGATATGCTTACAAAATCTTTAATTGAACATAAGTTTATTTACCTCAGAAATAAAGCATGTATTATTTAAGTATGTATTGTAAAATATTTTTAGTTTAAGAATAACTGTTCGATTTTTATGTAAACATTTCAAATCGAGGAGGAGTGTTAGAATGTATAAATGTAGCGTAAGTTGAGACACGCCATATATATATATATATATATATATATATATATATATATATATATATATATATATATATATAAGTTTTTCGATGCTAAGATGGCGAATTACTACGTTTAGTTTTAAGTTGTACCTAAGATTTTGTAAATCACATTAATATAATATTATATAAATAAAGTGTTAGTAAAAGGTAAAAGTTATTAGTGGGTACTAAAAATTGTTGTTGGGTAGCTCATCAAAACCGTTGGAAGCAACAGGGCAATTATCTGAAATAATTTGAGAAGCAATTCTTTTCTTGTTTTCAAGGAGTCTTCCAAATATCCTTCGGCGACAGCTTGAACTTTTCCAACCACCATGTCGTTTAATTGTGGTTAAATGTTGCCCCAGAATCTGCTAATAAGCTAGCGGACGTCCGACGGAAACAGTGGCCCGTATAAAATTCACTATTCGGCAGTTTCAAAAATTCTGCTATATTTGCAGGCATCTTCAAAAAAGTTATTAATACCCATTGGTTGTATGGTACACTTATTGTCTGTGTACTTTATAAAAAGTCGTCAGTGGTTTACGTGATTTGGACGCAATGCCAGGTACTTATGATATAAGTTAATGTAAGCTTCAGTAATGATAGTAAACGTTCTTGAAACTCTAGTTTTACTGTCTGGAATGTTTACGACTAGTGTTTTTCCTAAATCTTCAATATTGTTTAATGTCAGCTGACAAATTTCTTCACGGCGGCAAGCGCCTAGCAGCAACTTTGAACATTAAGTACTTATTATCTGGTGCCTCACCAATAAACTTGTCAATATTTTCTAGGGTAAAAATTTTTGATTTTTTTGGACGGTATCCTTCTCCTTTGCGCTTCAAGAACGCAATAAGTTTACAAAATTTACCGATGTGGTATTGCCTTGATCATGGAAAAATGTGCTCAAAGTGTAGAAGATTTCCATATTTTGGAATGTTCCTCGAAGTAAGCTAACATAACACTTTCGTTATATTTTCCTACAACATTCTCTTAGGCGCACCAATTTTGAAAGCGCTGAAACGCTAATTCATATTGTAGCTTAGATTTAGTGGGCAACAAATCTAATGTTGCTCTACTAGCAGTTTCTACTATTTCTATTGGAATTTCTTCACTCATCTTAAATTTCACGAATCTAATATTTCGCAACTGTCAAACAATAAGCGAACTTAATTGTTTTGTAAATGTCACAGACTGCCTGAGTTTTTCGGCAATCTTTTAAACTTTTTATACATTTAGCTGTTTTCAATAGTGGCGTTTGTAGAAAAAATGTTGTATGATATACTTTTAACACTTATATCATAAATAACTATTATATAAGGGCGGACGGCTTAAGGGCAATTTTTTTACTTAATAATTCGTCAGAAAAAGTGAATAAATTGAATTTTTATTTTTATTATAATCTAAATACTAACTATAATTCGTTCAGAAGACCAAAAAAGATCTTAGTTCCAATGAATATGCGGATTACTCATAACATCAAAACATAAAATAGAAATTATAAGGTATAAAAATTAATAAAAACCGTGGAGGCACGAAAGTTAAAATAAAACTTTAAAAACGACGAGTAAGTTGAATAAAATTAAACATTTAATAAAACATTCTTGTACAGTCGTTCGTTCGATAAAAATGATGTGTGTGTCTTATACAGGGTGAATCACCACCAACGGAATAGCGATTTATAGCGAAAAGTTTTATTATTTTAGTAGCTTGCAGATTGATAAATTTAACATTTTATGTTATTTTAAATATACAGTACGTCTCAAAAAAGTATGGCGCATTGAAATTATTTATTTTTTATAGAACACCTTGTATTTTATTGCGTTTTTGATTGCCCGTAAAAAATAAGCTATACTTTCATAAAGGTTCTCTATACCAAAATACAGAGCGTTTTGAGTTATGACGACTTTTCTTAAAATATGGAGTATTAAAAAAAATTCAATATCTTTTAGTCCAAAAATCATAACAAATTTACTCTTACTTTTAAATACTTAAATATTAGACGAATGTATTCTATGATTAAATATTAAACATCACTTTACAAGGTTTATAGGTTAATTATTAGACCATTCAATATGTAATATGAGTCTTATTTTAAATGAAACACCTTGTATTTTATAAATTTATAACGTTAACAAAAAATCTTCTATCAAATGGTGTAAGGGTGTCCAATGTATAAGTGTTACAGTTTTTGCACAACTTGCGGGTTTCTTTAAATTTATGGTTGCGAGATGCTTTAAAACAATTGTTAATAATTGTGTTAAGTCCATAAACAAAAATTTAAAATGTCGTCATAATCGTTTTTCTGTCAAATGCTGATGTAGTCGAATGTGATACAGATGGTGGTGGTTTTTCTTAAGCATTCTTCCTACACTCGTTTGACTGATCCCTAAATTATTCAAAAAACATTTTGTACTTGTATTAAGAATTTCCATGACAGATGTGACGTTTTTCATAATCAAAATATGTGTCAAAATACTCCATTGTTCTTAGCTAGTTACGAAAAATTAAATACTTAGTCCTTGTGAGTTAGTTTTGACATTTGTTTTGAAATTGGAACAGGTTTAATTCCATTTTAAACTTAAGTTTTTTTTTTAAATATTGTATATAACATGTATCAAAACATGATTTTTGAAACTCATGTGATTATCAGATTGTAATGTCTTAAAATGTTATTAACTAATTAAATTACATATATGCATTTTTGTTTTAAAATCTCTCGCTACCATTAATTTTAAGGAAATTGTAAGTTGCGCAAAATCTGTAACTCTTAGGCTTAGGACACCTTTACATTATTCGAAAGAGGACTTTTTTGAAATGTTATAAAATTGTTGAAATACAACAAAAACGCAAAATTTACCACTTTTTAACCGTTTTTAATAATTGAATGATTTGTTGTTTACACGTGTCAACTTACTCCGGTAAATTAGCCAAAATTAGGCCAGACCGAGTAATAATTTCAAATTGAAAAGTGATCAAACAGCAAACGATTACAGTGAGGAAGATAGTGGAAGTTAAATAGATGATATAAATACTGAAATTGTAAGTAAATACTTTAAATATTAAATTTAGAGGTCATTGGAAGTAAATTGAAAAGACCAAAATTGCATGCGCAAAGATTGATAAGACCAAAACGATACATAAGGCCTCCTATACGTCGAGTTCGAGATAGGCAACACATTCTACACCCTAGCTATATAGCTATATAACTACCAGGAAACAAATAAGTTGTATACGTACTAACGCTGATTAAGAAAGGTTCTACATATAGGCTAATTTGTAAATATTTAATTGGTAGAGAAAATTCATACAAAGGGTTGACCTGTGAATTGACTCTGGCGCCAAATACGATAAAATGGCAGAAGAAACTACGTCATATCTGTATAATAAAGATTCCGATAATTATTCGACAGATGAAAGTACAAAAAAAAGGAGAGCTACCTACGATACGGATACCGGTTTTCAAAGAAGTAAAAGACAATGAGATCCCCTACTAAACTAAAGAAGAGGATAAACTGGATTCGATTCTAATTCTAATTAAAAATATGAGTGTCGACCAAAAGATATAAAAACAGAAGTACACAACATAAGTAGGAACAACAAATATTTCACGAACAAATAGCAAAACTCCAGAAAGAAAATGAAAATTTGAAAAAGAAAATCGAATAATAAAGAAGAAAATAGACAAATCAAGGAAGAACTACAAATCATAAGAAACAGTATGGAGTACCTAGAAAAGAGAAAAGAAAAAACAACATTATTATTGGAAGGTTTGGACACAGAAAAAAGAACCACAACAATTGGCTGTAGTGGCAAAAACCTTTATCGAGGAAAACCTAAAAATTGATGTAGAAATAAAGGAAGCGCGCGAATTAAAGGAAAAGGTATGGTTAGTTGAATTAGAAAACGAGGACACGAAAAACAACGTAATGCAGAACAAGAGAAACTTAATAAACTTGAAGTGAGTAGAGTATATATCGATGATGATCTGATACAAAAGAGATGGAGAAACAACGGCAAATGCTACTAACAGGTGGTCATTTGTTAATCTACAGCGGGGTAGAGCACAATGTTAACGCGAAGGAAGGGATAGCTTGCATTATAAGCAAAAAAATTTGAAACATGTTCAGAAATGGACAGCTTTCAACGAGAGAATACTAACTATTGAGATAAAAATAAATGAACAAGCAACAACAACAATAGCAGTCGTGTATGGTCCGAATGACAACGAGATCAGCAAAGGAAAGGATGAATTTTGGAAAATGTTATCAGAGGCAGTAGAAAACCGTAAAGGTAGATTAATAATAATGGGAGATATAAATGGACGGGTAGGAAAAAAGAATCAAGAAACAGGAGAAACAATTGGTAAATATGGCGAAACAACTAAAAAAATAATGGTACAAGATTTATCGAATTCTGCATAACTCATAATTTAGTAATAACAAATATTTTTTTCCAACACAAAGAGATACATAAGTATACAAGTGGCAACCAGAAATGAGAGATCAATTATAGATAGAATGCACAGACAAGAAGTTAAAGACACAAGGGTGAAAAGAAGTGCAGAAATCTATTCGGACCACTTCTTCGTAATGTCCAAAATAATAATAAAACGACATAAAAGTAGCAAGAAAAAATCAGGAGGAAAAACGGATAAATTGAAAGACATCATAAAAACATATAAACTGAGGGAAGAACAAACCGCTGAAAAGTACAAAGAAATGGTAGAGCTCGAAATAAATAAAATTAAAAAATATACATGATACTAACATTGAGACAACATGAAAGTTATTTAAAGACACAATAAAAAAGTAGCAAGAGAAACATGCGGGAAGATAAAAATAGATTCTACAAAAAAAACAAACTAGATGGTGGAATAGTGAAATAAAAGAAGAGGTAAAATTAAAGAAACAGAAATGGAAAAATTACTTAAACAATAGTAACAACGAAAATTACAAGAAAGATAAAGAACAAAGAACTAAAGTTAAAGAAATGGTTAAAAACGAGAAAACTCAAGCATGGGAAGAATTTGGAGCAAAAATGGAACGGGATAGTTGCGGAAATCAGAAACTATTTTGAAGAAATATTAAACGTGAAGCAGCTGCAAACAACAAACAAAGTAGAAAGAAAAGACGTATAGAAGACATGGAACACGACAAAATAAATATAGAAAAAGTGCAAGAAGATATTAAAATGCTAAAAAGGGGAAAAGCAGCAGGGCACGAAGGCATCACACCCGAACAAAGATCAAAACAAAGATAATGGCAATAGGAGATATGGAAACAAAGATATCTATAAAATTAAATGGCCTGGATCTAAAACAAGTGGACGTATACAAGTACTTAGGAGTTAAAATACATAGAAACGGGAGGATGGAAGCGGAATTAACGGGCAGCCTTCAGAACGCAACAAAATTGTATTATGCCCTATGCTATCCTTTTCTGCGAAACAAAGAAATAACGAACAAAACAAAAATAACAGTTTACAACACAATTTACAAACTTATATTAACATATGGATGTGAAAGTTAGGTATTGAACGAACAGTCAAAGAGCAAAATACAAAGCATGCAAATGAAATACCTTAGAGCCGTTAAAGGTATCACAACAAGAGATAAAGTTCGCAATGAAATTGTTAGAGAGGAGCTGAAAGTAGAACCAATACTGAAGCATATAGAAAGGCAACATATAAAATGGTTCAGACATTTAACAAGGATGTGAAAAGATAGACAACCAAAAAAGTGTGGCAAGCAAAATCACAGCAGAAAAGAATGAGAGGGAGACCAAGGAAGACGTGGGATGATGTGGTAGCAGAATGTTTGAAGAAGTGTGGCTTGACATTGAATCAAGGAAGTGTAAAGCTAAAAATAAACAAGAATGGACAAAATTTATTTATAAAGAATTGTAAATTATTTAGAATTGTATTAATTTTAGTTATTCCTTAACACCTTCGGTAATAATTTTCTTAAATATAAATTTAATATAAACACCCAATTGTCATCTTTGTTGAATTATAATTTTATTTTGTTGAAAACAAAAGAGCGTTGACATTTTCTTCAAAGCACTCTGCACACAAAATAAAAAACAATTTTTCAAAAATGTAATAACGAAATATCATGTGTGATGATACATCGATGTAAAGAGAAAAAATAACGTAATCTATAAATAAAAAATTCAAAATGGCGCCCATAAGAAAAACGAAGTAGACAGTTGTTAGTCCACCATCTTGAAAAGTATTAAAGAGTTGACGCCATATTCTAATTCTACATGAAAAACTGCCGGAAGAATGTCTTAGTTAGAAAAGAGAAGCTTAATTAGTTATTGATTTAAAACAGAAAAACGAAAATCGCATTTTTTTTGCGATGATATGTTCTTAAACTGTCAATGATAAGTCAAATCTAAAAACAGATTATTGTTTGGCATGAAAATGCACAACTTTATCTTAAATTAACCAATTTCGTATCTCTTAAGATAAGCGAGATCCCCGTAGTGGCACTTCTTGCAATAAAACTTGAAAATGGATTGTTGTAGTGAGTTCAACAAAGTGCACCTTTTATGTAAGAAAGTTAATAAAAAATTTCAAACAAAAGTATTTAGCTCTAAACACAGAGCTCTAAAAAATTTTTTTAATTTGTATTTTTATCCTCCGAGAAGATGTGCAATAAAATGAGTATTTCTTCTTAATTCTTTAACACCATGTATCTCACAAACTAAGAAGGTTAGAAAAAATTTGTATTTGAGTATTTTAAATATTTCTTAACCATCCAACATTCCTTTAATTTACGGTACTTATCTACGACGCACCCTGTATAAGTTTAAAAAATTCTGTTAACGATTTTTCTAATATTTTTTTTTAGATATCTGTAACAAAGTAAAATATTGAAAATTAACCCTATTTCTCAATTTGTATAATACCAACGTATTGTGATCAAAATCTCTGGGTGGATAGACATCATCAACTAGGAACGAAAGAAACTTAAGAAAGCTTCTTTGAACCTTTTCGATACTAGACACTTGATAATTATGCGAAGGGAAAAGTTTTTCTGCAGAAATGCATTTAACTATGTCGTTAATGAATAACAGAAACAAAAAGGTCCTAGATTGGAAGCTTGGTGAAAGTGAGAAGTAGTTAAAAGGAATTTGATAAAACGTTCTGATAGCGGACAAATTTCTTTCGATTGATTAAGTAGGATAATAGTAATTTAATCAACTTGTTATGAAAATTAAATTGACGTAATTTATTTACTAGAATATAGATGTCAATCTGATCAAATGCTTTTCGGAAGTCTATGTAGATCACATCCACTTGGCCTCCGGCATCAACAATTTTGATTTAAATTGTTTGAAACATGACAGGTTGGTTAGTGTAGATCTGTGGGACATAATACGATGCTGATGAGGATTTATGAGGTGTCTGATCGACGAGTATATTTTGGAATAAATGATAGACTCAAATACTTTGGCAAAGCACACATCGTCGACATTTGTGATCCTCTCTAATAAAGACCAATCTGCGCTAAGTAGAAGACTGTATAGAAGTGATAATTGCTTTTCTGAAGTTGAAATGTCATTACAGTCATCAATGCATAGAGTAAGGTGATGATGATCTTCGACAACAAGAGTGGGTCACCGTTGGAAACAGTGCAATGAACATTGAAAAACACTAAATCAAAAAGTCGTGCGTTAGAATTGAGTATGTGATTGTATTGAGTGAAATTCTGAAAAATAGCAAAATTATTTACAGATAAGCAAAATTTATTAATATTAGTGCGTTATGAAGTCAGTACCTTAATTACCCACACTCCTTTCAGTCTTTTACATTGGTATGGTGTACAGGTTGACCACCTGCCTTTTAGTGCTCTACTTTGAACTTATCGTTTGCTTGTTAATTCTTTGCCTGAGAAAGATAGATGGCAAAACTTTAGCGTTATTGTTTTGACACGATCCAACCCCTGAAGATGTTTTTCGTTTAACAATGACTTCTCAATTTTTAAGTTATAGATATATTAGATATATTAATTGGATAAACTAAAGAATATCTCTCGATTCTATTCTTACATGGATACCACAGGTTTCTGATAATTATTTTAGGTTTGTTGGTGCTGTTAAATGTGCAGTAAAAAAAAATCAATTTCACGTGGTTTTTAAAGGAATAGCCCCATGTGAGTCCAACTGGAAACAAATTATATCTAGAAAATTAAATAAAGAAATTTGGGGATGCTGTACTTGTCATCTCTAAATAATGGAAGAAAGAAAAATCAAATTTATTAATGGAAAATATGAATTTCATTCATTAAAGTCGTAAAAGCTGGGCACTTTTAAATAAATTAGATTCTACAAATCAATCTGCTAAAACAAATACAAAAATTTCTCCAAACTTGATTGTTTCTCGGTTGGTTAATGTTTCAAACGTAATAAAAGTAGAGAAATCGGAAACCAACAGATTTAAAGAAATGTAAAGTCGTGATAATTTTCAAAGAAAAATAATTCCTCCACCAGACCCCATTTCTTATCGTCCAATAAGCTTGTTAAGTGTAATTTATAAAATTTTGAAAAAGTTGATTTCTCAAACAATTAATCCATTCATTGAAGATAAATTACCAATTGAACAAGCATGATTTCGATCCGGTAGAAGTTGTTGTTGTGATGAAATATTAGCGTATTAACAATGCATATCGAAGCTGAATTTCCGAAGAACTATATCTCTGTGGTTGTCTTTTAGATTTAACTGCTGCATGTTACGTGCCGCCAAAGACAGGTCCAATAGAAGGGATTGCTAGCAAGGAGAATGCGAAGCAATTGTACATGCAACCAGAACATTCATTAAAACATAAAGCTATCTTGAGATGAATTTCAAAAACGCATTTAATTGTCTGGAGATGGATGCCTTTTTAACACCTGGTATTACTGAATCCTTTCCTGGAAACAACAAACTGTTTAAAAACACTGTTATTACGTCCCATCTATTTATCTTTTGGATCTATCGGAATCATTCAATTTCTTAATAGGAATACAACAAGGGGACCCTTTAAGACCTATGCTTTTTGCTTAAGGATACAAGGAACGATTACAATGTTCTCTTCAAGTTTTAAATCGTGGTATTTGTTAGACGATGGGGTATTAGCTGGAGAGCCTATAATAGTTTGGTGGATTTGAGAAGCTGATTGTAGAATTTAAATCGTCAGGACAGTAGATTAATCCATCAAAATGCGAACTTTATTTTATTGGTGCAAGGATGACACTAATTTTGATGCTTTAACAGCCTCTTGCCAGGGATAAAAGCTCATTAATAACGACCTGACGCTTTTAGGAGCTCCTTGCTAACATCGTCAACTGAACAAGTATTTAAGAATAGATTGCTGAGATTGAGTAGATGATATTCAATTTAAAAGTTTTAAACTCTCACACAAAATAATTTCTTTTGAAAAACTGCTTTGCTATTCCTAAATTGACCTATTTACTACGAAGTACTCTGTTATTTGAGTTTTCGTCAGTCTTGGAAGAGATCGATTCCTTTGTTCAAGCTGGTTTGACCACTTTACTCAACTTATAATTTGAAGATTGCCATAAAGATTTGTAATCAGTTTTATACTGATCTTCTGGGACCCAAACATAACACTTACATCACAATACAATATTTAAAATTTACTGTTAACGATTTTTTCTAATTTTTTTTTAGATATCTGTAACAAAGTAAAATATTGAAAATTAACCCTATTTCTCAATTTGTAGAAGACTGTGTCCCATTGCCCTATATAACTGTACAAACATTCATTTCTGTATTCCCTTAAATAACGAAAATACTGTTAAATGTGGAATTAAAGAAATACTAATTCGATTTTACTAATACTAATATTTACCAATAACACTATAAGAAACTGTTTATTTTAAAAGATTCTTCACCCAAATGCTTTATAAGTGCTGGTTATGAATTTTGCAATAATATGCGTGATGAGGAACTGTATTGGTACAACAAACTGTACATTTTATTTTAAAATACAATATTAAAATTAACTATAATGATGTCTCATAAAGCAAACAGTTAATTAAAAATTCATTAAATAAATAGGAGAAACAGTTCTACCTAATAAAAAGTTATAATAAAACTTGCTGTACAAACTTTATTGTACGTCAATTAACTGGAAACGTTTTAATATGACTTCAATGAATAACAAAAAGAAACAAAATCTCAGACGGGATTATTGTTCAATTCAATTCAAGGCGCAAATAAATAAAACTAAACTGACGTATGCTTTAGCGAATTTAATTTATAATAGTGACATTATTCATGTTATCTGCAATTTTACGGCATTGCAAATGGATTTTCGTAATGTCTGTTTTTAACAAAATTACAAACAATTGATTAATGATTTACAATCCATGGTCACAGAACTACAAAGAACAATTAATTAAATCTTATTAGCCGTAAATAGAATATAGTAAGTGTACATATTACGATTGTATGTACGATTACGCATTTCTAATGATTGTTTACAACAAAATTGTTTGTTTTTAAAACATTGTAATTTATTAATTCATGATATCGCTAATCAATTAAATGCAGATCAAAAAACTTATTTTGCATTAGAAAACAATTTTTTTATTATGTATTTGTGAAAAGGTTACGTCTTGACCATGAACGTGTATCTTTCGTCAATCACATGTGGATGGTAAATCACAGGTGATTACTTAATTGGATATCAATTTACTTTTTTTTTACACGATGACTGCTTTTAGAGACGGCACTCTGCCTCAAAAATTTTGCATTACAAATAATAAAAGTTTGGTACTTAACATGGAAGATGTAATTTATTAATTAATTTAGAATTGCGGAAGTTAATTAAACTCACGCTTCTGAACTTTACCTTGTTTTGTTTATAAATAATTACATTGTTATGTAACTTTAAATATTTACGCGTTTCTTTGTACGTTTTTTTGTAATGAAAGCGCTTGGACACGTATTTTTTAAAACGGAACCTTGAATTGGTACAATGGCATAACTACATTACGCATATTATTACAATAGAAGCAAAACCCTTAATTTTGTAATTAATTCGGTCTGGTCATGCTGAAGGCAAAAATGTGCTCGTCTTTTTTGCATAATTAGGTTCAACCGTGAAAACAATACTATTAGCATAGATAACATCTAGTCAAGATTGAAACAGGGTATGTAGTCGGTAACTTCATCGTTGTAGAAAAATTGAAATAAATACTGCAACCAATGTAGGTACATGTTATCAATGTTTAAGCACGAAAATATTCAAACCTTTTGCTATAATCAAACACACATCAAAACTAAGAAACTGATTGGTACGATATGTGTTACCTTGCTTACGATTTTGTTGTTTGCTTACCACCAGGAAGGTTGATTCTGATTGGTCACACAAAAAGCATAAAAACAGTTCAAATACATTGATGCATCTCTTCTGTAAAGTACAATCAATAGATATGTTTAGTAGAAAACAATTCCGTATCGAAACATCCACTGCCACAATCATCAAAATGTTTTTGGTTTTTATAATTTTTTATGTTAGTGTTGTAAGCGGATTTTTATATAAAAATCCTTATTGCGAATTAACATGTGATGCCGGAAATGGAAAACTTTACAAACACACAGTTTGCGAACGCGGCGATAACGTACGTAGTTTTATAGAGTAAATTTTTGTCAAAATAAAAAATTTTTAGAAATGTCGTCCTGGTCCATCGTGCGGCCCCGATTTCAAAATTGTTAAGTTATCTGACGATCAAAGACAATTAATTTTGAACAAGCATAACGCTTATCGCTGCAAGGTTGCGATGGGAAAAGAAACTCGAGGAAAACAGCCACCTGCAAAAATATGCGAGTTTTGGTAAAACTCCACTCAATTTTTTACGAATAACACTAAAACCATTTTTTTAGACGTACGATCGTGAATTGGAATTTATTTCTCAGTGTTGGGCCAACGCATGCAACGGTCAAAGCTTAATTCATGATGCATGCAGGAGAACTCGTAAGTAGTTAAATTTTTTTAAACTATTTGGTACGCACGATATTTTCAGGAAAATTCGAACATGTTGGTCAAAATTTAGGATACATTAATAGTTCAGCCAACAATATAAATGTAACACAAGCTATACTTGAGCTAATGGGTTATTGGTATGACGAAGTAGCAATTTTTAATAATCAATGGGTGACTGATACTAGAGACAGGTAAATTTGTATATAAATCTTCTCTATGAATACTATTTTGTTAACCTATAAGGGGTGTCAAAGTTGGCCATTACACGCAAATGGTTTGGGCCGACACACATAAGTTAGGATGTGCTGCCGTACACTATACGACTAACCAACCAGACGGTTCGAAGTGGTATGAATTGTTGTTCGTTTGTAATTACGCACCTGGTGGAAATTATATTGGAATGCCTGTATATAAACCAGGGCCAAGTGGAAGTGGTTGTACGGACAAACTAAAACAAAATGTATGCGGACTTTGCGGTCGTTTTATTAATGTTACTCAGCATGAATATTTCCAACCGTTCTTCAAATTTTAGTAAAACCGTAAAAAAATTTAATCTTAAAACAATACTTTGGCTTTGTGCATTATTTACACGATTCAATTTGTTGTTTATGTTTAGAATTGTAATACTATGTATCATAATAAAATATTTATTGTTGTTTTTACAATCTGTTGCACAAGAAGTAAATAATATGATATGATTTGGCTCGTACCACAGAGCGTTTACGATACACCTTTGAAGGCGTTGTAAGATTTTAATATTAGAAGTACCCCACACTTGTATACTGTGCGCGCAAATAGGTCAAAAAATAGATTTATTAGTAGGAGTTTGTTTTCTGTTTTCATTTCACATTGTCAACCAAGCAACCATTACATTTGTCTGAACCTGATGCTAAGTTGTTTCGTCTTTGTAAATATATGTTTATGCCATGTAAGTCGGCGATCCAAATGTATGCATAGATATTTAACTTCATCAGGTTGGGGAATCGGGGGTTAAATACTAATGTTGGATATGTACCTTATCTAGTTGTAAAAGTGGCATGCGATGATTTTGAGGTATTTGCTTGAATTTTCTACTTCCTTATCCAATGCTCGATTACATTTAGTGTGTTTTGGAGGTTTTCTATTACTATCTGATGCTAATATAACTGTCTCATCAGTGTAAGTAGCTTTGGTTGTTACCTTTGCTGTTGATAAATCAGCTGTTTGTATTGTGTATAGGACTGAACCAAGTACGTTGCCTTGAGGTACTTCAAACGCAATAGGGTGAAGTTTAATTAATTGTTTGTTTAGTTTGACTATGAACCATCTACCTTTTAGATAAGAATTAATCATTTTGCAGTAGTGATACGGTAGTGTCATCTTTAGCTTATAGGTTGGACCTTGATGCCATACTTTTGCTTTATGTTCACAGCAGAGTAATACTGTTTCGTTTATCGTGTGTACAATTCAATGGACTTGTTTGGTCATGTCGTGATATTGTCTAAACCAAAATTAATGTTTGGGCATGATTCCTCTTTTTCTCCAGCACTGTGCTTTTTCACTAGCAACTTTTAAAAAACTTTCGACATCACCGGCAATAACCTTATACGATTGAATTAACTCTTTTCCCGGTTTAGGAATTAGTATGATTTTAGCTATTTTGCACTGTCTGGGAAAGAATGTTAGAAGTAGGATAACGTTGAATATAAATGTCAATGTTTTTGTGGATATTTGTTGTAGTACCTTTCCAGTAATTAGATCTCAAATTGGTAACTTTTTGGGATTTATTTTTGTTGGTATGGTTTTTTCTGTTTCCAACATTGTGAATTGTTTATCCATTTAAGAAGGTGATCTGTGAATTTCATGTTTTTCGTCTAGGTTGAGCTGTAAATAAAAAGTTGTAAATGCAGATCTTAAATTTTTTTTTTGTCATTTTGTGTCTGTTATCCGTTTTTTTAATTTTTACAAGTGTGATGCTTGTTTTGTATTTCATGTAGGTCAGGAGTTGCTTTTTAAGCTATTTCTATTCATAGATTGCTGAGTCTATGTTTTCCGGAAATTTAACCAGTATTCAGGTAAGTATTAATCCAAAAATTCAATTTAAAATAAAAATGGTCTTTTGGGACCTCTTCAGTGTAGAGGTAGGAAAACAAACAACTCAAAAAATGTGCTTGCCATTAAAAAAGAATTAACGTGGTGAATTTTCACTTAATGCGTTCTACTATATTCAATTTACATTTAGCGATACCGTGTTCTTAATGTCGTTTATGTATTAATTAACTATTCATGTATTTTACTAATTCTGTGTTGTTTTTGCTTAATAAATTACAGCATTAAGAAAGCCCTCACTATGAAGGGCGAAACGTCGGCAAGCACATCTTTTTGAGTTCTTTGTTTTCCTACCTCTACACTGAAGGGGTCCCAAAAGACCATTTTTATTTTAAATTTTAACCAGCATGTTTAAGTTATCCAGAGTAGTTTTAAACGCTTTCCAATCAGTACGCCTTGAGCGTAGTGTTACTTGTCTTTGCTTCTTTTGGATTTTTGAGTATATAGTTACTAAGACAGCTGAATCGTGTAAAGAGAGATTAAATGATAACTAGGTTTTGCACTGTTTAATATTAATTTTTTTGTTGGATGGCATCAGCTACCTTTTGAGGGTATATTGGTCAATAAGTAGCTTTAGCCGTTGCAACACATTGTAAATTAAAAGTTTTTATTGCATCCAATAGTTTCCTGCCTTTTGTGGTTGTGAGTCGTAATCTCCATAACGTATTTTTGGTGTTTTGTCACCGACGAGAAAACGATTCCCCATCACATATTGGGTGGTATACAGCAAATAGAACTAACGTACTACCTATGTAATCATCTATAGCAATGTTTTAATTTAAATAATCACAGCAATTCCGTGTTCAGCTCTTTTACTGTATTGTGTATTGGTATTTTTATATGGGTTTTAGCTGAAATTTGTGTTTCTGAATTATGCCATCAATTTTGTTTAATTATATGAAACTTCCTGTGAATGTTGTTCCAGATCATTGGTATTCTATATTGCTTGAAAATGTTCAGCCACTTAGCTAGTTTCTTGACGACAGCGGTTAATAGATTTAGCATGGTGCTTATTTGATCCTTTAGTAGTTTAGAAAGTGCATTTGCTTGGTGTAGCATTTTATCAGTGGAAGTGTTAACATTCTGTTTCAAAGCATTACCTGCCGTTTGTTCATGATGGTTTTGTATCCCAATAGCTAAGTGTAATTCTTTATGAATCAAACACCTTCTGTAGGTATCCGGATGGTTACCGTTATACATTACTGCGTCAAATTTTTCTTTCATTTGACGTTTGCTTGTTGTTAGCACACTGCAGTATTTCTTTTCTTTTTCTTGTTTTTAAATTGTACCACACAATTTTGTAGGAGTTTGATATCGTATATTTTCTTATTATTGTCTTTTGTTTCTATGAATATATGTAAGGGAACGTTCGTATTGATGATTTTATGTCCATGTTGTAGTAATTTTTTTTTAGAGATTCTAAGTCTAATGATGGATGAAAATTATTAAGTACAACCCTGAAAGGTTTATAGGTGTGAAATTCAATTTTACTTTCTTGTAAAACTTTTAAGATTCAACTATATATTTCTCTATTTTAATCTAATCTAGACTAATTTGGAAATTGTATTTATCTTTTGCCACACTTTTAAGAAACCTTATTATCGGTTTGATGTTTCTCGCATGTGATACAAAGGTCTGCGATGGTTTTGGGTTCTTTACTGGTTTTTAATTCAGGATCTCGTTCCACACCTTTATTTGTAGTGTGAACTTAATATTTTTTGTTACTATTTACTTTTCTGTACTTACTGAACTTACGTAGTTGTTTTTTACTGCCGTGAAGTATTTCGCTCAAATATTCCTGGAGTCTCTATAATTACCCTGCACCCATTGATGATGCGGTTTCTTAAGTTCTCTACATCGCAAACAGGAGTAGGATAAACCAATCTCTGTAAATGGCCCCAAGTATTGAAATCGAGAGGATTGAGGTCCAGAGATCGAGCGGATCTATTATGTGATCCTTTTCGACCTATCCAATGATTTGGATATGTTTGAGTTAAATGCTGACGTGTTACTTGATTAAAATGGGTGGGAGCCCCATCATGCATAAAAAACATATCCCGTCTGATGCCCAAAGAAACTTTCTCTAGCAATACTAGATGCACTTCTTTTAAAAATTGAGTGTATGCCTCACCATTTAATCGAAGAGATAGAAAATGAGGACCAATTAAATAAAAATAATAATAATAATAATTGGACAATAGCGTGAGGGTTTTTATCAGCCCATATGTGGCTTTTATGAAAATTAATAATCTTGTTCCGAGAAAAAATACATTTCTCTGTGAACTCGAACGTCTTCAGAAAGTCAGGATTTCTTCTAATCATTTTCAGCATCTAACTGGAATATTCAAGACGGTTTGGAAAATCGGTAACAGTATAAGAGTTGTTTTTTTTTAAATCTTCTAGAAGCTTCTAACCCATTTCCCTGCGACAGACCGTAAACGTAATGCATATCAGCCATTTCCTCATTTGTGTATGCCATTTTAATAACAAATGAATTATTAAACTAATAAATTAAGAACAGAACAACAACACACAATTATTAATTCAATTTCTAAAGTTTACAAACTGATAGCGCGATACCAATTTAATTGTCACTATCACTAATAGCGGTCTACTAAATAAATTAGTTTCTCATTTTCTTTTTATGCCGATGTATCTCTGTAGTTGTTTGTAAAATAATTTTTTGCTGCAAACTGGTTAATTTTGGGAAAAAATTCAAGAGACATTTTTTGTTAAAGTGAAACAAGCTATTGGAAATAAAAAAATAACAAATAATAACACAAAAAGTAACAATAGAAATAAATTTTAGGGGTTGCGTTTTCCACCCCTTACAACCATAGGGTAAACGAAATAAACTACTAACTAAGTGTCAAATATAATAACTAAAATTAAAATTCATATTTTAAGTATTTATCAACAGTGTAAAATGCATTGCTTTGTGGTATATTCTTGATTGACTTTAAGTACATTTTTAAAGGTAAATTACTTACATGTAGTTTATTATTCAAAACACTACCTTTATAATATGGGTTCGACTCATGAAGAACCAATTTATGACTGCTATACTGAAGATCATTACTATGTTCAGTGCGATAATTACGGAAGTGATTTTAAAACTTAAAGCTGGTTATGTTAGTTTTCACAAATTTTAAAATTTCATATATATGTAAATTGAAAGCAACGTTAACAATTTATGTTTAATAAAGATTAGCCTACAGGCGTCATTAATCCGCTTGTTGAAATGCATCAAATTGCCGTGTGTCAGGAAATCTGAAGCATTGAGTTTAACATGGGGAATTTGAAAAGTCCGATTTATATGTCGCCAAAGTGTTTTTAGGATATTTCCAGTATCAGAACACATTACAATGTGTACCAGAAAACGTTTTTTGTAAAAAATTTTAAAATGTAACAAAACATATCGCGTGGCAAAAAGCTTTATTTAAATGAACAACTAAGAGATCCGTCGTTTATGTTCGGCGTGGCTCAGTTGTCTAAACGCATTACCACTGGTTTATCTCCGATTCTTACAAAGGTTTAAATCCCCAGACTGATTCTTTTTTTTAAGTTGTATTATTATTTTAAATGAACAGCGTTTAATTTCTATCAATAAAGAGATGTTATTAAAAGTTTAAATTTTTACTTGAATTGGCAACAAATTTACTAAAATATTATTCAAATTATTAAACATACGCGTGATTCAAAAAATGTTTCATCATACGTTGCAATGAACGACAAAGCAAGATATAACAGGTGTATCTTAGTTTGTACATTTGTCAATTCTGACAGATTTAACTTCAATTTTTTTTAATTAATAATTCAGATGACTTTAATAGTTCAATAGTACTTTGGTAGGTCCAACACATCCAGTTTTATGTATTTAGAATAAACGTACGTGAATTTTTTCATGGTCCACTTTAATGAAAAAATTTTTGAATCACGCGTTACCTACGTATTAGTTATTATTACCTACTTAACGATATTAAAACCATTTTAGTACGTTTTAATTTGTAACAATAAATGAATTTAGTTGTTGACATTAATAACAAGAATTACTAGTGTTCAATCATCATCTTGTTTGAATCAATCTTTTATAATAAATAAATATTTATGGTGATCCAGAAAAGAACCGATTGGGATAGTGTCCTTAAATGAATGTTCAAAATGCTGTCCGTTTTGTACTAGACAGTAGCATAGCATTATTGTAAAACTGCATACAAACGTTTGCTTGTAATTGTTTTGTAGGTAGATACAAAAAATTAGAAATTACGTTTACGTGATTAATGAAGCATTTGAACAATAAAACAAAACGTAAGGCGGCTGCTACAAGCGTCGAAAAACAATGGTATATCAGAATACATTTTGTACTTTGTGTCAAGATTTCCTTGTTCGTTTCTTAAATAATTGTTTGAGTTTTGCGATTAGTTTGTTATACATTTGTATAAATAATAGAGAATTTAACATTGGAACAGCGAATATTCGTTATTCGTTTGCATTTTAATGGAAGTAGTTGCCGTGAAATACAACAGAATTTTCTAGGAATGCTTGAAGAAGTAGCGAGTTATTCGACGTTTCAAAGAATTATAGATAAGTATATAACAACTGGGTCTGTTAGAATACGTAGTGATGATATTCCCAAACCACCGCGGGAGTTGGAATTGAGAAACACCGAAGTTGTCCTAGCTGCAGTTTCAGTTACAAATAAAACATCAGTGCGTACTATACAGGTAGAAACAGAGGTTTTGAAATCGATGGTACAACGCATTCTTTGAAAACAACGATACAACCCCTACAAACTTCGAAGATGCCAGGAGTTGCGAGCTGGCAATGATAACTCCAGAGTAGAGTTTTGCGAAGTAATGCAGTAGACCTGCAACAACAACAGGGATTTCTTAAAAAACGTTGTTTTCACTGATGAGAGCACATTCACTTTGCACAATAAACCTAACAGTCAAAACTGCAGAATCTGGGCGCGTGAAAACCTAACATGGCGGTGGCGGTGCAAACCCAGTATTCTTTAAAGGTGAATGCGTGGGCTGGATTGTTCCGCGACAGAATTCTTGGTCCTTTTTTTATTGAAAGCAATCTTAACAGAATGTCCTACTTAGAATTGTTCCTGAACAGAGTAGTACCAGCATTACGAGAAACAGTGGAAGATCTGCAACAAGAAGTTTGGTTTCAACAGGATGGCTGTCCAGCACACAACTTGGTGATAGTTTGACAATATTTAGCAAATACCTTCCATGGTGTTATTGGTTTACGGGGACAAATTCAGTGGCCGCCACGATCTCCTAATCTGGCACCTTGTGATTTTTTCCTGTGGGGTCATCTTAAAAACAGGATTTATCAAAACCGACCCAATTCGTTAGACGATTTGAAGATCGCAATCCGCGAAGAATGTCAGCAAATCAATGCTCGACAGTTATCAAATGTGCGTCGGGAGTTTTATAATAGGCTGGGTTACTGTTTGGTACAAAATAGAGGCATTTTTGAACATTTGCTTTAAGTCAACCATTATAATCGGTTCTTTTCAGAACCACTATGAATATTTAGTTAAAGTATTTATTTAAACACGACGATGATTGTGCACTAGTCGCTGTTGTGACAACTAAAACGTACCAAAATTATTTTAATTTTGTTAGTTAGGATCCAGTTGTACAACTGACCCTTAGTTATCATTCCATTGCGTGTCCGTTTACACCAATACCGCTTAAACTAGGCCGTATGCACCAACACAGCTTAAATTCAAGCAATGCTTAAAAACTTAAACACAGTTGTTAAAACCACAGCAACGATTGTTTTAAGTCTCGCTTAAGTTTAAGCTGTGTGGGTGCAAACGGCACTAAATGTTTAATAATGAATCATATTCTATTAAGGACCAGTTGCACCAACGCGATTAAACTTAAACAATGCTTAAAAACTATCGTTGCTATGGTTTTAACATTTGTATCTGAAGTTTTAAAACATTGCTTAAGTTTCAATTGTATTTGTGCAACCTGTTATGAATCTATTGCCAGTTCAATTAAAAAATTTAAACTAATATCTTGTTATTGACCTAAATTAAATGGTGATCATTTAAAATAATAACCCAACTTTAAAAAATGGAATCGGACTGGGGAATTTGAACCTTCGTTAGAACCGGTGATAAATTAGTGGTAATGCGTTAAGACAACTGAGCCACGCCAAACATCAACAACGCAGCTTTTACCTGTTTATTTAAATAAAGCTTTTATCATGCGATACATTTTTGAAATATTTTTAATATGTTTTGTTGAATTTAATAAATTTTTACAAAAACGTTTTCTGGTACACATTGTAATGTGTTCTGATACTGAAATATCCAAAAAACACTTTGGGGACATATAAATCGGACTTTTCAAATTCCCCATGTTCCAAACCTTCAGTTTCCGGGGATCGGTATTTCCATATTAGTTGAGTTTTATCTTATTTTTTTTTTTTATTATCGTGATTTTATCTTATTCTAGGTATTCTGGTTTGTTTATTTTTCTTTTTCTATTTTCTGTTTTTCTTTCTTTTTTTACTTATTTGTTTCTATTTTATTTTTTTATCTCTACATTTTTTCTCTTAATTTATTCTTCTGTTTTTACCTACTCTGTCTCGGACTTTTTAGGTCTTTAAATTTCCCTTGTTTTAATCCTTTCTTCTTTTTTTCTTTGTGTTTTGTAACTAATTAGATTTACTACTGTTGTAATAATTACTTTTGTATAAAACTGCATCGAGCAAGTTTTAGTTGTGTTCAGAACCAGTTTATTTAAACTAAGATATTTAATTAGTGTTTGTTACTTTTTAGGTTATCATACATAACTTTATTTCTTTTTTCACATGATAATAGTGTTAAGTCATCAACAAATATGACATGATGGTGATTATTGACTACAGAACGCAATATTTAGCATCTTCATGTTCATTTGTTGAATTAGTTGTTTGTATGGTACTGGTTATTTGTATTTGCGAGATCAAATCATAATTAAAAAGTTCTTGTTATATGACAATTGCATATGCTGATTGAATGCCATTGTTAATAAGTATTGTGTTGTTGATAATTATAGTTACGATAACGTAAAACAAAAATGGGATTAATAAATTTGGTACTTGCTTATCAGTCCAGTTTCGTATCTTTGCCATTTGGCCTTCACTTGTTATAAATGACACTGATAACACTTGCTCTTTGATCATCCTTACGTTTCCGAAATTAAATGCAAACTTTATTGTTTGTAATTAGTAAACCGTCGGTCGTTTAAGTTGCATAATCAGAGTTAGACTCTCAATTTTCTTTTAGTGCTCGTAAATTTTAATTATTTACTCATTTTTATAAATTTAGAAATTGTGATAACGCCAAAAATTACTTCTGTGAAGTTTTAACTGTTATTTATGATGTAAAACGAGAACTACGAAGAAGACTCGACGGAAATTATACGAAACAATAAGATTTGCAAATGCTGTGTTAAAAAGATAAGAGGGTTGGTCTAATGTATTTTAACAAATTAAATTGTTGTTAAATTATTACCTGAGCACGCGCCACGGGTTGTTGATGCATCTGAAAAGTGGAGAATCTGACGGTTTTGCAGTTTCCACAGCGCTTTCAGTTCGTACACGTCGAGTTGGGAGTGAAAAGTTGGTACACGATTTTTTTGATGTGCGTAAACGCACTTTAAATTTCTGAGTATGAATGATTTCATTGACGAAAATTTGTACGAGGAACAATTTTTGTTAGAACATTTTAATGATACTGAAACTGAATTGGCGTGCGAGATAAAAAAGAAAATTCAATCAACTTTGGACGGATGCGAAGTAGATTTTGACAGCGTCCTATGTTGGCCACAAACTCTTTCCAATTCATTAGCCGTCCTTCCCTGTCTATCACAACTAAATGGAATTCATTATGATACTACGCGTAAGTATTTCATTTTAAATTAAATTAGATTTGGTAATTAGAGTCTATTATTCATTTTATTTAGTACAGAAAACTGAATCGTTTCAAAACGGAGGTTGTTATGCACTTCAAACAATCCAAAGCTTTTAAGTTTGTAAGTTAAAATAGCAACTTTGCACTTACAGCACATATTATGTGCAACGTAATAAAATTTAATAAAATAAGTTTCTCTAGAAAATCTTTCTTTTTGTCGCGAAATTTTTATATAGGTTTAAGTTGAAAATTAAATCAGTACTCTACCCTCCGAGTAAAAGTTTTCAAATTTTATATAACTAACACCTTTTATAAAGATATCTGTGGTTTAGCGTATTTTTACCAAGTTTTAACAACTTCTGCATTTATTAACCAATAACATAAATGTTTTTATTTTCATTTCATTTTTTAAATTATTTATTCAATTATTACGTAATTAAAACAACAACTTTATTAACTTTATATATTTATTAACAAATACAATTATTGGATGATGTATACTAATGATTTTCGCGAAATAGCGTTAAATCCATTAATTGAAAATAATGTTACACTAGTTTAATTACACCGTTCGTAATATAAAATTATGAGCGACTAAAATATAAAGTCATTTCATTTTGTCATAAACGTTTCTGCAGCTATAAGACTCAAGATTTTTATTTTATTTGTTGTTTTTACTTGCTTATTTTGAATGAACGCATTATTTTAATAAATATACAAACAATTAACTTTACGTTGTACTGTCGGTATAGTGAGTGCATTTATAATGAGTTTGGTTTTGAAAAATGTATCATTCATTATTCGTATGAGAGAATAAGCGTCTTTAGATGTTAGGATTCTATGGTGTTTATTTTTTTTAATTATAGTTTTGTGTTTATTGAGGATTTAATGAAAATGTGGAATTTTCGAAAAAAAATAGGTACCGAAAAAAAAATCATTTATTTAATCACTGAATATATTCATCCTGGATTGATGTAAAGTTCTAGACAACAAGATAGATCATGATTTTATTATTGAGTTGCGTTTTTTCTGAGAAATAACAAGATACCCTTTAAATTACACCAAGCAATGAGTACCTACAACATAATGCTCTACGTTTAATAAATTATTATTAATTTTTAATTGCCCGTTGAAATTGAAATCCCTAAGCACTCAATCAGCTTGTTTTAAATTATATTTTGATTGGAGTTAGGAATTTTTTATCCTCCAACTAATGTAATAGAAAGTATATCGTATGTTCCTTCTAGGTGGAGATCGAGTTAAAAACTACCAGCTATTGCTACATACAAGCCGACGTTTTGCTTAAACTTGCGAGGGCTTTACCGAGGCTAATTGTAATTAGTAAAACCGGTGTGAGTCACAAAAGTTAAAATAAATTGCCATAAAGGTTCCTATAGCTAAACACAGAGTGTTCTAAGTTATGTCGACTTTTATTAAAATATGAAGTATTAAAAAAATCAATATATTCTAATCCAACAGAATATAACAAATTTACTCTACGTCTAAATAGTTGGATATTAGATTAATGTATTTCATGATCAAATATTAAACAGGGTGTTCAGAATTTACAGGTTAATAATTGGCTCATTCAATATCTAATAAGAACCTTATTTTAAATTGAACACCCAGTATTTTATTATTTCATAATGTTAACAAAAAAGTCCTCTTTCGAATAATATAAAGGTGTCCTATGCCTAAGAGTTACAGATTTTGCGCAACTTACAATTTCCTTAAAATTAATAGTAGCGAGAGATTTTAAAACAAAAAATGCATATATGTAATTTAATTAGTTAATAACATTTTAAGACATTACAATCTGACAATCACATGAGTTTCAAAAATCATGTTCTGATACATGTTACATACAATATTTAAAAAAAACTTAAGTTTAAAAATGGAATTAAACTTGTATCAAATTCAAATTGGTTTCAATTTTCAAAACAAATGTCAAAACTAACTCACAAGTGACAAAATATTTAATTTTTCGTAACTAGTTAAGAACAATGGACTATTTTGACACATACTTTGATTATGAAAAGCGTCACACCTGTCATAGAAATTCTTAATACAAGTACAAAATGTTTTTTGAATAATTTAGGGATCAGTCAAACGAGTGTGGAAAATGCTTAAGAAAAACCACCGCCATCTGTATCACATTCGACTACATCAGCATTTGACAGAAAACTATTATGACGACATTTTAAATTTTTGTTTATGGACTTTAACAATTGTTTTAAAGCATCTGGCAACCATAAATTTAAAGAAACCCGCAAGTTGGCAAAAACTGTAACACTTATGCATTGGACACCCTTACACCATTTGATAGAAGATTTTTTTGTTAACGTTATAAATTTATAAAATACAAGGTGTTTCATTTAAAATAAGACTCATATTACATATTGAATGGTCTAATAATTAACCTATAAACCTTGTAAAGTGATGTTTAATATTTAATCATAGAATACATTCGTCTAATATTTAAGTATTTAGAAGTAAGAGTAAATTTGTTATGATTTTTGGATTAGAAGATATTGAATTTTTCTTAATACTCCATATTTTAAGAAAAGTCGACGTAACTCAAAACGCTCTGTATTTAGGTATAGAGAACCTTTATGAAAGTATACCTTATTTTTTACGGGCAATCAAAAAACGCAATAAAATACAAGGTGTTCTATAAAAAAATAAATAATTTCAATGCGCCATACTTTTTTGAGACGTACTGTATATTTAAAATAACATAAAATGTTAAATTTATCAACCTGCAAGCTACTAAAATAATAAAACTTTTCGCTATAAATCGCTATTCCGTTGGTGGTGATTCACCCTGTATAAGACACACACATCATTTTTATCGAACGAACGACTGTACAAGAATGTTGTATTAAATGTTTAATTTTATTCGACTTACTCGTCGTTTTTAAAGATTTATTTACCTTTTGTGCCTCCACGGTTTTTATTAATTTTTATGCCTTATAATTTCTATTTTATGTTTTGATGTTATGAGTAATCCGCATATTCATTAGAATTAAGATCTTTTTTTGATCTTCTGAACGAATTATAGTTAATATTTAGATTATAATAAAAAAATAAAAAATTCAATTTGTTCACTTTTTTCTGACGAATTATTAAGTAAAAATTTGTTTTTAAGCCGTCTGCCCTTATATAAATACTATTATATATCACAATTCACGGGTCCTTTGCGTATAATGGGTTAATCCAAACAAACACATAACTAACATATTTACTTTGAAAAGATAATTATGATAAAGGAACCTTACAAATTCAGAATAAGTAATGAACTTCAACTTGCATTAAAAAAATACAAATTTATTAATTATACACACAGTGTTGCGTGTAAATTTAAAGACAGGAAAAATCTTCCCTGTTTTGAAAATGGTCGATTGAAAATTATAAACCAATAACTATTGTAAGCGTTTATTCCAGACTTTTGGAGAGAACACTTGTTAATAGGTTGCTGGACTTTTTCAATAAATTTAAAATATTAACTCTTTATCAACATGGTTTCCGTCCGCGCTGACCTACTACATCTACAATCGATACATTAGAAAGATGACGGTTATTTTCTAGTTGCGGTGCTATTGAATCTATCTAGTGCCTTTGGAGTTAGTGTAGACAATAAACCTTTGAAGTATTAATAAAACAGAGAAAAGAAAGGATACATTTTAATTTTAAAGTATCGCGACAATTATATACGCAAATAACTCTGTAACAAAGGCACTACAACTAAATAAAAGAGAGTCTTTTTTCGCTATGAGATATGAGCGATGTTACAAAAGAGCGACGCGTCAAGACAATCTTGCGAGAGACAATAAAGAGATGAAATTTTTAGGCGATATTATAAAAAATGTTTCCATGGAAAATTTGTCGATTAAACATTAATATTTTGAAGTTTAGATTTTCAATATTTCTTTTACATATGCTTGAAATGGAAAGAAAATTTATATTCCACGGTGGTTACAAATACAGGAAAGATAAAGTATTTTGACATTCGTCTAGTTGGAAATGTACCAAACAAAATTGTAAAGGAAGGCTGCAGGTGAACGAAAGGGGAAAAAATCCTACGACACCGCACAATCACAAACCGAATCCAGCTAAAGAAGAGGTTTAGAAGATGCAAAATTCAATAAAAATATTAAGCAAAACCACAGACTTACTACCTAGAAATATATATCTAGCTAGTACCAGCACAATCAGCGAAGAAGCTGTGGTGCAGACGCCCAAATACGATGCGGCTAGAAGAATGGTACAAAAAAATCGGAAACTGTCTTTAAGCTTAAAGAAGCCGGCACAATCTGGTTTCGAAATAGTTTTCGACTCGCCAATTATCACCATTAAACAAGATAATTTTCTACATTTTTTTTTTTTTTTTTTTTTTTTTTTGGGTTTCGGGTTTGGTGAAAAAAAAAAAAAAATAAGTAGAATTATTATTGCTTGGGTTTTTCTACGCAAAAATTTCTTCACTTTGGTAATTTAAATATTTGGGGGTTTTTTTTTTTTGTTTGGTAGTTTGTTGGTTTTAGTTTTATACTTTTGTGTCTTATTTTATATTTCTTGCAAAATTTTCTTTTTTTATGGTTCATATTTAACTGTTTTTTTTTTATCTTTATTGCTACTTAACTGTGGAATAGCTAAAATAGGTAAGTTTTTATTCTCTTTAAATGTTATCGATAAGTATCTGTTTAATTCCACAAATTATATTACGACTAGGCATTGAGAGCACTAAAAGGGTCTTATGTTCATCAGTATATTTCTTTCATTTTTATTTTTTGACTTAATCTTGTTCAACTAAATTAATTGCTGTTTGCGATCCTTAACAATTATAACATCCAAAATACAATAATATTTGTGTTCCTCCTTTTATCAAAAGCTATTGAAAATAACACCTTACGAGGTTTACTAACGTAGTTCCCCAAAAGTTTATATTTGTTTATATATATATACATAATTTACGATAGTGTGATATTTTACTGTGTAGAAAAAACCTTGTTGCTGATAATGTCTAATTAATTGTATTTGTACTTTATTTTATATAATTTTTCTTTCAATAAAAGCCCCATGAAGAAGCCTCCATTTTGGTAGGGGCGAAACGATCGGTCATTTGAATTAAAAAAATCTGCAGTGTTTTAATTACCTCCACTTAAAGGAAGAATAAGAAGAATTAATATATAGAACCAATTGGGGGACTTACTCAATTAAATAATTTTCTACTTTGGGATTCCGGTGTGGGGGACAACAATAGAGTACTTCTGTTTGGTACGCAACAAAATTTATCTTTACTGTGCGAATTTAAAGATGGAGTTTAGATGGAACGGTTAAAATTGCCCCAGCTTTGTTTTTGCAACTATTAGTAATTCACGGTTTTATAGACGGATCTGCTTTACTTCTGGTTTATGCCATGGTATGTAACAAACGGGAAGACACGTACAAACTCATTTTTCAAAAACTGCAACAATTGAATCACCTTTTGAAACTAAACGGCATGCTTTGCGAGCCGTAATTAACGCAATTGAAATGTCGTTTCCAAACACAAAATAAAGGCGCTGTTTTTCCATCTTTCGCAAAACTTATGGCAAAAAATTCAGCACCATAAACTGACAGAGATGTACCGGACCAATAAGTCTGCAAGAAAGCACTTAAAAATGTTGTTGGCATTCGCGTTCGTACCTCCAAAGGACATACAGTTTCTTTTCGAAATTATTAGTGAAGAGTTTTAAGAGGAGCTTAAGATTATTAGACTATTGGGAAAGTACATACATCGAAAGAAGGCTGAGAAACATTAAACTCGTATTTAATGTCAAGTATTGGAACATGTTCAGAAGATTGACCGAAGACTTACCAAGAAGCAACAATTCGTTAGAATCCTGGCACAATGTATTGAGAAACAGCTTACAGTGTCATCATCCGACGGTTACAAAGTTAATCAAACAATTAAAAGAGGAACAGGCAAGAATCAAAAATGTCATTATTAAATATCGTTCTGGGGCACGAAAACCTACACCTTACAATTCCAAAACGTTTAAGTTAAACTCAAGACTTAAAAATCTTGCAAGTGACTACAGATTTTTCAATGTAAAAACATCTCAAGAATATTTCCTATAATCTTAATTTGCAGGCGTTTGTTATCTTTTTAATTTGTTACTTTGTTATATTTTGTGTTCAAATAAATAATTATTTTCTATTATTACTAGTTATTAATCTAGTTTGGTATATGCAACAGATTAGTTCATCTACTTTTCTATCGCAGAAATGTCTTGTCGCTAAAATGTCGCATCGCTTTTAAATTCATCCCGAAAAAGTTACTCGACATAATTGTTTATTGCTCATATCTCATTGCGAAAAATCTCTCTTTTTTTTGTTGTCGCGCCTTTGTTACAGAGCCATACGCAAATACAGCGTTAGATTTGCGTCAGAGGTTGGACACCTTAGAGTTTACCAGGTTGTCTGCTTATAAAATTTTTAAGATCCTCTAGAGGCCTGTTAAATTTTTTTTTAAATAGATAAGGTGTTTTAGTGTGTCTTACATTACTATTAACTAATTGTAATATTTGTTTGGATCTAAAAGCACTATGACTCAAGGGTTAAGTCATTGCGGTTTCTGAGACCCTTTTCTTTAAGATAGGCCAATGACTCAAGATTTCAGTCTTACCAAGACATGAAAGTTATGATGCAAGAAAACAAAGAAAAATGGCAAATATTTGTATTTAGGTATAGAGGATGTCTAACCAGGAACGGTCCAAATTTCGTAGAAGGTTTCTTGACCAATTCTAAGCTAAAATAGTTCTCTATGTTTTTCATATAGGGCTTTCTCTTCGAGATATTGCGCTTGATGTTGTTAACCTTACTGGATTATGTTTTTAATGTTTTTGTACTTAAATTAACTTAATAGGTTGAAACAATAAGAGAAAACCTAGAATAGCTATTTACAATGGATTAACAAACTTAACTTTTATTAACGACTTAATAAAATTAATTAACAAGATTACCAACGCGCCCTGCAAAAGCAGCTAACAAGCCTAAGAAAACTCAATGTTTTAACGGTAAAAGGTTTTTAAGTTATTATTGATTTCTCTTTTGTTTGTTGGTTTAAAAAAATGTTTTCGCAGATTTTTTGCCAACTAAGTGTTAGCATAAATAAAAATCTCGAATAGCCTGCTGTAAGTTCGTAAGAGGTTGAACAATAGCAAACAAACACCGAGAATGTTGGCTATAATTATCGAAGGAATCAACTTATGTAACTGCTTTTACATATCTGTCAACATCGTTAATGTTACGAGGATGTATTGATATCTAGTTAGCCTAGACCAGTTCCTTGCATAAACAAAATATTGCGTTACCATAGCAACGAACAATAACTTATTAGAAGTGTCAGTGTAAAGTTTGACGTCAAAAAAGTAAACCAGAGTCACGCAATAAATTAAATGAAAAAGATGTCCACCGAAATTGTGAAAATCGAAAAATTGGAGTATCGAGCCATCATCAAGTACCTGTATTTAAAAGGGTTAAGAGGTAAGCAGATTTACGAAGATATGCTTAATACCCTTGGTGATCAATGTCCTTCGTATGCGACCGTCAAAAATTGGAATGCAAGCTTCAAAAGAGGTAAATTTTCCATTGAAGATGATGACCGATCGGGAAGGCCAGTTTCTGTGTCAGTCCCCGAAAATATCGATGCAGTTCATGACATGATTTTTCAGACCGTCGAATTGGGCTAAAACGGATATCTGAAGCACTGAATATTTCATACGAACGCGTTCATCATATGGTTCACGTCAATTTGGACATGAGAAAATTGCTGCAAAATGGATCCCCAAATGTTTGAATGTTGACCAAAAGCGTGCAAGGGTAGAAGCATCGCGTTCGATCTGTGCTCGATTTGAAAACGATGTAGACTTCTTAAACCGAATTGTTACTATGGATGAGACTTGGGTACATTTCTACGATCCAGAAACAAAGCAACAATCGATGGAATGGCGACACTCTGGTTCTCCAAGACCTAAGAAGTTTCGTGTCCAAAAATCTGCTGGAAAAGTTCTTGCTTCAGTTTTTGGGATTGCCATGGAGTAATCATGATTGATTTTTGGATAAGGGTAGAACAATAACTGGAGATTACTATTCGACATTACTGACCACTCTACGGGAAAATATTAAAGAGAAAAGACGCGGAAAGCTATCCAAAGGTGTTTTGTTTTTGCAGGACAACGCCCCTGCACACAAATCTCATGTTGCCATGCAAAAATTCGTGATTTAGGGTTTGAATTACTAGAACACCCCCTTATTCACCCGATTTGGCTCCGTCCGACTATCACCTCTTTCCTCAACTGAAAAAAAGTTTAAAAGGTCGTACATTTTCTTCCAACAAGGAGGTAATAGAAGCTTGGAGGTCGTTTGCAGAGCAAGAAGAAACATTTTTTAAAGGTCTAGAGACGTTGCAGGTTTGCTGTAATAAATGTATCCAATTAAGAGGAGAATATGTTGAGTAATAAAATATTTTGACATTGAAATTTTGTTTGGTTCTATAGTAGGCTAAAAATTTTTCGTACGTGATTGTTAAAATGAGTCGACAGTAAGTGTCGCAAAACTTATTGTTCTAAACCATTATACTCTTTAAATCTAGAATATATATGCTTATCAACCCACTTTTACTATATTATTTGCAAACAATCTATTGATATAGAAACAATCTTAGTTCTTCAAAACAGATTGGTTCGTATTATTTTTAATCTAGGTTTTAAGATCTCTTGTCGAGTAACATTCAAAGGGAGAAGTAATTTACATTAGCAGGTATATTTATTTGATCTTTATATACCAAGGTATAATTTATCAAATTTAATGAATTATTAAAGAAATCATTGAATTGGTTACACCAAATGTACCCTACAAAAATAAAAATGTTTGTGGTGTGGCATCTGATAGTATTGTTGCCGAGATGCATTGGTAGGTCTGAAATATTGTCTCACATATTTTGTGTATACAATAATTTATTTTTATTTAAACAAATACTTAAGGAAGTGTGCAATTTATCATAATGTGGGAAGTCGATGATTGCTTTACGTTGATGGTTACTCGCACGATGGAATAAACTTTCCATTAAGTCTATAACTTTATTTTTTTTTTAACATATACTAAAGTAAGCTGCAATAACAGTTTTGAAAAAAGAATTTACACAAAATAGTATAAAACCAACGCACTGACCGAAATTTTCATCAACAAATTGTAAACCACATTAGCTTTAGAAAAAAATTAATTTATTTATAATCTGTAGAAAACCCTGTACGTCAGAGTATTTCTTTAAATAAAATAACTAAAATAAACATATATCTAACAAAATACTGGAATTCTTCTAAAAAATAATTTATGCATTAGCATTTTAATAAAGTAAAAAAGAAATAAGTACAAAACCTTCTCTATTCTGAAAGGTCAAGATAATAGCCGCAATCTCGATAAAAACCATATCCTTAGTTTTGAAAGTCTGCAATTAAAGTAATAACTTTTCATTTAGACGCCTATGTTTAACCTGGGGTAAGGGGACTTTACAGCTTTGAAGTGTAGCAAATATAATTAACTCACTTTTTCTTCGGAATACATAATTGAAAAAATTACTTGTAAAATTGTTATTTTTGCTAATAAATGTGAAGTCACTGGACTTATTCCAACAAGCTTTCACTAACTAACCTTAGAGTATAACATTATTCTGTGCTGCAGCGTCTTTAATACCTATTGTGTTTTATCAGTTTAAGGTTTGTATGTAATGGACATAACTGTAAATGTGTGGTCTATGAACATTATTATCATTATCTGTAATTGTAGGTCCTTAAAATTTCATAGATGCTTCATCGCAATCCAATACCTTTATCCGTTGTTACCATGTTGAATAAAATTATGAAACTACTCCTCAAAGGACAAGTTTTGGATTTATTGTTGTCTTAACAAACAAGCCCATTTTAGGTTCTCTATGCTTTAAGAAACATTTCTCATTTATAACCTCAACATCAGTAATAAAAATGAAATTCAACTTACTGATAGTAGTGAAAAACACACTAACTTCTTAAGTTGAAGACATTAAATATTATTCGTCATTCGTCATACATAGGACAGCATAAGTTCGTAGTATGTAGATTCCGATATCGGGGAATAAAAATCTGACATTAATTAAAACACATTTTGTATTTGAATGGTTATAATAAACTCTGAATTTGTATCTTTCAGTTGATTCAAATCGCTTTGGTATATAGGTATGTACCTACTGACAGATTGCACTTTCAAAACAACATTCAAGTATTTGGAGGTTAAATTATTTGGAAAATGAGTTATTCTAGCATATATTTTTGTAAATAATTGTCTCCAAGCGAAACGTTATGTAAACGGCCACGAGATGGCTGTACTCATTTCTGTAACAACTGCAAGAATAATTTCGCGCGGTGTTTTAGAATCTAACTATTCTATAATTGAAAATCAATCCAGAATATTAGTATTTTTTAGAATAGGAGTAAAAAAAGTGATATTTCCTGGCGCTTAACACAAAAATTTTTTATACTTAAAAGTAAAAATTAATCCAATCAAATGCACTAGGGATTTACTATTACATGCTGAACCTTACCACAAATTGTGATAGATAACAGAATTCTGCGAGGTGCACTTTCAAAAATAAGTGGGGTAATTCTTCTAGATATTTTGCCCTGAAAAGTACTCTGACTTTAAAAACTGCTCAAAGCAGATCGGGTTTTTGAAATTTTTGGTGAAGTGGTCAAAAATGGCTATTTTAACGATTTTCATAAATTTATTTTTGAGAATCAAGTTTTTTGTTTTAATTTTCACAATTGCATCGCATAGTACATACTACTATTTAGCTTTTAAAATTTATTAGCAATAGATGTGTGTAATTGATGCTATGATTTTTGGGGTCTGACACTTAACTAGTTGTCAAATTCCTAAAAATTACAGTTTCTCGAGCTTTACAAGCTAAGGGGAGCGGTGCACTTTTGGTACTCACTGTATATTGTTTTTTAAATACATTGGTGTTTATACAATGAGGAACAAAATCCGTCTCCCTTCTTCTTTAAGTTATGTTAAAGACAAAACACTCTCATTTTTTACAAATTTTAGAATCTAACAACTACTTAAGTGCTTGAGTCTAAATTAATGCTATTGGTTACACTGGTCCAGCGACACGTTCAAGGTCAAAATCGCATAGAAACTAAAATTGTTATTTATTAATTACTTGAAAAAGCTGCGTGTTAGCGTGGCGAAACGTTGTAATTTTAATATTTATTACACGTGTTTAAACCCCAAAGATGTTTATTACAAACACGTTTACACGTGAAATAATAAAGCATTATATATATCCCAAAAAAAATCTTCCTTACGAAATAGTACTTTTAGGACGTAGGCGTATGTATTTCTTGCATATCTCCATAACATTAACAGAGAATCCTTCGTCTAATACAGTGAAACTATGAGGTTTTGCACATCTTTTCTCTCTCCATTCATTAAAGGTAGCAAATTCTTTTATGTATGCATCTTTAGATTTGGCCGGCAACAGTTGCAGGGTTACTTCTTCAGCTTCTGCTTTCTACCGGCAAAGAATCTCTTTCTGACTTTTTTCAAAACGACGCACACAAACGATTTTTAATTTTTTCACAAATATTGTTTTATAAACAAGCATCCTAGCACCTAATAATGCAAAGCCTCCCAAATTCACTAAATTTTCTAATATTTGCTAATACATTGAAATTTTAGAACTGTCAGATTACTTATTTTCAATTAAATTGGTTTGATTGTGGATAAAATCTTGTATTGCATTCGTGTTTCAGTGGCATATTATCCTTAAGAAAATTAAACGCTCGAACTTCGTTCTCGCAATTAAAAATTCTTGCGTGGATAATTTGCCTACTAAAACACATATACAATAAATAGCTATTATTTGTATGGAACATTATACAAATATTGTATTGTGATGTAAGTGTTATGTATGGTGCCCCAGAAGATCAGTATAAACCTGTATAGTGTGGTAACGAAACCGTGTGCAATAGTGGATTGGTTTGTCTTGGCAAAGCATTTACTTCAAGGTTTAGGAAAACCACTAAAACCTAAACATGCCAACCCTTACCTACCCTAGTATTCACATGTAATAATCTTAATTAAATGTGTAAACATTATAGAAGTTGCAAATAATAACGTAAAATATAAGAGCATAGCCATTGCATAAAGACATATAATGGACCGGTCCAAGAGCCAGTCACGACAATGGCCTGTTTTTTACTTTCGACCAAATTTTTCTTTTTTGGTAAAAGCATGGAATAGTAGTATGGAATAGAACATTTAATGAATTAAACAAAAATAATACTTATTTAAACAGAGCATACATTTTTCCTTCACTTATACTAGTCGGCAAGTTCAAAGTATAGTTAAAATATACCTTATATTTGGCGGAAATATGTTTAGGCATTACACTTTATAACGCTTACATCAAGATAAATAATTTTATTTGATCCTCACTTGTAAACAGGAGCTTATCAACTCACTATAGTTACCTTAAAAATGCCTCTTAACTAGCTACTAACTTGTAAAATATAACTGGCTAGCCTGTAAAATTTTACACGCGTCTTCATATTTTACCTTATTAAAGGTAATTTGAAATGACAGACAAACTCTCTAACGTGATTTATTTGTAATTAACATTTGAAAATGGGGTTTTATTACTATTGTATACATTAAATATCATGGTGCAGTGGCGATTTCCAGTAATATTGAAGTTTCCAGGAGATGTTATGTTAACTTGTACTTGCGCATATATTTTCTGTAGAAGTAGATGGCGTGGATTCTTCAAGTAGAAACATTTTTTTTTTATTTTAATCTTATTATTAATCGAATCATCTACGTAGCTTTCTGCAATTTGTGTTGATTTCCATCCTCCTGAACGCTTCAGATCCAAAGTATCGCCACCTGCATCAACCATCATCGTTGCTCCAGTTCGTCGAAATTAATGCCCTGTATAAAGTGCCGGTTCTTCTAATTCCAAATATTCAAGAATTTTCTTGGGTATTGCGCCTACAGTGTGTTGACCTGCATTTAAGGCGACACATTTTCCACTGCGGTACGTCAAGAACAACGCAGATCTTTACTTCTTGGAGGTCGTAGAGGCCGCATATTTCCGATAAAGAGCACAAGGTTTAAAAGTTACACCCATCGTCCGTTATTGTAAACCTCCTTGTCGTTAAATTTTTTAGTTTCTCGTAAGGTGACCACAATATATTTCTCCAAATCCTCCACGTCATTTACAGTGAGGGATGAAGCTCATCGCACCGACAACATCTGAATATACCAAAAATGGTAATGACTTTGGCAAGTAACCACTTTTCGTCAGGAGCTTCAATGATAAACTTTTCCACTTGCTCTTTTGTCAGAACCTTGGCTTTCTTGGGGACGTAGCGTTCATTTATTTTTAAAAACGCAACCACTTTATGAAATCTAGAAAATGACATATGTAACTAAGAACCTGACTAATAAATATAAGGAAACAAACCTGCAAACATCAATGTTTTCTCTAACTGCCAAACAACTCTTAACCATTGACCACTTCGGGCTGAATTTGGCAGACAATTTATTGATATACGCTAATATAACGTCTTCCGTAACACCAGTCAAGTTGTTTTCCTTTTGCCACTTTTTGAACTCCGCGTACTCGTATTCATACATTGATGAAGATTTTTCGGGCAGTTATCTTGCAAGTACACTTGCTGTTTCATCAATGATAGCTTGCGGGACACTCATTTCAGTAAATCTCACCGTAAAACGTTCCGGAAACGTGAAATTGAAATGAAATAATTAATCAACAAAATAAGTGCCGTGCGTTTCCAAAGCAATACGTCTAAAGCTTACATGATTTTTTCTCCGATTTTCGAAATTTTTAGAATTTTTAATGGTTTATTATTCATTTATAATAACTTTTTACAAGCGAGGAACAAATAAACATTCAACAATACACGCAAGGTAACGGGTTTTACTGGCTCCAGAGGTGACAGACTCGTCTTCGACTCGTCAGTCATATCCTTCTGTCCGCCAGTCAAGTTGTTTTCCTTTTGCCACTTTTTGAACTCCGCGTACTCGTATTCATACCTTGATGAAGATTTTTCGGGTAGTTATCTTGCAACTACACTTGCTGCTTCATCATTGATAGCTTGCGGGACACTCATTTCAGTAAATCTCACCCGTAAAACGTTCCGGAAACGTAAAATTGAAATGAAATAATTAATCAACAAAATAAGTGCCGTGCGTTTCCAAAGCAATACGTCTAAGGCTTACATGATTTTTTCTCCGATTTTCGAAATTTTTAGAATTTTTAATGGTTTATATTCATTTATAATAACTTTTTACAAGCGAGGAACAAATAAAACATTCAACAATACACGCAAGGTTACGGGTTTTACTGGCTCCAGAAGGTCACAGACTCGTCTTCGACTCGTCAGTCATATCCTTCTGTCCGCCAGTAAAAACCGTTTTACCTTACTAGTAATGTTAAATACTATAACACAATATACAATTATCTTCTTATATCGATCTAGAATTTATTCGCTTTTTAAGTAAAATTAGAAGCAGTAAATTAATAGAACGAGTCCGCTTTTTTCAAAACAGAAGCAAGAAAGTTACACAATATTCCGATCGTTACACCACGTGTGCAGTGACATGAGTGAACGACACGAATATAAGATTAAAGGAACAATAAGTTCAAACTAAAACTACCACAAAAGAAAAAGTGTAGGAATTCAATCAACCAAGGGTCTTAACGCACATCTTTAAACAAAAGATTAAACACAGATTAGATAATAGTATATTATTTAATGAGTGGTAACGAAGACAATAACTCACGCGGATGACTTTACGACACGAGACGTTAGTCGAGTGTCGTAATCAACCAAATGAGTTATTGCCCTTTACCACGAATTGAATACTATGCTTTATCTACGACCATCACATTTTCTGTTAAACATAATTTTATTAAAAGCAATAAAAAATTACAAAAACATTTAACATTCACATTAATTATCTAAGGACAATCTTTATTAACGAAATTAATAGTAAAGTGTGAACAATTTGTAAACGCAATTGAAGGTTTAGAATTGTGTAAAGTTATTGTTTCGTTTCTTGTAGGTTGTATGTATGTGGTAGTATTAGTACTTGGTTGTTGATTAATGGAACTATAAACGTCTGCGGCGCTGCTAGTACTTGTTTGTAAATTAATAGAACTATAAATCTTGTTTGCTGTGTCTGTTTTATTTTTTGTGGATTCATCTATGTAGCCTTCGGCTACGGTTGATGATTTCCACCCTCCGTGCCGCTTTAGAGCAGTGATGTCGCCACCAGAATCAACCAGTAATGTTGCGGACGAACGCCGGAAACAATGGCCCGTGTATAATCCGCTGTCCGGTAATTTCAGAAATGTGGCAATGTCTTTTCCCATAGCCCCAAATTTATTGATGCCAATTTTTTGAAAAAATACTTTCCTTTTGTGAATTTCAAAAACAGTGCTGTTAGTGAAATATGTAGCGGACAAGCTCCATATATTTCTTACAAATATGATAAAAATCTCCTGTTATAGCAAATCGTTTGCTTATCTTTGTTTTTGTGTTTGGTACAGTGACCATAAAAACTGATCCAAGGTCTTGAATATCTGCAACCTGCATGGAGTTCAATTCAGCAGCGCGAGTAGCTCCCATGATGCCCATTATTAAAGCAACCTGAATAATTAGTTAATTTAGTAAAGAATATAATTATTTACACTAAAACATACCTTTGTTGCTAGAAAGTTATCATCTGGGGCTTCTTGTATGAATTTGTTAATTTGTTCTGGAGTAAATGTTCTTGCTTTTTTAGGTGTGTAGTTCTCAGATTTACGTTTCAGGAATGCTCGCAGTTTTACGAAATTTTCGATATTCACCCCATTATTGATACTTAAAGTACTTCTGAGCATGGAGTAAAATGTCCATAATGATGAAGCTTTATATTTACCGGACAATTCCTGGAAGTACGCTAGGAGAACATCTTGCGAAAAGGAGTTTACGTTATTTTTAATACGCCAATCCATGAAAATCTTGAGGGTTGTATGGTACTTTTGGCAAGATTTTTTAGGGAGAAGATTAAGGGTTGTTATTCTAGCTGCTTCTTTTACGTGTGGTGGTGTGCCAATTTCCGATGCGTTTTGGGAATTCATTTTGTTCAATACTAATGCACTCTGTTAAATTTTTTAATTTATTTGACATTTGTTCAAAACAAAACAAGATAGGTATTATGATTTCGTACGGTTGCTATGAAAATACGATAGTCTGTAAGTTATTATAACTCACGCTTGTCACTCACGCATCGTAGTTATTTATATAATTATTCATCAAACATCATTAAATAAAGACTATATAATTCAATGGGAATATATAAACTAAATAAATCCATGGGATGTGAAAATGAAAACAATATCATCAAGAATAAAAATGAGGCATAATCAACCAAAAAACGTGACAAAAGTGGAATTTTTAAACTTTTCTTTGTATTTATAAACTATAAACAAACTTGATTATACAAACAAAAGATATGAAATAAACTTGTTCAACAAACTTTTATTTATAAGTTTATTTTATTTTTCTAAAACTTTTACAGCTTATTATCGTTCTGGAAGTTTAACACTTAAAACGTATTTGTTTTTTTGGAAATGCTTTGACAAACAAGAAATATTAAATTAGTTTGCAGAAAAAAAGGGGGATTATTAGACAAAATTTTTTATTACAAGACGTTGTTGAAAATTAAAAATTAAAAGTCTTTAAATACGAAGTAGATTTTCATATGTAATTAACCAAACAATAGGTACTAAATATAACCATTTTAAATAAAATTCAACTACTGTCCATTGATGAATGTAAATGTAAACCATAGTATATTAGACTTAATATTACCCATAAATTTTGGCTGCATCCATTATGCTACTTTAATACTGTTATTGGACATCTAGAGAAAACAATCTACTTAAATGTGCAGATGAAAACTTAGATCTTGTTAATATTTGCAATTTGGTTAATAACGTCAAGATATCTCATTGTCGGGACAAACTTTTTTTTATAGATGCAATCAGTGTCAAAAAGTATTGTTCTTTTTGGGCCGAATTTTAAATAAAATAGACGATGACACGTACACCTACAATTTGATGCTAAAAAAGAACTTTGCCATTTGTCAGGTCTTACCCAATTAAATTTTTTTGGAAGATTAAAAACCCACGTAATTTAAACAAAAATTGTACTATTAGAGCAATTTAATTTTTGTGATCTTTGAGAAAGTGGGTTAAAGTACAAAACTAATAGTATCACCAAATGTATAGGTTATATCTGGTTTCTTTCGAGTTACATGCTCTGACATTGTGGTTTTTACTACACCCAATAGACTAACTCTCATATCTGCCCATTCAACATGGGCAAAAGACAGAGACGTTTGTTAAGAATTTTAATACTGTAAAAAATGATCGAGCGCAGTGACTTACATGAAATATGGACAGAGATGGTGGTGAAACTACTAGGGTTCTTTGAGGAAAGCCAAACCCCCGATATGATACATATCATCTTTCAGAAGACCAAACACTTCAAAAAATTATTTTATTTTACCAGAGTGTATTTGCTGATCATTAACTCGTTTTTGTATCCCAGTTGAATACCATTTAACAAAATAGTACACTGTATTGAATGCGTTAGTACTGACACACTCTTAATTATTTGTGTGTTTACAAAGGGTTTTGGAAGAAATGTACACTCTAAAGTATAAAACTAATGTTTAGAGGTAACACTTGACAACAGCTTTATAATACGTACAGTTATTAGATAATATTGGATTAAGTTCAGAACAATTTAATTTTTTTTTAATAAAGCTTAGATTACTACCTAATTTAAATTTGAAATAAAACTTGACAGAAAAATATACATGGGTAGACAACTAGTAAATTCTTCAATATTGCGTTGAACGATACGTACTTTAAATAAAGACAAATGAATAAAGTTCATGCTCACAGTATAAAACGAAGAGTAGAAGTAATTTCAGATTCACACACATTTGCATAAGATTACACCGTTGATTGAAATATTGGTAAAGATAGTCAACCTTACGGGATTATGCGACCCCGAAATTTGTTCTAAACATCAGAGGTCGGTAGTATCGCTTTGTGCTAAGAAAATACGTCAATTGTATTGTAGAATTTACAGAACAGTATTGCCGATAAATGTGAAATAGAAAACTGTAATTTTGCTGATAGTTTTTGCTAAGGCACGACATTGTTGCCAATGCATCATGCCGTTGATTGAAATATTGGTGCATTGAGTCAATGTTGACAAACAAACAAAAACATGCGTTCTACAATATACAAGAATTTATTGATTTTTGTCGACGTACTAATTAAATGTGTGTCCTTTGTTATATATTTTTTTCTATTGTCTGTTAATTGTTCAATGTAATAATATTTATTTGTATCTTTCTTACGTAAGGTTATAACAATAGGTTATACCATCATGACAAACACATATATGTACAAAGATTGTATACATACACATGTGAATAAAGTTTATTATTATGAAAAAACTCTGCAGATTTAAAAGTATTAATTTCGTAAAGAAATCGTTGAAAAACGTTCTCCCAAAAAAAACAATTTCTTTAAATACTTTTGAAAATTCCATACTCATATATTTATTACATTAACATCGTTTATCCGTTGAAAATGTTTTAAAATCTATTAGGCTTACGCAAGTAAATTTCTAAATTTTGGTCATTGAAATTAAAATTTTTTAACATAGAAACGCTACCCCTTTTTATGTTGGAACGAATGTTGAATTTTCTTATATTACAATCTAACGTACTCAACTGTTTGCATCTAAACAATATTATAACAAGCCTACTCATTTACTAAAGGTGTTGCTAAAAGTATGCAATTGTAGAATTTCTGACTAAGCCGATAAGGAATGTGACTCATAAACGATAATCCGGAAGACTCCTCGTAATACATTTGTGTTTTTTTTATTGAAACTTTTTGCTGAAGAATTTCATCTTTTTAAAACAGATTATGGTTTATTGGAAAAAATTAAACTCCGTATAAAAAAATGTCTCAATAGCAGTGTGAATTCATGGTTCAGAGAGATGCGACACTCATAAACTGTTAATTATCGATCAGTTGGTTAAAATAAAACTATATCGAACCTTAAAGTGGGAGGCTGATAAACATATTTCTAATAGCTATAATTACAGTGATGTCACAAAACCACACCGTAAAATAAGAATATTATCTGCATAAATAAGTGTAAATGTTTGGATATGTTTTATGTATAGCATTGTATTAGGTACGGTTATTATTTATGTGTACATTGTTTGTAAATTATTACTATTATTTTAGATCAGTTGGAATTGTAATTTTGAAACAATGTTTATAATTAATGAGCTATTTTACTTTAATTAAACTATTTTAATTCAGAAACCATGATATTTTGATACAGTTTCAAAGAGTAAAATCTACCAACTTTTTATCTCTACTAACAGATAACAAAGTGTCACTTTTCGTAAATTATTTTTTCCTCGGGAAAAAGTGAGTACTATTTTTTAACACCAAATTTCCCTCAATAATTTTCTAATTCTATTGTAATATGATTTTTCAATATTAAAATCGTCATTTATTTCGTCACAGAAAAGAATAGTGTATTATACACGTAATATCCGCACCGCGTCGGGAGACAACACACCTCAAGCTAAAATCTTTTATTTTTAGAAGTAATAGGAATAGGTTTTATTACCAAGTGAATTTAAATTTGAAGGTCTAGTGGAACCCACTTTCCCTAAAAAACGGTAACTTGTTGCCTTTTGAATTGAAAATTTGAAAACCAATTTTTATTTAAAATCCTTTTCAACTGAACACGTAAAACAAGTATATACAAAAACCAATAATTTTTGCGTTTCTGAACTCTAGTGGTATTTCTCCCAGTATGTTCTACTTTATTCCTAACAGAAGTTATTAAATGACAAACAAATGTCAACATTATTATTTGCAAGTTAAAAAATAAAGTGCAAGCATAATTTGTAAAATAATTGTTTCTTATTTATCTAACACCGACCAAACCAAACTGTTTTAACAAATAACGCTTCGCATGTATTTTAGTAAATTATTAAAAAACATTGTCATTAAAATCCAAGATATGTATCATCAATGGTATTATTCATAAATGAAAAATTCGTCACTTTTAATTACTAGTTAATACGTTTACTAAATATTTGAAAACGTTGCAACATTGTATTGACAAAAGTAAATTTTACGGATTGTATGTTGCGCCATTTTTACAACGGTGGAATAAATTGAACTATTCTATTTCAAGAATCGTACACATTATAACTTAGCGCTTCAGTACAGGTGAAAAAGTAAACAAAAACGCAACCCAACATGCATATGTGAATTGCATCCGTGATACAAGCAAATACAAGCGGTTGACTATCTTTACCAATATTTCAATCAACGATTACACATATTTGTGTTAATTAAAAATTAACGTAGCCACGAGGTAGAGCTTCTATATACATTTTTACACATAATGTACACGTCCGAATGGTTGAAAGTCGTAACCATCCCAATGACTTTTATCCATTGATAAGCTCTTAATATTATGAAACTTGTTTTACGTTGTTAGCATAAATAAATGGGAAAGTGGAAATTTTGACACGAGGTAGCGATACCTACCATATAATATATTTCAACTTATAATTCATATTCCAGCATATTTCTTGATGGAAGTAAATAGCTATTTTTTTAAATAAAGTTTAAGCTTATAACAACAAAGTTATGACACATTAGATCTTTTTCATCCGCATGCGATTTGATGACTTCAAAGACAATTCAATTCCTTTAGTAGGTTTGAAAAGGATTAATTCTAACAGGTTGCATCATACATTTTCATGTTCAACTCAAAAAATATCTTGAAACTTCGATAGATCAAAAATAAAGTTAAGATTACATTTTGATTTAGTATAAGCCGTTCTATACATTTTTTTATGCTATCCTTAGAAGTGGTTAATCATTGGTCTTTATGTTTCGAATATCAATCAAATAAATGGCTGCATGTCATTGACGTGTACCTACTTTAAGAAAAGTCAATATTTTCTACCGACTCCAACATTCAATAAAATTTAAATTGGAAACATTATTAGGTTCATATTGTAAATATTTCCTTGATCAATGAGCAGGTTTTATTGCTACTTACCGTATAGATGGTTGTATTTTGAACAACGCACAAGTAATTTTTGTTTATTAAGAAAACCACTTCACCAATTAGTTTGAGTAATCGGTTCACAATCGTCTTGGAGATTTTTTTCTTTATGTTCTAGAGTAATCTAGAAATTCTTCTCTTACGCATCCACGTTGTTAGCTGGACTGCAGTTATTATCAAGTATATCGTTTCATTTCTATACTCAGAAACTGATCAGTCAACGATAGCATAAATTCAAACTTAATATGTATACGTAAGAAACATCTTTTATTCAACTTTATTTCAGAAATATTAGCTCTCACAAAAAAATAAGATAATTAATCCACAGTTTGAATAATATTTTAAATCTAAACATGCTTTTAATGTTAGTAATAGCTTTTTTACTACTTTTGAAAGTTTTAATGTATAGCGTGGCGAAACCGTACGTATAACCAATTAGAAATCTAAAAACTCACATTGCGTAATTAAAGGAACAGTTGTTATCTCAAATTCTATTTTTGTCACTAAACGATTCAGTTTGTTTCAATATCAATTCTGTGTATGTGTTTATTCAACGTAAAAGGTGTGGAAGTATATATTTGTGTGATAATGTAACTACCTACGCTATCTTCAAGCAATTGCAATTTTAGATGTTAAAGTTATTTTTACTCAACAATCAATTATATTTCTGAATCCTTGTAAAATATATATTGCTTGTTAAATTAAATTTATTTTTGTTTTTCTCATCATTGTTCCGGCAAACGTGAGTTTAGTGTATTTTATCGTGAAAGCATTTAATTTAAATTTATACTAAAACCTAGATGTAATAATTACTTTTGCAGGGTCCGGCACATCGAGCGTACATTAAAAGTATATAGAGAACTAATTCGATTCATTTTCTGAAAATAGTGCTGCGTCTGTTTTCGACATCACTGAATTTTTTGTGAATACAGCGCTTTCGGTTGTACCGAAGTAGCTGTCAACTTTCTTATTTCAAATGGAACATGCTATTTTTTTATTTTATTTTCAAATTCTATGTAGAATTTAAGGTGTGAAGTTTAATTACTATACCATACCCAAAAATGACTGGTTTTTTGTTATATCGATTTAAAAAAAAAAAAACTTAAAATTTTTTGCTGAATTGTTATCGTTCATATCTCAAGATGATATCAATATTTCTTTGTTCCTAATTTGTTGTGGCAATTGTCGATATGTTACAGTAACTCACATATGAATGGAAACTCGAATTGTATGTACAGGGTGATGAAAAATTCTTGTGCCAATATGAACAACTTTCGACCTCAAAAATTTGCTTAATTTAAATGGGACACCCTATGTTTTTAATCATCAATCGATGTCTTTTGTTGTCCTCTTTTGATACATACCAACATGTCCTATTCTCAAATTGATGAGACACCCTACGTTTTTAATCATAGGACTTGGCAGAAAGTTGCTGCAGATTTATTCAAACACAACGTTTTGTACTTAATAGTTACAGATTATTATTCCAAATATATTGGAAATTTTCCGTTTAAATCCTTTAACTGAAAAAACTGTGTGATAAATAAAATAAAAAACTTTTCCAAGGTTAGGAATTCTAGAAATCGTACGTACCGATAATAGTAGACAATTTCAAAGTAAATTTAAAAATTTTTCTTGTAAGTATAATTTTACGCACATATCTAGTTCTCCTTACTACTCTCAATTCAACGGATGCGTGGAAGCAGCTGTAAAAGTTGCAAGACTTTGTTTAAAAAAATGACTAAATGAAACTAGCATTAATGGTGTACAGGTCTACTCCTATGGAATGTGGCTTAAGTCTTGCTGAATTATTATATTCTCGAAAAATAAGAATCAATTTTAGCTATGCTGCCAAGTAAATTTCAAAACTACTTTAAATAAGAACATTTTTTAAAGGCGCGTAAGAAAATTGATCGTAGAAATCAATGGCATTTGGTAAATGCGCCGTATTGTAACCAAGCAGAAACAATTCATCCAGAGCCCTCTCACAAACTAAATTACGACAATAAAGATAATGTAAAGAGATTAGAAGAACAAAACACACATAACAAGAATACTTAAGGATACTATTAATGAATCGTCTGATAAGGATAAGACAGGTACTACAGAGGCCGTATCAACAAAAACCCGTAAGAACAGTTGTGAAACCTACCTCCAGAGTCAGAGGTACGTCGGGAAAATTATATTATGGGCAACTAGTAACGCCCACCAGTTGGCTCGAACAAAGTACAACTTAATATAAAAGGAAAAATTAAACTAATCCAGACTACAACAATTTATTTATTTGTACGTATAGTACATTTTTAATATTTTGATGTGATGTAAGTGTTATGTATGGTGCCCCAGAAAATCAGTATAGTACGGTGACGAAACCGTAGGAAATTGTAGATTGGTTCGTCTTGACAAAGCATTTGCTTCAAGGTTTATAGAAACCACTAAAACCTAAACATGCCAACCCTCTACCCATCTTAGCATTAATATTTAATAATCATAATTAAGTGTGTAAACATTATAGATGGTAAATAAGAACATAAAACGTAACATCACAATAAATAATAAACAATAAATTATTTAGAAAGAAAGATAATCCATTCATTATACACAAAAAATTTCTAAATCTAGAAACACTTAAGAAATAAATGAAATTTGAAATTTAGATAGTTGAAATGAAATTACTATTAATAAAGTAAACTTTCTCCAGGTAAAGTGATTTGCAGTTACCTATGCACACCTGTATTTACCTGAGTTTTTATTTTTTTAACATAACTTTTTGAAAAATGAAAATGCAATAGTATATAATTACATGAACAAGTAAAGAAGATTTTTATACACAAAATGAAGTTTGCTGCACGAATCGACGAGTGCATGTAATCATTTAAGTGGATAAAAATATTTATTGCCTAGTATAATTCTATACTTTATTTACGATAATCCACACAAGAAGAATAAAACTAATTCTTAGTTCGATGTTTTTTGATTTTTTGAACATAATCATTATGGATCGAAAGTAAATTAGATCAGGAGAAACTTTGCCTAATTGCTAAAAAGTTAAACAAGAGTCTTCGTCAGTATTAATACATTTTGTTTTCTTATATGAGCTACTGTTAGCATTTGTAGTGGTATATTGAACATTATTCACGGATGTGCTAGTACTGGATTGGCATCTAGCTTGTTAATGCTTATTTTTTGCGAAGTGCACTTACTATTTTAAAATTAAAAAAAAAATTAAAACCGTACTTTAGTTGGGCGAAGATTGATATATTTTTTGAAAATATTGTAAAATTCTCCGATTTCTGTAAAACTAGGGAAAGTTTTTGTTTTGGTTTTGGGAATTTTGACAAATAAAGCTCGATTTAAATCTTTAATACTCGCCAAATCTAATGAATGCAATTCTAAATTTTGATAGATAAAAAATCCCTGTGAATTTTGATCTATTACTGAGAACCAATCAAAAAAGTTATTTTTAATTTAAGGATGGATATACCGATAATTTGAAGTAGAGCTTTCACATAAATAATGCTTACATTATGCGATTATCCAAGATTCAAAATTCTTTTTAACAAAAGTTGTACCTAAGATCTTAAACTGCCACTTTTATTTGGACAATTTTGTAATACTGTTATTTGTTACATACGTGAAACTGATTTTTGATAGATTTATTTGTACAGATGCAGTAAAGGTCCTTTTCGCTCAAACATTATTTTAACTAAATAGGTTATTATTTAAGGAATAAACTATCTGCAGTGGAGAGTTACTTTTTAATAAATGAACAAAATTATGTTTAAACAGGAAATGAACAAATAAAAATTTAGATTAAAAAGTTTACATTTAAATCAAAAATTAAATTTAATTTAATTTATAGTTAAGAGTTTTCTAAAAAGCTAATTTATGTTTGTTAGCAATAATTAATTAACCAAACGAATAATTAAAATCAACTAAAAGAATTTAATTTGTATATTAAAAATTTCCGTTTGATTAAAATGATAAAGTTGTCTAGTAAATAAGTTTGTGTTGAAGCTATAATGAAAAGTGTTGGATGAACGCTATGTAAAAGTGTTTTCTATTTTAATTTTCGTAAACCAAAACAACAATGGTGATAGATAAATATTGTCTCCTATAAGTTTTATTTAAATGATTCGTTCTTCTTTGAGGAGGGGCACCAAAAACCACTAAGTCGTTTTTTGCAGGCATAGTTTCGTGTAACGAATGATTTAAACAAAACAAAAATGTTAAGTGAAATAATTTCCTAAGGTTAGAATAAAACGATACAATTTTAGTAGTGCAATGTTAAAAAGTGCGACAAGACAATCTTAATGTTAAAGGATAAACGAGAAGATACATTTTAAAAAGTAACGTTTGAGGTGAGGAGCGAGAAGAGTAATTCAAGTCCCAACCCGAGATAGGATTCTGAGTTCAGCGGTAAAATTCGAACGTTCGTTCAATCGTTGATACGGTTCAATTGAGCATTGAGAATTGAGTTTTCATTCGTCAGCTGAAGTAATTAAATTAAATTAAACCCGATTGATCAGATAAAAAATGCTACGATAATATAAATTGTATTCGACGAAAGCTCACAAGCCCGCACGGTGAAGATTTCATCATCATCAACATCAACAAAGAAAACAAAAGTCCCTGAAATTTAAAGACATTTTATTTCTTCCGTTACATGTTGCGTAATAAATATGTTAGTTGGTAAATTTTTGTAAAAGAAAGTTATATACTTTTTGTTTAATTAAATCTAGTGTTTATAATTCTATCTTTTTATTTAAACGAACTCAAAGGACTCTGGGTAAAAATAAATTTGAATAGGAAAAAGAATAAGGGCTTATTTTATTAATTAATCTGACAAAGTATATTAATGTTTTTAAATTATTAGTAACTGTCCTTTAAAATAATATGTTTAAACAAATTATATTAAGCAACTTTGTCGACAGGTATGTAAAAGCAGTTACATAAGTCGATCCTTTAATAATTATAGTTGTAGAAGTTGTACTTCTTGCGAATTTACAGCAGGCGATTTGAGATTTTTTTGCTAACGCTTATGTTGGCTATAATTATCGAAGGATCGATTCATGTAACTGCTTTACATACCTGTCGACAAAGTTGCTTAATGCGAACCATTGCGGACGTGATCGCTAACACGAGTCGACACTAGATGTCGCAAAACCTACAGTTTAAATTATATTAATTTATTTAAACAAATTAATAGAAAATGTGAATATGCAATAACGATGTTTTTAAGTCATTTCAATGAAAAAATGTTACTTAGATGTTAAATAATTTATTAATTTTCTTAAATTCTAGCGTTTCAATTTGAAAAAAATATGATCAACATTTTTTTACTTATCAGATTTTTTTGAATTTAATAATTATCAATAAATACCTTTATGTTATATTTCACACGTTCTTAGTTTTTGGGTTAGTTTTAGTACTTTGTTTTGTTAGTGCATTTAGGATGAATAGAGGAAGAAAGCTAGTAGAAATGGCCTTTTAAGTCAAAATAAAGAATATTCAAATCTAGGTAGGTGGAAGGATTTTTTTTTGTATTTTAGTAGAAAAATAAAGAAAATGGAATAAGTAAGACGACTGACGTTTTGCTTATTAGTTACAGTTTTGATTTGAGACCAAATACATAATAAATTGTTGTCATGGAAATTTATTCTATTATTCAGCTATAATAAAAATTCGTTTGAAAATTTTAAATACAAAATATAACCAATAACGTGTTTTACTCTTACGAAAAGTATATTCAACTTGCTTGTAAAAAATTAATTCTCTCACTCATAAAACGACACTTTTCTTTGCTTGTGAAACAATTTACTATTATATACTCAAGAGTTATTTTCACTCAATTACAGCAACACTATCATGGGTAGCTCAACCACAGTTAGACAAAATTATTGATTTTTGTCAAGAAGAAAGGTGTGACGATGTTGAAACAGCTTCCAGAACACAGTGAACATCATAGTGATACTGAACAATCTGACTCGGAATCTGAAATCCCTAAAGAAAACTCAATTGAAAACCTGTACTACACTGGTCGTAATACTTATACAAAATTGCGCATGCATCCTGGAAACAAAACGTAAGAGTCAAAAAACAAAACATTGTTATAAATAAACCTGGCCTGAAAGGGAAATGCAAAAAATGCAAAAAGTATTATTGACTCTTGGTTTACTCTATTTCACTAGCGAGACAATTCAGTACATAACAGTATGTACAAATATCTATTTGAAAAGGATGCGCAACTCAAAATCTGAACGTGAGAGAATTATGGGACAACGATGGAACAAATGGCGATTGCTTCAGAGCTTGTATGTCATATAGAAGGTTTTACACGCTTTTGAGAGCTTTACGGTTTGAAGATATAAATGACATAGAACAACGAAAATTTGTAGATAATCTCGCACCAATTAGATCAATGTTTGATAATTTTATAAAAATGTTTGGAACATTACCAAGAAGGAGAATATTTGACCATAGATAAAATGTTACCAGCGTTTAGGGGTCGTTGCAAATTTAGACAATATATTGCAAACAAACCATCAAAGTATGGAATCAAAATTTACTTCTTGGTGGACTGTCAAACGTTTTACACCTCAAACATGGAAGTCAATCCAGGTAGGCAACCAGAAGGACCTTACAAACATGATAATAAAGCATGTAGCGTTGTAAAAAGACTCGCTTCTCCTATATTGAACACCGGAAAGAACATTACTATGGACAACTGTTTTACATCTGTGACATTAGCAACAGAAATGCTAAAGCTAAGAACAACAATTGTAAGTACATTGCGAAAAAATAAACCAGAATTACCCCCAATTTTTATACATACTAAAGGAAGACCTCAATTTAGTAGTATGTTCGGTTTTTCAGATAATGCAACTATCGTTTCATATGTCTCAAAAAAAAAACAAAACATATTGCTACTTTCTGCTCTACATTCCAGTGATGCAATAGATAGTAAAACAGGTCAATGTAACAAACCTGAATATATTAATTTTTATAATAGAACAAAATGTGGGGTCGATGTAGTTGACGAACTGATGAGTAATTATTCCGTAGCTAGAATAAGCTGTCGTTGGCCACTAACTATATTTTTCTGTATACTAAATATTGGTGGAATCAACAGTCAAATTACATACCATGCAAATACTAATGAAAAAATAGAACGTAGATTTTTTTGAAACATCTAGCACTGAAACTGATGAAACCGCACATTACAACAAGGCTAGCTCTAAAAATTTATCGCTAGAGCTACGAACGTCCATGCAAAAATAGCCGAGATAGAACTAACACCACAGTCTGTTAGTACGTCAGAAACAGGTTTTGTCCATTGTCTCCATGGCGAAAAAATAGAAAAACAAAAAAATTGTGTCAGGTGTGGCAAATAGCTTGTGCAACGAACATGTAAACTGTATTTGTTCAAATTGTCTTGAATAGTCTTTTAGTGAATAACTTTAGTTTATACATAATTTAATGTATTAGGATTTAAAAAAATAATTAGCCTTTGACTTAAATGCTCGATTTTAATTACCACAACCGCGTATATCATTTTCACACTTGCCTGAGTAAAATGCTCATGCGCGACCACTGACGTAATTATTATTCTAGCGACCATTAATGGGTTAAATATGATTTTTGTTTTGGAAACATTCAAAAAATAGATTAAACACGAATAAGGTTTTTTTTTATATAGATAATTAATTTAAGTTTAACATAATTTTTTTATCAATTTTCTATATATGTTATACGCAGCGGCGCGTCTACTCTCGGCATTCACGCATCATTCTTAACTGTTTTTTACCTTACCTCAATCAATGTTACATTTTCTCACTATACCTAACCGCTTCTAGAAATATTTATTTATTTATGTGAGTTTTCAAAAGTTCATATTTAACCTAAAAATACTGTTATTTAAATAAGAATAATGCACCATTTAAATTTAAAATAAAGATTTGTAAACAAAATAATTATAGACTTTCAAATATGTTCCGTTGAATTTTTTATAGAGACGTCAAAATTATATGTATTTTTAAACTTTTACGTTTTAACAAAGTGTTAAAAAATTGATATTGAAGGGCAAATAATTTTTCTCATTGTAAACGATCCGTTTGATTTTAATAAGATGAAAAAGTAGGTACTATTAGAAAAAGCTTGCAAAAAATATAATTATTAAAATAATTATGAACGTGATGCTGAACAATAACAATAACAAAATAATAAAAAAAATTAAAACCAAAGAAATAAAGATAAAAAGAAACGGAACTTATCGGAAAAAAATAAAAAATTGACTAATAATAAAAAGCCACTGAGACAAGATTAGAAGTGAGGTACAATAGAGTACTTCCAAAAACATAAATTAATTAAAAGAAATATAAAAAAATATATACCTAGCAAAAACAATTGAAGAAAAACTGTAAAGTGGAGATCTTAAAAGAAGTAAATTATTAGTAGATATGTTCAATCATATACTAACTAGACTCAATCAAATTGGGGTTCAAATAAAAAATCTACTTTTGAACAATTTTTGGATAGCACGAACTACACTTTACAGTAATGTTTAATTTTTAAAGCTGACAAACAAAGTTATCAATCATAAAAATCTTACCAAATAGCTTTGTGTTTTGTTTGACTTTAGTTTATGAAATTTCTCGTGATTCATTAAATTAAGAAAAGAGCTGAAATAATTGCTCTATTGTTTGAAAACAAATTGTTGTGCAAACAGAACCGCCAAACTGTTCAACTAACAACATGCAGATAAGCAGGTCAATCGAAAGTATGTTTTTGAGTAACTCAAAACAGAGTTAGAAAAGCAGTAGAAGTAGCGAGTAATTGATTCAATTTTTGGTCGAAGTATGAACCTTATTTATTTGTACAGGGTGTCCAGAAACTCTCCTGACAAACAAAGACCGAAGATTCCTCAGATAATTTTAAGACAATTTAACCCAATTCACCTAGTCCGAAAATGCTTCCTAAGGGAGCTAGAGCTCTTTGAAGATGGCGCCTGGTAAAGTAAAAAATTAAAAGATAAACTTTGCGAACTGACAACAATTTGACAATGAAAAACGTAGGTTTTACTTTTGTTGGCAGTTCAGAGCCAACTAGTGCAAAAAATATAAATTTAACTTTAATGACAAAAAACAAAAAATTTTCAAATCCATTTTTCTAGAAAACGGTGTATCCTAATGACTTAAAGTAAGAGTACCTTTTAGTACTAGAATACCTGAAAATTTAATAATCTAGTGTCACAAATGCTTAAAAGTTAAAGACAAAAAGTTATGCGTTAAAATAACCGTTGACCTACCCAAAACGGACGCCTATGACCGGTACTAGAAATTTGCAATTGATGGAATCGATTCATCTCTGAAAGCTAAACAAGCATACCAGTTTTTGCTTTTCTAAGTAGAAGCGTTCTGGAGGTATTTAAAAAAAACTATTTACAAGGCGCCATCTTCAAAGAGCTCTAGCTCCCTTAGGAAGCATTTTTGGACTAGGTGAATTGGGTTAAATTGTCTTAAAATTATCTGAGGAATCTCCGGTCTTCGTTTGTCAGGAGAGTTTCTGGACACCCTGTATATCTTGATGACATAATTCTGGTTACAGATGATTTTGAAACACATATTAACTTACTTAGAGACGTTAGAAAGAAACTTAAAAAAAGCAAACTTAACGATTAATTTACAAAAGTCTCAATTTTTTAGAAAAAGTTTGAATTATCTTGGATTTGTTATAGATTCAGACGGAATACATAGAGATCCTGAAAAAATCACGGCCATGTTAGAATATGTACCTCCACGTACCTATGCGGAACTAAAAAGATTTGTGGGATTAGTTTCGTATTATCGAAGATTTGTTCCTAACTTTTCTGAAACTGTGTCTCCCTTAACTGATTTACTAAAAGGAAAAAAGAAAGGTCAGCCAATGACAATAACGAATGTCGCTCTTCAAGCTTTTGATAATTTGAAACAAAATTTAGTTTCTGCTCCTATTCTAGCTCTACCAAACTTTAAGTTGCCATTTTTGATCCAAACGGATGCCTCTAATAACGCGGTCGCAGCTTGTTTATTACAAGTTTATGACGAAATTCAAAAAGTAGTTTGCTATGCCTCACGCAGCCTTACCGACCGCGAACAAAAAAATTATACAGTCACCGAAAAAGAGCTATGTGCTATAATTTTTGCTTTTAATAAATTTCGTTGTTACATTGAAGCGTGTCCTCAAAATCACGGTGATTACCGATCATAAAGCTCTTGTATGGCTTCGGCAATATAATTTTAACATAATTTACCGTCCTGGTAAATTTCTTATTCTCTCTAACGCAATTAGTAGAGCGGTGCCTAGTAGTACCTCTAATGATTTAACTTCTAATCATACAGAAATCACTAATAATTCTTTAATTGAGGGTTGTTTAGACAGAAGTGGTGAAATAAGTACTCAACTGATTACACATAATGATCAGGTTACCTTATGTTGATTTTAATTATTTGTTCGATAGAGGGTGATGAAAATCAAGTTGTAGAAACTCACGATAATTTGTCTACAAATGTAAATGTTGCAAATATACCTACTAATATTTCTAATTTTACTGTTAATGAAAATATTGAAGAAAGTCAACATAAAAACTCGACGACAGATGTTAGTTTAACGGATGAAACTACACGTCAGTATAAATGATCTAGACTGTAACCTACAGAAAAAATTATTAAAACACCTGATCGCTATCCAACATTTTGTATTAAAAATAATTTTGTTTATAAGTTTGTTTCTACTAAAATTATTTTATCATCTAGTTTGTCAGATTGGAAACTACTATAGTCTGTATACTATTGGCGCGGAGTAATAAACCTGTCAGAATGATCGAATCTCCCGTATTGCAGTGGCGTAGGTACCTGATACGTTTGGAAAATCATATTTTTAGTAGGTAAATATATTATAATAGTAAAATCTACCTTGATATGAATTATTATGTGGTTATATGTTATTTATTTTATTTGTATAGTAGATCACATTACAAATTTTACTTCTTACGTATTATATACCATTATTTTTGTATCTTGGTATAATACCCACATCTACGGCTATGATTCTCGTTTCGTCAGTACCTGGGCTGGTGGCAACGTGTTTTCTGAATTAAACCATAGTTCTCAGACCCTAGATGGGTCGATATGCTGCAAAGCGGCACAATGATCGTATTTTGGTTAAAATTTATTGGTTTTTACTTAACCGTAGAAATACCGCTTTCACAAGAAAATAAAGAATTATTTCAAGCAATTATGATTTATTACTCCGCGCCAATAGTATACAGACTATAGTTCCTTTTCCTAAGCGCAATAAGATCATGAACATTAGTCATTCTACTCCCACTGCCGGACATATTGGTTATTATAAAACATTTAATAAAATTAAGAAAGATTACTATTGGCCTAAGATGCGTTACGATATCTTGAATTTTGTAAAAAAGTGTACAGTTTGTCAGTCACAAAAATTTTAAATTTCGGTAGAATCGGTTTAATGGAATCTCCTAAAAAGTTAGTTTTCCGTTTCAATGTATGTATAGATTTAATGGGACCATATGTAAGATCGAGCGCTAATAATTGTTACATAATAGTGCCCTCATACTACTTCACAAATATACGATAATGAAACCAGTACGCGAAGCTAAAACTCAGTCGTTAATTAAATTTGTAGAATGTAGAGAATGAAGTTTTCTTAACCTATGGTGTACCCTCAACAATAATATGTGACAATGCTACCATATTTATGAGTAAGGAATTTAAATTACTAGCGAGTGGTTACAAAGTTAATATTTTTTGAAAGGTAAATATTTCCTCCTATAAATTATAAACTAATTGATTGTTCTTCGTTGAGGAGGGCACCAAAAACCATTAAGACGTTTTTTCTTTTGCCTGAAAAAACGTCTTAATGGTTTTTGGTGCCCCCTCAACTGAAGAACAATCCAATTAGTTAATATTTTATTCCAGCAGATACACTCCTCAATTCTAATCAAGTCGAACGTCAGATTAAAACAATTGGTACCTGTATACGTAGTTTCATTAAAGATAAAAATCATAAAACTTGGTACAAGGAATTAAACAAAATTACTTTTGCTTTAAATAATAGCGTTCACCAACTTACCAATTTCACACCATCCTTTTTAATTTTTGGTAGACGTATACCTATTTCTGGTGATTATTATAAAAAGTTATTTTTAAATAATTCGGATAACGATAGTCACGATTTACAAGAGTATAATAATGACTTACAAAAACTATGTACTGTATATCCCTTGATACAAAAAAATGTTGCAAGCGCATGAAGCGTACAGCAAAACGTACAATTTAAGAAAGAGAGATATTGAATTTGAAGTTGGAAATTTAGTGTGGAAACGTAATAGAGTTTTGTCTAATGCGGCTAATAATTATTCAGCTAAGTTAGCACCTAAATATGTTCTTTGTAGAGTCAAAAGAAAATTATCCAAATTAGTTTATAAATTAGAAGATCTCCATGATAAAACTGTGGGGAATTATCATATTAAGGATCTCAAACCATACTTTGGTGATAAATGAATTTTCCTTTTTTGTTTATATTTTTGATTATGGTACGCTTGATAATTTAATCCTTTAAGGTATATTATTTATTTTTTTTCGTATTTTCAAAGTTAAAACTTATATTTCTACTAAAATGGATATTTATTTTTAGTTTTTTAATTACATGTACCTGGTGATTTTGTATATAGGTAAATCTTCTTTAGCAATAAGAATTGAATTTACCGATTGTGACTTGACCGATTAAAGCAGATACCAATTGTGACCCTTGTATAAAGGCGTTAGGTTTACGTTAAGAACCAAAACTTCTTATTGCTTGCTAATTAAAATCGTTTCTTGTAGTTTTTCCTTTTGTTATATTTTACATTTTGAGATGGTAGAGTGATTTTGAAATGTAGTTTGTACAAGAACAAATATGTTTTTTGTTTTTCTATGGTTATTTAGATTTCAACTGAAAAATCATTAAAAAAGAAAATTTTTAATTATTTTATTTGTCAATAAGAAGATTTGTAGCGTTTAAACTTGATGTTCCCGCTTTGATTTTGGAGGGGATCGAGTTTGTATGATATTAGGGAGAACGTTGAAGTTCGCTTCGACATTACCTTTCATTGAGTACAATACGTATGAAGTAAATATCTTACTTCTAAATAAAAACATTGTCTTTGTGTTTGTAAAAACCCTTTAAAATTTAAGATAAGACTTTTTAAATTACTTTAGGCCAGTTTATAAATAGAATTTTTACTTTATATTAAGGTTTGTTCCTGTGGGTTATAATTTCCTTGCCTGAACTTGTATTTCCATCGCCTAGAGATCGACCCATATGATACTGCCGATTATTGCTGTTTGGTGGCAATTCTTAATCCACTTAAAAAGAATTCAACAGTCATATCAAGAAAAAGTAAAGCGGTTAGTAATAGAAATTAGCGCATTTAATTTTAGTGTCAATCATTGTCATTTCACCAAGTTTATGACCTTTGTCAATAAATACAAATTTGCTTTTGATGCCTGTCGCCAATAAATTGTTGATTGGATTTAATATGTTTTTATCGGAAAAAGGAATCCTTATTACCCAAACATGTTACAACATATTCGATATTTATCTCGCTGGAAACATCCAACTTCATGTGTTTATAGATTCAGGTGAAGAAACCACCGCTAAAGTTGCGTATTAAAGAGTGAAAATGGGCGAAATTCTTTCACTTTTATTTGGCTGTTGTAAAGCAAAAGTTGCACCGAACAAAAAGCTCACAATTCTTGAGTTACTTACTCGAATGTTGAGGGTGAACTTGACGGACACAATTGTTCACCAGTTGAAAGTGAAAATCAACCAGCGCATTTTTTTAATTCCAGGCTGTTTTAATGTGACTCAAGACCGAAACTGTACTGTGTAAGAAAGTGAAGAAATCTTTTGATCAGAATTACAACTGGCCACAAGAAATCCAGAATAAAGCAGTTGCTGATGACATTAACAAGGTTCAAAAGACTACAATTTATTCGGTTAAGTAAGACCAGCACGAAGACAGTGTAGAAACAGCTGTCGTCAATTTGAACCGTTTTTCAAATGTCTACCAATTATTTCGTGTTCAAACCGTTGTTTTTAAAATAGCAAAGTTTCATAATTCAAAAATTAGAACAAGCCACTACCTTGGAGTTAAAAAAATAAAAATTGAAAACGGAAGGGAAATAATATTGTATCTAAAGATTTGGAGGAAGCAGAAATTTTGGTTGTTTGGAAAATCCAGAAAAGTGCTTTAGTAAATTGAATTTTAAGGTTTGGTGGGAGGATTGATAAACCTAAAATAAATGAATTTACCTTGAAGTTGATGATAATACCGCCAAAACATTATTTCACGGGTATGTTGAATCTTTGTAAATACAAGCAGATGGGGCACAGTTTTTTAACAACTTGTAGAAAAAGTGCTGGATTCTTGAAGAAAGATCAACACTTTGTCGAGTTGTTTTATCGTATTTAACCTGCAACATAAGTAAAGTTAAACCTTCTGTGCCATTTTGATTGGAGTGTTTCAAATATTTGAACTAAGTGGCGTTATGCGCAGTATTTTTTGGAGAGAATATATATGCAATAGACTGCAAAAGTGCTACCACAATTTAATCGCCGACAGAAGTGGGTGGTGTTTGTTAGTTATTGTATAATCTCTTGCGAACTTACAGCAGACGATTCGAGATTGTTATTTATGCCAACACTTAGTTGTCTATAATAATCAAAGGATCGACTTATGTAACTGCTTACGCATTTGTCGACAAAGTTGCTTTAATACCAATGCCTTTTTTGGGACGTGTTAGCACGAGACGACAATAGATGTTGCAACAGTTATTGGTCAACGTATTAAATATCTTTGTTGTTGTGTTTAGTGTAATATAAACAGTATTTAGTCTGTCAATACAATGAAAATTATAAGTTAATTAAATTATTATTGCTATTTAACTACAGAGAGCTAAATAAAGTAAGGAAGGAAGAAAGAAAACGAGATATATTTTAGTAAACAAAAGAAGACCTAAATGTCAATCTTTAGGATATTAATTCAATGTAAGTTATGACTTTTACATTGACATTGTCGTCAGCGAAAACAACAAAAATGATTACCTGATATGTTAAATGCGTAATACTTGTTAGCCAAAAACTAAATTATAATTTGCCAACAAAAAGAACAAATGGATTTTAAATATTTTAAGTGATCATCCGACATTTTACAAAAACATGTTAACAAAGTATTTGCCAGCACTAAGTATTTCATGATATTTAAAAGAAATTAAAATTTATAACTAAGAAATTTAAATAATAATTAAATTAACAGTTCAAGAAATTAAAAAAAAACAGAAATCCCACCAAGTTAAAAATATAATGTTTATTTTAATATTTAACAGGTATCTGTAAGTTATTATATTAACATTAAATATTCAAAACAAGTGTTTGCGTTTAGAAATAGGATTAACCAGGTAACAACGTATTAATGTATACAACATTTCAGAATTATGTAATAAGCCATTAAAAAGAATACTTGTATAGTTTGCTGGTAGCTAGATGTTTGTATGGTTCGAAGTCTTTTATTTTTTTTACAGAATGGAAACAATACTATAAAAGTATATATAAATATTTGTATGGCGTGTTAAAGTTACATAATTCAGAACTAAATTGACGTGTGTCAAAGTTACGATAGTCAACATTTTTTAAAATGACACTTTGTATATTTTTTGATAAATCCTAGTGATGCATTTGTTTTCGTACAACAACATAAAAAATTACATTTACATTAATTTTCTGAGAAAAACAGCATTGAGTAATTAGATATTTTATTTTACTATTACAATCAGTTAGCCATAAAAAACAATTCAAATATATAAAGTTGTGGTTTTTAATTTCATGTTCGTAAAGTTTAAGAAAACTTTTTACGAGAAATAGTTTGGTTTTATATAAGTTAAGAAAAAACTATACCTATTCTAGTATTAAGTTACCAAAATTTAATGAGAAAACAAATAATCGAGACAAATATCTTCAACATAATTCTATATGCTAATTTCAATTGTTTTTATGTCTAACTGATCCTAATAATAAAATAATATACGGGAGTATTTAATTACTGAATACTATATAGGTAAGTTTCCAACAAAATTTATTTAATAATCGGGATACTCTAATAGAGTATGGATTCCTTCATCAAGAAGGTCTTCTTTAGGAATGGAGAACAACAAAAGAACTTCATATATTAATAAACAATTAAAATTATATATTGAAACCTACAGAAACAAACTATACTTGGACATTAAAAAACACAAACAAAATTACTATGACAAAATATTTAATAAAATTAAAAAGAAACAATGGAGGTTGATCGATAGTCTAATTGGCATTAAAAACAAAATCTGCGATTAAACCGCCACTAACGTAACATATGACTCCTCTGATAAAATAGCAAATGCTTTTAAGATACATTTGGAAAAGCATCTAATATGCCCTTTAAATTACCTGATTTAAAAAATTCCCAGAACGTTAAAAATTTTTTAAAATAAAGTCAATACTGCATTCTATTTTTATGTTTGATATAACGGCGGACGAAACAAAGAATATTATTTCAAAATTACGTAATAAAAAAACGTAAAGCTGACGCATTGTCATCGTTAGTTCTAAAAGCTACGCAAGAAATTATCTCACCTGTTCTGACATACATTTTCAATCTTAGCCTAAGGACAAGAAAATTTTCACAACAAATTAAAAATGCTATTATTATCCTAATTTACAAAAAAGGGAGTATAATTGATATTAACAATTATGGACCAATTGCGCTACTGCCAGTACTATCTATAGTTTTTGAGAAAGCAGTAAAATTTAGATTAATAAAATTTTTAAATTTAGTAAATTATTTTTCAAAAACTCAATTTGGTTTCATTGGCGGGAAAAACACTGAGGGAGCATTATTAAATTTTTTAACGGAAATCTATAAAGGTTTAAACAAAAGCAGGTTTGTTACAAGCCTATTTATTGACATTACAAAGGCATTCGATACGGAATGATAGTATTTTATTAGAAAAACTTTGGAATGCGTGGTATTAGAGGGTATTGCATATGATTGGTTTTCCAGCTACCTTTCTAATAGAAAACAACCGGTTCTCATAGATGGTTCTTGCAGCTCTACGTATGAAGTATCACGCGGTGTTCCGCAGGGTTCACTATTAGGGCCTTTGTTGTTTTTAATTTATATAAACGATTTATGCCTAGGTAAATTCAATGGCACTTTTACAGCTTTTGCAGATGACGTTGCAAAATCTAATACATCTAACAATAAAATTTTTTTGTATACAAGTATTACTGAGGATTTAAATAAATTTAAATATTGGTTTGATGAAAATTGCTTAACTCATAGTAAAAAAACAAAGTTCTTCTTTTACGGTTTACAAAAAACCAACTCATTTTTAAAATCCAATGATTTATAAGTGTACCTCTTGTTTAACCAACAATTCCATACAGTGCAAAAATTGCATAATTATAGAACAAGTAGACAATCTTCAATATCTAGGGGTTCTAATTGATTGTAAGCTAAACTGAAAAAATTATATAAACAAATTAAAAAATGAATGATAGTAATGTTTTAAAAATTGTACTTCCTTAGATATACTTGCCTTTATTAGTTTTAAAGCAGATCTACATCAATTCAAAATTGCAATAAGGTATTGTTTGTTGGGGAGGTTTAAATTTGGGACTTTAATTTTATCAAAAAAAAAAAAATATTATCCGCACAATGTTATACAAATTATTTAAAGAAAAATCTGTTCCTTTGTAAACTGAACACTTTGCAATTAAAGTATTTGTATTTTTATAAGGTTAATAAGATATTTTTTATCAGATTTGGGAGCTGGATGGTTAGCCGAAATAGTTATTACTTACGAATGGGTAGGCAAAAACGTATCAGATATCTAGGCCTAAACTACATATCTATTTTCAAGACTTTTTTTAACTACGCAGGTCCAAATTTTTTTAGTAAAACACTTGAATATATTTTGAAATATGAATTCTCCAGATCTGTAAAAAATAGCTTCTAACATTGCTCAAAATCGATTACTTTTGTGATATAGTTTAAGTTAATTTTAAACAGTTTTAATGTAATTCAGTAGAAGTCTTACTTTTGTACAATACTAATTTCCATAATAAGTAACCACCACAACATATTATAGGTTTTGCTTTATTATAATTATAATTATGGTTACTTTTAGATACAATACAGGGTGATTCATAACTACTGAGACATAGGCTAAGGGTGGGTTATTTAAGCTAAAATATGACTATACGACCTAATATTCCTTGACAAAATATTGCCGTGGAAAAGAAACAGAGCGTTAAATTAAATTTTTTTTAAATTTTTTGTTAATAATTTTACTGTAAATTTATCTATTCCTATCAAAATTGGAAGAGAGGCATAACTTTAGACCAAAAACATTATTTTATGTACTACTCTACAATTTGTTGTAGGAGCGCTAAGGAATGATTCCTGATGATGAAATCGACTGGTAACTTTTTTTGAGAAAACTTTTTAATGATTTTGATTATGGAATATGACGTAAACATCATTTATACAGAATATTGGTACTCCTGTTTAAATACGATAATTTCATCTGTTTCTGAGAAAAACGCAGTTGAACAATTCGTAGAGTCAGAAGGGAATTTCAAATATTACTTCATTTATTAAGGGTACGTTTTGGACTGTCAGATAATTATGCTTCTCTGTAGATTTTGATAAGAACCGATAAATTTTCGGTGAAATTATTAACAAAAATAAAGAAAAAAAAATTGTTATCTAACGCCTTGTATCTTTTTCCACAGCAATATTTTATTAAGGTATGTTGTGTCTTATGGTCATGTTTTAGTCTAGATAACCCGCCCTTATCTTATGTCCCAATTGTTATAAATCACCCTGTATATGTAGATAAATATTAAATTTTCGCTTTTCACATCTTCTGTGTTTTCTTATTAGTACCCCTATACAGAATTCTTGAGGAGCTACCTAATTTGAAGCAATTTTTTTTTACGAAATTTAAAATTGATTTAGCACATAGTGTAAAATATGTTTTTTTGTTTTTATGTTAACATTTGTTTTCTTGAAATAAAATAAATAAATGAATATACGTCATATAAAGTAACCGACTTCTTTTGTTGTTCCCCACTTCTAAAGAAGGCCTTCTTGTTGAAGCAATTCATACTGTAAAAAACTTAAAGGAGTAATAATAATAAATCATATACTCTAATAGAGTATATGTTAGGTGGAGGTGGGATGCACAAACAACTTAGTTGGTCGTTATTCCCTGACGTTGCGCTCACCATTGTGTGGGTTTTACAAAGTCTTAATAGAGCGAGTTGTTATTTGTGCACCACCACCTCTACCTAGATAGAGTCTATTATAGTATACCAATCATTAAATAATTAAATTTTAAAGAAAACTTACCTATATAGTATTAATTAAATACTTCCGTATATTATTTTACTATTAAGATCAGTTAGCCATAAAAACAATTGAAATTAGCATATAGAATTGTGTCAAATGACAATTGAAGCTATTTGCGTGGCTTTATCAAGACTTTGTACAGCCCACACAATCACAAGAAAAATGTCAGCTATTCCAGCCAACTGAGTTGTTTGTGCATCCCACCTACACCTAGAAAGAATTCTATTATTATTATTAATGTAAACATTTTGACATTTACTGACTAACTTTAAAGATAAGGTTGTAGTCTTTTTTTTATTTCTTTAAATGTGGATCCTATTTTGTATATCCTTAACACGGGTGACGTGTTATCAGTGTATTAACAAAAATAATAAATAAATAAGAAAATTTGTGTCGTTCAAATATGTGTCAAGGAAGTTACAATTAAGTATAACTCTAAATGTAAAGATGTATGGGAGATGCAGTCAAAAGTATACAGTGTGTCCCATTTTCATTGTAATTGTAATTCGTTGTTAGTGAAGATAGAAGGTTGCGGTTTTTGCATACTTGTGCCACTTGTTCGAGAATTAAAAGATGGCACCAACAAAATTTCCATAACCGTCTTGGTTTAAAAGATACAGAGTGAAATTAAAAATTTCAATTTGTCTAGTTAAATTATTTATTTCTAGACCATTTATGAGATATTAAGTAAATATATGTTTTTTTTAAATAGGACACCCGGTATCATATTTTTTAGAATGTGATTTGTTTTAATTTTAGCTACTTAAAAATTTAACATACTTGATACGTATTTTAAACAATGAAAGTAATTTGTTTTTTCAATCTAGTAGGTCTAGAGCAGCCATGTCAAACTCAAAGTCACTGGTGGGCCAAAAGCATGAAGACCATAGACTAGGTAGGCCGCAAAACCTAATCTTAAAGAAGACTACTACTGAAAATCTTAACGAAAAAAAGTACTATTACGTTAGAAGTATATTTATTAAATTTCCAATAAAAATGACATTACAAAACTTACAAACATTAACTTCTTTGCCAGATATTTGACATCTTTTGTCTTTAATTAAGTTGTCTATTTGTGGCGTGAATTTATCGGCGGAAATAACTTTTAAAACTGCGTCCAAGTGTGCGTTCGTCAATCGCGATCTTGCGGGAGACTTGTTTCCTTTCATCAAAAAAACTAATTGTTCACACTTATAGGTACTTCCAAACATTGACAGGATTTTACAGGCAAGTTTTCTCATTTCTTGGTATTGAAAAGGCAAGTACTTATAAAATTCGAATGTACCAACACTATCAAATTTTCCTTTTAAATGGGTTTGACACTGAATCTCAATCACTTCCATCTGCAAGTGAGGGGAACTTTATCAATATCGATAGTGAAAAGACCAGTAAATAAAGAAAAATTGTTTTCTTGGGACTTAAAATCCTGAAAACGCTTTTCAAATTCTGACAGAAGGCTTCCCATTTTCTCTGTATACATTTTGTATGATATTGGGCCACTTGTACTTTCCTGATACGCCTTGCAAGTCGGAAAATGTGACAGATTATCCACCGCTAACTGGTTTTTCCACAGCATCATCTTACACTTGAAAGCTTTAACATGATCATGCATATCTGTTATAACTTGACGTGGTCCTTGCAATTTCGTATTTAAGTCCGACAAGTGTTTTGTGATGTCTACCATAAATGAAAGATCTTGTAAAAAAGGTACGTCGGATAATAAGCTGACATCTTGTTCTTTCACTTCCATGAAAAGGCGCATTTCTTCTTTGAGTTTCCAAAACCGATCGAGAACCATAGAACACGAAAGCCATCGCACTTCTGCATAATAAGGTAAACCAGTGTACTCACTTTCTAAATCACGTAAAAACGCACAAAACTGTCGCTGATTCAAGCCACGTGACCTTATGAAGTTTATCATTTTTCACTGACTTTAAAACGCTTTCCAACTTGATCACTTTTGAGCATAAAACTTCTTGGTGGATTATGCAATGAACATGATGAAAATCTGGTTTGTCACTGCCCGTTTCTCTGAAAAACAGCGAGTTGCGCCACACCACACACCTCTGTACTTTCGTCAAAGGCGATAGAAAATGCAATGAAAGAGTCTGATTTTGTTTTTATCTGTTCGCTTATATTGGCAGCCAACTCGGTAACTCTTTCAGCGACAGTATTCTGGGACAAGGATATATTTTGAAAGACCTTCACGCTCCCGGGACTTACAATTTCGCGGCCTTTACAAGGCACTCTTTTATAAATTCACCTTCAACAAATGGTTTTGAGTGTTTTGCGATCAACTCCGACAGTACGTAGCTCGCTTGAACGGCAGATTCATTTTCTTGCTTTGGACGTGTCAACATAAGCTGTTGATCTTTTAACCGTGATTTTAACTTTTTTAACTTTTCGTTTCTAATCATGCCTGTATACTTGTCAAACTTAGTTTTATGACTATCATAGTGACGTTTTTATATTATATAATTTTGGGACACCGACTGTACTGTTACAAATCAAGCAAATAATTTTGTCTTTCACTTTACAGCAAAAAACTCTAATTCCCACTTTTCTTGAAAGATACGATGCTCATCTCCAAGTTTCCTCTTACTTCCACTTGGTTTTGAAACAGACATGTTAAAAACTTTACCCGAAATAAATAACAATAAGTACTGTTACGTGTTGTAACAATAAGTACGCAACTAAACTCGCAATTCTATCGCAACTGACTCATAACTGACTGAACAACTGAACTGAATCGAGCGGTATTGGCTTATATACGGATTGTGATATCTCGACAGTTCTTTCCAGAATGTTCAGGTAGCGTCATCTGTGTTCTCGCGCGATAGAACTTTCCGGAACAAGCCAGGCTTTTAGGTTGAGCGCGCATCTTAGTTCATCATCACAGTACTTTATTTTCGGTTTTTAACAGGCTCGCGGGCCGCATTACATGGCTGTTTTCAAAATTGATTCGGGGCCGCAGAAAAATGCTCAGTGGGCCGCATGCGGCCCCCGGGCCGCATGTTTGACATGGCTGGTCTAGAGAAAAGAATAATTTAACAGTTAAATGAATTTTGTATTTAGGAGTTCTCAATCTTACTAGATAGATCATATAAAAAATACTTCTACTAAATTATAATATTACAAGGTGACTGGACATCCATTAGCTCATACTTTACTTTTTTTGTGTCTTTATATAATAGGTTTAGATAAAAATAAATATAACACCTATTTTCCAACTTTTACTTTTTTATTCCATACAGTCTACTAAATCAAAACGACAAATTTACAATAAAACTTAATTTTAATCTTGTTGTTTAATATAAATATTAAGTATACTATATTTTTGAGTAGCTAAAATTAAAAACAAATCACTTTTAAAAATAATATACTAGGTGTCCCATTTAAAAAAGATAAGTTTACTTAATATTTTATAAATTATGTAAGATAATAATAATCGATTGGATTCTACGTAAAAAATCTATAAAATACATTCTACATATTTTCGATATATTGAAGAATAACAGCGATACAAAAGATAGTCAAAAAGTTAAAGTTTTCAATTTCACCCTGTATCTCTTAAACCAAAAGGTTATGAAAATTTAGTTGGTGCTATCTTTCGATTCTCAAAAAAAGTCGCACATATTTTTATTTTCACTAACAACGGAAATACCACGAAATTACAACAAAAATGGGACACACTGTACATACATTAAATTTGTATTAATCTAATATTTTTTGAAATACTGCGGATTTGTCAAACCTCCAACAAGCATCCCAAAGTCCCTCAAAAACTTTAGTAAATAGGCAAATTTTTTATAATTTTTTTTTTTTTTAAAACTCATTTACGTATTTCTGAAGGCAATATGTAATTCTCAAAAAATTACTAGAGTAATTTTTTTCTTATTTAAAGAATACGAATTCTTCTTTATTTTTGGTGGCAAACCCAAAATTTAAATTGCATTATTTCTTAATCCGTTTTTTTTAATTGAAGTATGCTTAAAATACATTATTATTAAGCCTGTTTGATAAACTTACAAGATACTTGTAATAATTTTTTTGTAGTGTATTATATTATCAACAGAATAGTCGAGCTACACGTTTATTGAATTTCAATTATGAGATTGCAAATTTAACTATAACATAATGAACACCAAGCTTGCATCAATACATTTATTCAATACAAAAAGCAAAGTATTTATTGAATTTACAAACATTGTTAATTCTTTTAATTTATTTATATTTCATTACGTATATAAAATAGAAGACGTGTACTGATTTATAATGATAATCAGTTTCTTTTTTATAACAAAAGCTGAATAGATTTATTTAAAACCGATTCAACACCCAAATTTTTAAGACATTTGAAACGATTAATCAATTAATTGCTTTCTTTATAAAGGTATGTACTACATGATATATAAGGTAAATGTGCAAAAGTAAACTACATTTGCATATATTATTAGACAGCGTGCTTTAATGTCATACAATATTTATAACAACATTGAAATAAATAAACTGAAATTTTAACCTGAAAATAACTTATTCAAATAAAATTTTCTTATATTAACTGATAGTAAAATTCTATTTAAATTATATGTCTTTGAAAGCGCAAGTTTCTAAAGCGATTACGTTTTCTTATTTTTTCTATTCATTATAACACTTGTAATTTTAACTACGTAATTCCCATTCGGAATTTACTTTTATGGTGTTATTTTGGTTGAATTCCGGTTTACGATAAGAATAATAATTAAAATCGAACACGATTGTTCACATTAACCTTAAGACCCTACTTTGCTAAGGTCAAGGTAGTAGTAGACATCGAACAGCTTTCTGCTATGTAATTTATTAATATTCTCCATTAATTATTATTACACTAATACATTAAATACTTTACGATCAGTCTTTTACCAGACGCAATTTTTTCGAACATAAATTTTCCAAATTGTAGAGTTAATATTGTAAACGGCATTCTTGTATCCGGATTAACTAGAACTATGCTAAATGTGTGATATTTTTGTAATTCCATGTGTTTTTTTAATTTAACGTCAATTAGCCTTGAAAAAATTGCAGCAGTTAGGTTTATAACAATTCTGGATAATATTACATCAGATGTCAATTGTTGCTCAATTAAGGTACGTAAGTGCTAAAATGATTTTTAATTATTTCTTATAAACATCAATTTTGTTATCTTCAATTTTATTCAAAGTAATCATATAAAATGCGCAACAACAGATTTTAGAGATTGTCATGAGCTATTTTTTTATTCTACCTTACCTTGGGTTATTTAGACCAAAATATGACCATAAGATACAATATGCCTTAATAAAATATTACTGTGGAAAAAGATACAACGCGTTAGATAAAAAAATTTTTCTTTATTTTTTGTAATAATTTCACTGTAAATTTATCAATTCTTATCAAAATCTACAGAGAAGCATAATTATCTGACAGTCCAAAACGTAACCTTAATAAATAATGTAATGTTTGAAATCCTCTTCTGACACTACGAATTGTTTAATTGCATTTTTCTCGGAAACAGATCAAATTATCGTATTTAAACAGAAGTACCAATATTATGTAGAAATCATGTTTACATCATACTCTCTAATCAAAATCATTAAAAAGTTTTCTTAAAAAAAGTTACCAGTTGATTTCATCATCAGGAATCATTCACGTGCCGCCCCCTACAACAAATTGTAAAAGAGTACATAAAATAAAGTTCTTGGATTAAAGTTATGCTTCTCTGTCAATTTTGATAAGAATTGATAAATTTACAGTGAAATTATTAACAAAAATAAAAAAAAATTTAATTTAACGCTCTGTATCTTTTTCCATAGCAATATTTTATTAAGGAATATTAGGTCTTATGGTCTTTAGCCTAAATAACCCGCCTTTAGCCTATATCCCAATAGTTATAAATCCCCCGGTATATAAAATTGAATCACGTCTTTATAATTAAATAAAACCAGATAAAACTCATCCAAACCACAGTAATAATAATTAGATAATTTGTTAAAATATAGGTAATAAGATGAGGGATAAAATTTAAAAGAAACACATCCTCACATATCATTGATTATTATCATCTTTACATTTTAACAAGCCTAAGTAACTGACTAAAATTAAAATAACAACCAGGCAATATCTATTTAAAACCAATTTTAATTAAAAAGAATATATATATACAGAATGTCCCACTACTAACGGCGCGGAGTTTCACGTTCAGGTCTTTTTTAATTTCGAATTTATTCGAACGGAATATCAAGTAAGTTAAATAAAGCCTACAAAATTAAAATATTTTTAGATATATAGGGTAGTTCAAAAACGAGTGAGGCAATAAAGTTATGTTTTTTTATGAAACTTCGTGTATTTGACGACAATTTCTGTTTCTATAAAAAAATAAGGGCCAGTTTCTTTAAGAATCCCTCTACTTAGTTATTACGGTTCTTCAGATTTTTTCGATAAATGTGATATCTTTTAAAAAATATATTCTCCGTTGCAAGATAAAATCAAAGAAAAAACTCATTGGTTTTCAACTAATAACTCATCACTTCATCAACCACTTGAGTAAAAATTTCGAAATACTTTACAGGGTGTTCATAAATTTAAGTGCCATTATGAATACATTTAAATTAGATTATCTCAAATAAAACACCGTGTATTTTGTTGGCTCATCTCATAGAGATAATAATTCTCTTTCATATGGTACTAGGGTTTTCTTACCCAAGTGCAGTAGTTTTTGCGCTAATCAAATTTTTGAATATAAACGATGTATTTACATTGAAATGACATTTTCAACACAATCTAGTATGTATGTTTTGTTACAAGTGTGCTCAAAGATAAACAAACGAATGTGATATTAATTTTAATCATTGCTTTATGTTGATTGTTATGTATTTAAAGAATTCAGGATCATCTCCAATAATGTCGAGAACACAACGAAAAATCACAACGGGTAATGAAATCTCCCTCACTTAGGTGTTGTAGCATATGTGTACGATATGGATGATAGCTGTTTTTCTTAAGAATTCGAGATACACCCATTCAACTCAATCCTAATTTATTGGAAATTCTTCTAGTGCTGGTAGTTGGATTTCCGTGACAGACAATAGAACACTCAACTTGTTCTCAGTATTATCAGTAATCGGCTTCGTTTTTTATTTTTCTTGTACACAACACTACCAGTAGCACACAATATTCGTATCGTAATTTTTGAAATCAGGATGCCGAAAGACAATTTTCCAGACAATGCATAGTATATTTTCTTGAGTGAATACTATTTCATTTTTTGAATATGTATATCAACACTATGTACCGATTTAAGTAAGAACAATCAACATAAAGCAATGATTAAAATTAGTGTCACATTTGTTTGTTTATTTTTGAGCACACTTGTAATAAACCATATACATTGTGTTGGAAAATTTTATTTCAATGTACATCGTTCATAATCATAAAAGTGTAATTAGAGCAAAAACTACTGCACTTGGATAAGAGAACCCTAATACCGTATGAAAGAGAATTATTTTTCTATGAAATGGGCTAACAAAATACAAGGTGTTCTATTTGAGATAAGCAAGACAATCTACTTTGAATATATTGTAACGTTCCGAATATTTCAAACATTTAGGCATGCGTTAAAACTTCATGAAAATACCTCGTGAATAGCGCAGCTAATAAAATACATTTGTGATACGCTTTTTGAAAAGAAAAACAAAAACCTTTTAAACCCGTCTCCCAATATCGCTTGGGAGACGGGTTTAGAGAGAGAGTTGAAAACGGGTCGCCTATTTCGATTCGTCGGATTTTTCAATTAATTATTAAAAGGAATAAGTAATCCTTAATTTAATTTTGGTTTTTTGCGTAGGAAGCTAGTGAGTTTTTAAAAACAACACCCACTTTATAAGTACACAACAAAAATAAGTGAGTACGTGAATTGAAGGTGAATTGTGGCTTCGCAAACTGGTGGCATTGCCGTTTACCTTTTTTTCAAAAAAAATGATATATCAGGGTCAGTCCAATTGATTGATTTGGATGCATGCGTCTCTATCGATACAAAATTATCGCAATTTTGATGACAGAAAGAATTTGCAACGGACATCTTCAGTGCTTGTTCCAGATAAGTACTTTTTGTTTGTTTTCGTTGACAAGCTTGTATATGTACATACGTATAAACCTTTTTTGATTTGTGGCGTTATAGAGAATAATTGTCTCTGATAATAATTATTGATAATTGTTTTTTTTTTAACTTCGGTGTCTTAAATTTAAGTAATTCAATTTAATTTAGAATGTCCTTTTTTTGGCAACATGTTCTTATAGAATAAGTCGTTTGTTGGGTTTAGTGGGTGGTTTCAAATTTTATCCACCCTTAAAAGTTGTCTTAATTTAAAAAAAAAATTGTGGCGCCCAAGAAGTTTTTCCTAAACTTCTGAAGTTAAGTTTGATTGTATGAATTTGATCTATGTTATGGATTTGTATATATGCTTAATTGTTAATTACGTATTTAAATTCGGACCACGACCTGCTCGCCGTAGTAACTCTGGGAACCGGAAAAAACGTTTCAATATTTATAATGGCACTTCAATTTTTGAACACCCTGTGAAGTATTCCGAAATTTTTACTCTAGTGATTGATGAAGTGATAAGTTGTTAGTTAAAAACCAATGAGTTTTTTTTTTAAATTTTATTTTGCATTAGGGAATAGTTTTTTAACAAGACCTCACATTTATCGAAAAATCAAAATATCTGAAAGAACCGTAATAGCTAGAAAGAGGGATCCTGAAAAAAACTGGTTCTTATATTTTCGTAGAATTTAATATGGTCGTCAAATACAGGTGGGGTTTTTCATAAGAAAAAACATAACTTTAATCGTCAATTGTTTTTGAAGCACTTCTATATATTTGAAAATATTTTCAGTTTGTAGCTCTTATTAACCTACATAATTTTCCGTTCAAATACATTTGAAGTAAAGTAAGACGTGGATGTGAAACTTCGCGTCGTTAGTGGTGGGATGCTTTCTACTTTAAAGGTACGAATATGAACTACATACAGTGTGTCCTAAATTAAATACTGTTGTCAATAAAAAACCATTTTTTAGTTAAATAAGCCAAAATCTACAGTTAGTTTCAACAAAATTCAATAACAAATTACTTTTATTGTTTTCGAGATAGTGGTAGTATCTTTAATTTTTTTTAAATAGAAGCCATCTTGGAATTGGAATAAAAAAACCGAGAACGACACGTAATGTCTTATGTAAGATTTTTAGATACAAACTTATATTAAAGTATTTCTATTCTTATTTGAAACTCCTTGAGCACTACTATTGTAACACTGAGTACCATGGTCAAAAATAACGTAAAACACGGTTGGAGTATTGGGAAAAGGTTAGAAAATGTAATAATTTGTAGAAATCTCCAGTATGTACATTTGATAAATCTTAGAACATGGCAACTGTCCATGAGGTGACGCCACCGACTACCACTTGCTTATTTCTAATATTTGTTTTAAAACTTGAAGACTTAAATATCAACTAATGATCTTGTTATATACGGAAATTTAATGTCAAGCATTTTACTGTAGTTTTCTAAATTACGATAATGACTTAATATTGATTACTAATTCCCATCGTGCATATAAATAATCAAACTGTATCAAAATTATAAAGTTTTATGTTAACATTGTTTATTAAGTTCACAAACTAAAATTTTGAAGAAAGAGCGACATTTCTGAACCTCTGATGACTTCCAGAGTGAAATCAGAAATTGTGAATTTATTGTTGACGTGCAACAGATTATTTTAAACACATTACAGAGCTTGAGTGCGGTATAATTCGCACTCACTAAAGATGATAAATTTCAGATTCTGGTATAAATGAAAAATTGAATATTATAACTTTATTTTATAGCTAAATGCAATTCCAACGCTAGAAATTACTTTTTCTAATATACACTGTTACGGTTTTATTTCTTGTATTTAGGATGTAGGTCATAAGCCGCTTTAGAACGTGTGTCGCAAGTAGTACGGTGCGACGAAAAGCCGTATTGGAGAGCACGCTGCTGATTTGCCATTGGTGGAAATTTAATTCGATTAAATTTTCGAGACGGACCGCGGACATTTTTCCTTTCTTGTTTGATACACGTGGGTGTTTTAGCATCTTCTCTGAAGTGAAATTCTCACCAAAAACTATTTAATGTGGGTTTACAATTTTCAATATAAATTGGCGTTTACGTATAATCTGGCTCACATTTACCGTGAGTATTTGGGTTTCTTTCTTATTTGTTTTAATTCTGATTGCTACATATGCTTTTAGCACGTTGTGTTCGGCATCTTATACTTGTTGTGTACGATACTGGGATAACTCTCGAGGGTGCTGGAGTAGCTAACTAAGAACCTTCCCTATTAATGAACGACAACACCACGGCTCTGCAGTAATCAAGCCGCAGACCAACGGTGAATACCACGTCGACAGAGGTTTACTATGTTGCATACTTCCATCGAGGGAGCCACTTGTGTGCTGTACTTCTCCGCACGCTACCCCTAGAGGAATTCTTGGATCTATCTACCTTCCCCAAACTGTCGATAGCGTTGCTAGCAGAATACTTTTATTTCCGGAACTACACTCGACGTATTACAGCTAAGTTTTAGTATTTAAATCGCTTACTCATAAATAATAAAGCGTATGAAGCTCAAGTACAGAGACATAAACGGCTTGATAGTTAATATGTAAGTAATTTTTCTACGGTGTATTCTCGTCAACCGTAAGTTTGTTTAAATCAGCTCAATAAGGGCTGGAGTGCTTAATTTAGAGCAGTTGTCGCGGACACAAAAGGCCTTTTGGGTTCGCGGGAGGTACTTACCATTTTTGGTTATTGTTTAGATTTAGTGTAACTTAGCGTGTGTAAATGATATGTGTACGCAGAGCCTTAATAACAGCTACTTTTTCTGTTTAATTTGAATGAGAACTCTTAACTCAAGCGTTTAACTAAAGTTTACCTGAAATTCGACATTTAAATTAAAACCTGATTTATTGCAAGCGAGGCTGCTGTTAACGCACGTAACTATATGCGACAGTCTCTCTATTTCTGTCACATTATCCTACTGTTTTTTGGATTTGTTTGTTATATTGTATTGTTTGTCTCTCTATTTCTGGTTTGTGTTCGATTTAGCATATTAGATATTAAGTAAAACCTGTTGATTTCCTGTTGGTCGGTTTTACTTTTTTCTTTATCCAGCAGGTGGCGCCTTGTTAGACCATCAGTCAGAATTCTTATACCTATTTAGGAATCCACGCAACTCCCGACGAAGCCGGACGCTGCTGCTCTAACTACTATAAATATTTTATCCTCCACTAATTTAATGCGCTACATCGAGACAAATTCCTTTAATTTTTCTTTCTAAGTTGTACCGCTAGAGCCGTCGCTTTTTTTGTTATTTTGTAAACTACAACCGTTTTATTGTATTATAGAAACTTTTCAAAGTGATACACACTATTTTTGTGGGTTGTGATATGTGAAGCTTTGTTTTCTGCAGCTGCTACATCTGCTTGACCTCGTGAGGGCGTCAGGACATAACAATGTTTTGTACAGTAAAAATTTGAGACATTAATCATTTACGCAAAAAAATCGTGGCAGTGGTTAAGAGTTTTTAGGACAATTAGGACAGTTACACTTGATATTTTTCTGATTATCTGGTAAGAAGTAGAATATTGTCTCCAAGTGTGAAAGGCACGTTGAAGTCCATTAATGCTAAAACAAAATTTTAAAATACACTCTTTATTGTATGTACTCGTTGATGTAGTTTTTTTATTAATTTTAACATTAAATTTGTACTTAAAAATAGGAAACTCTTTTAAAAAAATGACATATAGATTTTCCGGAATGTCAAGCACAAATCGATTAAAAACCTTTTATGTTTATTACTGGAAACACGATAACGGCATGGCCGGCATGAAATCTTCTCAAATACGACAACATCGGGATGATTATTTAGTTAAGATCTATGAATTTTGAGCATTAGAAAAGGTATGAGACAACAAAAAAAAATTATATCGGTTTTAAAATGTGGTCTACGACCCCTTGGTAGAGATTAAAGTTATTAAATAAACTATGGACAAGCCTTGATAAAGCATTCACATATAGGGTAAAACGTAGGCAATTTCAACGATTTGAGTTGTTTTGTTTTCCACCTCCACCAAGAAGGAGTCCTAGACTATATTCTAAATAGATATAATATTTGGAGAAAATTTCACCTTTATTTATCGAGAGTAATTATTTTTGCACGCTATGAAACAGGTTTTATATCTAATGACTTCTAATCACATTTGTTAGAAAAATGGAAACCAAGCAATTGTTGTTAACTCAGTCGTGGTTACGAACAGTGCTTCGTATAATTTGCAACAAAGTATAAAAATTCCACAAAGTTGCAAAATTTAAACTTTATAAGAGAAAAACATGAGGATTCCATACAAAATGGTTTAGGCTTTCGCGGCTTGTTTGTCAACTATTGTCGTTTAGACTCGGGTCTTAAAAGAATTGATTGTGTTTTTTCTTAACCTTTTGCTAACAAGTGAGTCAACTTCTTTAGCAGTTAATTGTTGTGACATTTTTAGTGTGTATTAACGACAATATATCATGTAAGATGACATATTTTTAATTTAAAAAAAAATGGAAAGCAGAAAACGTGTCAAAATTCTTACAAATATATCATCTTGGATGGTATAATATCTTTAACACACACAAACAATTTTATAATCATTGCGTTCAGACCCAGATGTGGTTAAAAGATTTTGAGTTTATTTAAATTTAGCGCCATAATGCAAATCAATCGGATTGGACATACCCGATTTACTTAGTACTGTCACCCACCAAACTTAGTTCACGCTTCCTCTGTAAAACAGCTTTGCCAGAAAAAAAAAACTTTTGAATTACACCGTTGGTTACACATATTAACTTAGAATATTTAGTTTTTCACGTTTGATGACATTCGATCTGTTGCAATTCGTTGTAGGAGAAAGCGAACAATTAAAAATGCAGGTGTTCTTAGCTAAAAGGGTACGTGCATAATCGTAATCTATTTACAGAAATTTTCTGCGTGGTATTCAAGCCGAACTCTTTGTTTTAATCAACGAAAATTTAAAACTCAAGAAAATCTATTGTTTTGATTTAAAACACAGTATTATAAAATCAAAACATTAAAGAAAAACTGAAAAGCAATTTAAATTTACATTTTAATTAATGAAACTGTTACGTATAGTTACCACAATGTATAAAATCGAATACAAATTATAATTTGCACTTTTGTATACCTTAGACTATTCTTTTTCATTTGAAATTTTTTTTTAAGTAAATTGGAAATTGCATTACTTGGTACAAGTTTCAAAATATTACTTTTAATAAATGGAAAAGATCATTTGAGTGAAAAATAATCGTGTAAACGGAAAAAAATCACATAGATTTGTAGGTGGTTCTTGGTGAATATAAATGACATTTTCCTGTCGGATCCATATTACGTGAATTACTCAGATCGATACTTTGGAGATATGGACCAAAAACTATTAAATTTTTTATTCGCGATTTTCGCAAACATAATCCTATTTGCGCGCACAATATTTTTGATCATGATCACCCACCTCGAAAAACCGATATTTGTCAAGATTTAAACAATGCATTTTTACGTACAAAATGCTGCTGAAAACTAAAAACTATTTTCAAATGCCAGGTAATAGAAGTGAAATATTATTTTTATGAAGCGTTTATTGCTAGTTTTCATATGTCATTTTCAAATTTTTGAGATGTTAGAGTGTTATGGTGACGTTTTATTCTCGACGAATCAAGTTGGTACTTTACTGTTACATTCTTAATATGAAATAACCGAGGTACCAACTTCTAAATAGTTGTGAAAATGAAAGAACTGTTGCATTTAATATTTAGACAGTAAAAATGTTTTTAGCTTCTGCCAGTAGTTCAATAATATTCCGTTTTATTGTCGCTTGAAGAAAAACTTTTTTTTTACCACCAGGTAAAGTTGCAAGCAACTTAAAAAAAAATAGGGCAGTCTTTTTAGCTTTTTATTATTATTTTTTATTCATACCTCAAAAGTATCTATCTGAGCAATTCACGGAATATGGCTTATAATAAAAATTTACACTTATCCATTAACTATTTTATTACAATCTATGCAACAAATTTACTCCAGATCTTCCAGTTCCATGCGAGTGATTTACCTTTTTCTTTTTCCCTCTTTTGTCTAGATTCTATATTAACATTCCATGTTTTTATAGGTCTTCCTCTTCTTGTATTTTTTCCTCCCAGACTGTATTTATTAGATACTCGTTTGCTATTCATTCTTATCCAATGTGCATATCATCTAAAATTTTAAAATAAATTTAATTAGAAATTATCTCCCCATTTTTAAAAATATATATTTTTTAAATTGATTTGTTTCTATTATTTTATGAGTTGGTTCTACTTTTAGTTTATTTCTTACTACTGTGTTTTTAACTCTGTCTAATTTGGTAATCCCTAATACTGCTTTTAGGTACTTCGTTTCTGCATTTTGGATTTTGTTTATGAGTTTTGTTTGTAATCTAAATTTCACTTCCAAATGTTAAGATTAGAATAAATACCTTTCAGTACACTCTCATTTTTGTTTTTCTTGTTATTTGTTTCTTTTTGAGAGAAACATTTTGTATTGAGTGATACGGTCTTGATGCTTTTTTTACTCTTGGAACTACTTCTGCTTCCTGATTTCAGTTACAGTTTCTCGGTACTCTTTATTGATAAATTTTACGTTTCTAATTACATTTTCTGTTCCCCACTACCATAATCTTCGTTTTGTTCTCGTTTATTTTAACGTTCTTTTTTCTGAATGCTTTGTTCCATGATGTAGGACTTTGGTTATCGCAAATATCACTACATCATTAGCATATGCGGGTGATCCTTAATTTTAAAAAAAAATTTTTTCTTCGCTCCAGGTGGATAAAACAAAAGGTTATAATAAAAAAAATTTTTTGCCAAGTCTCGGAAAATATTAACATTAACCAGTTCCCCAAGACGGTTGAAGTTTACAAGGATATATTGAAAAATTAATAGCCTACTATAGAACCAAACAAAATTTCAATGTCAAAATATTTTATTACTCAACATATTCTCCTCTTAATTAGATACATTTATTACAGCGAACCTGCAACGTCTCTAGACCTTTAAAAAAATGTTTCTTCTTGCTCTGCAAACCAGACCTCCACAGCTTCTATTACCTCCTTGTTGGAAGAAAATGTACGACCTTTTAAACTTTTTTTAGTTGAGGAAAGAGGTGATAGTCGGACGGAGCCAAATCGGGTGAATAAGGGGGTGTTCTAGTAATTCAAACCCTAAATCACGAATTTTTGCATGGCAACATGAGATTTGTGTGCAGGGGCGTTGTCCTGCAAAAACAAAACACCTTTGGATAGCTTTCCGCGTCTTTTCTCTTTAATATTTTCCTGTAGAGTGGTCAGTAATGTCGAATAGTAATCTCCAGTTATTGTTCTACCCTTATCCAAAAATCAATCATGATTACTCCATGGCAATCCCAAAAACTGAAGCAAGAACTTTTCCAGCAGATTTTTGACACGAAACTTTTAGGTCTTGGAGAACCAGAGTGTCGCCATTCCATCGATTGTTGCTTTGTTTCTGGATCGTAGAAATGTACCCAAGTCTCATCCATAGTAACAATTCGGTTTAAGAAGTCTACATCGTTTTCAAATCGAGCACAGATCGAACGCGATGCTTCTACCCTTGCACGCTTTTGGTCAACATTCAAACATTTGGGGATCCATTTTGCAGCAATTTTCTCATGTCCAAATTGACGTGAATCATATGATGAACGCGTTCGTATGAAATATTCAGTGCTTCAGATATCCGTTTTAGCCCAATTCGACGGTCTGATAAAATCATGTCATGAACTGCATCGATATTTTCGGGGACTGACACAGAAACTGGCCTTCCCGATCGGTCATCATCTTCAATGGAAAATTTACCTCTTTTGAAGCTTGCATTCCAATTTTTGACGGTCGCATACGAAGGACATTGATCACCAAGGGTATTAAGCATATCTTCGTAAATCTGCTTACCTCTTAACCCTTTTAAATACAGGTACTTGATGATGGCTCGATACTCCAATTTTTCGATTTTCACAATTTCGGTGGACATCTTTTTTCATTTAATTTATTGCGTGACTCTGGTTTACTTTTTGACGTCAAACTTTACACTGACACTTCTAATAAGTTATTGTTCGTTACTATGGTAACGCAATATTTTGTTTATCCAAGGAACTGGTCTAGGCTAACTAGATATCAATACATCCTCGTAAATGGGAATTAACATGGGATTTACATACTTGCGGGTATTACATAGTATAAACTCGATTAGTTCTCAATATTTTGATTTCAACTCCACTTATATAAGGTATTTGACATCGCTGAATCCAAATATGATATCGAAAACATGATTAAGATACTTGACAACTGTCAAAACGGTTGACATTGTAGAAAAAAACTTTATTTTTTGCCGTTTTTTAAGTTTTTGTATACGAATATAGCGTTCAAAAACAATTAGAATAAAGAAAAATTGTCCAAATATTGTTCCAAGAAGCAATTTTAATGTAAATTCGTGTTTTTGACAATTGTTTACCCTATTTTATCATATTGTCGAGTTTTAACCCATTAAGGTCCAAGCAATACTAAGCCTTTTACAGCCAAACTAACTGCACAGTTCATAGCACAGGTGAGAAACACCCGTGTTTTTAGTTTGTCGAAATAATTGTTCAAACAACAATTGTTTAATCAATCGTTAAAAATCATCGGGACTTTGTCGATTCGCGGCTACCATTCGACTCAGCAAACAAATTACTATGATCTACGTACTTTTGATCGGTTTCTCAACTATTGTTTATTGTTAAGAGATTAATAAACAAATTGGTTGCCAAAACGTCGGTTCGGCCCCTGCTCAGAAAAGTGCGGTAAAATAAAACTAACAACGCAGATCATAGCATACAAAATTATTCCGTTTTTTTGTTTGATTAAATTAATTGTTTAAATCATCATTGTTTAAACAATTAATATATAATGGCAAAAAAGTATTACGATACATAACAACTGTCAAAATTTTATAGATTTTTGAGATTGCTGAATATGAGAACAATAAGAACAATTACGATAAAACAAATTGTCAAAATACTGTAATAAAGGAGTAATTCTCATGTAAATTCTTATTTTTGACAATTTTTTGTATCTGCTTTAAAATATTTGCATAAAATAAAAATCCATCCGAACACACGACGATGTTAAAAAATGTGCCATTTAAGTGGGGCATCAAAAATGTCAAACTCGTAACATCCACGGATGGCGTTAGTATCGCATTATAGTTCCTAAATTAATAAATTTTTATAAAAAAGTCTAGACCTCCACCAGTATTGGTAATTTTGTAATTTCTCTAACAGAAGGCGCTGTCTTCAATAAGGTGTTTTACACATTTACATGCAGCGGTGTTTCAAGTTATATACGCGGATATGCAAAATACAATTCAGCTATTAGTTACATACTTATTATCAACCCCCGAATAAATCTTGAAAATGGGAAATAAACATGAGCACTCAAACTAGTCGTTTGTGTTTATCTTCTATGATTTATAAGTCAATTATTATAATACAATTTTGACAACGCTGCACATTAACTATCGCATCGTTATTAGTTACACATTTGTTGCGCCATCTTTGCCAATACTGCTGAACTTCAATTAATAAATGTTAACAAAAAGTTTATTGTTAATACAAACAAAACATTTGGCAGAAGTCATATTTAAGGATTCGAAACATTGGAACTTACCACGGGTTATCTTATGTTTTAGTGGTTATCCGTAATGATAAATTTTGAATTTTTATTGTTTTTCAATTGTTGATAAATCAGTAATTATATATATTTGATAAATCAAAAAATGGGATTACCTTTTGAAACCTTCTACTTTAATTACTGTTTACCGTTTTGACTGTAACTAATCTTGTTTTGAAAATTAATAGATTTTAGTAGGTGCATGTTTATCACAAACTATTTAAATGCCCCTCTTAATCTATTAAATTTCACACATTTGTTGTTACGCAGAAACAATTTGAATTATTTAAAGATATTTCTTAGTATAATTTTTTCTCTCGTACATCATTACGTTTATTCGAATTTTTGAATATCGCGCCACTCACTATTTTAGATTTCTAGCGCTAGCGTCGCTGCCTTTTCTATGACAGCGTGTGAGGCACTAAGGCATGCAAGTAAATATATACTTCTTGCCAGGAAAGAAGATCCCTGCGTCATAAGTATAAGCATATGAATCAATATTAAAAACTTCTGAGTCAATTTCATCATTTACTATTTAGTTACTAGTTAGAATTAGAAAGTAACTAAAACAGTGTTGGCAAGGTATGTGGTTGCCAGTTGAAATATTAACCTTAAAAGTAACAATTGACAGCAATTTATAACCAGAATGAATCAAGAATGACAGCGACCGACATTTGACAGAACGTCAACTTAAATGAAATTGAAGTCAATTGAGTAACTTTATTCATAACGCATATAGTACATCTTCCCTCTTTATTTTACACATATCTATGTCTTATTCATACAATGATCGGTACGTTATTTTGTACATCGGAAAATAGTGACGCAAGTATCTTCTTTGGTGGCACCATGTTTAACCTACAATTATTCAAGTGTCCGCGCACGTTGGCGTACGTTCAAATCATGGAGCTGCCGACATTGCGAGAAAAATTTTTTTAATCGGAGACATTCGTCTGTCAGGCAACAAATTACCAACAAGTTTAGGAGTTTTGAAAGTTTTGTTTTTCAAACATTTGCGTGTTTTAAAGGAAGATTTATCCACCAGTATCGCTTTAGTGGTTGACGAAGTTTTCGTCTTTTGAAATAAAGCTAAAATCCCAACGAGTCGAGTTGATTTGTACAGAGATCAGCTGCGTACTTTATATGAAAAGTAGCGGGTACTCGGAAAGCACTTGGAAAGACCAAAATATTCAAGGACAAGAACTGTTCGCGCAGTCTGTTTGAAAATTGTTTGACGTCGCCCGCAAAGATGCACTTAACCTCATCAGCAAAGAGGCATAGATTTTTCTTTATAATCAACGATCAGATGGAAGATTCGGACACATTCGGATGGACCATGCTGAGCTGAACTTGGCAAGTCAAACAAGTTCACTGTCCATTGAAGAACAAGGTAACTTATGTTTCTAATAAAACAAAAATTTCAGATTTAATTTTTCGTTACAACATTCAAAATCAATAACTGATTTTATTTGTTCTGATTCATTCATTGAATATTTTATTATATTCCTTGTTCGGTGTTTATTTGAGCAGACGATACGGTGGAATTGTTAGCGAGCGGATTAAGTATCACACAAGGTGAATAATTTTGTTTTTAGCTAACACTAAATTTAAATCTTTCTTACTTAATTTATTTTGCTGATTTGGTTATTCATTTTTAGTGTTTAATATGTTATAAGAGATGCTGCTGTCGACTTGTCGTCAAGTCAGCCCATTACCAGTAAAACATCAAGCAGAGAGCTGTACGGAGAACCAGACCCGAAGAGACGAAGTGCTACGAAAAACGTTGTTTCTGAAAAACTTGTCGGGGCGTTGGATAGATTTAGCATTACGGATAGGCAAGCGTATCATTTGGTAACTGCTGTTTGCGATTCTCTTCAAGAAAATAATGCATTAAGTGTTGACGTTTGCGATATAATTATCAACAGATCATCAATCCGACGTTATCTAGAGAATATAAGGAAACTCAAATATGAACAAATCAGAAAAGAGTTTAGTGATCTGAATTTGAAGACGCTAGTCATACATTGGGATGAAAAACTGTTACCGGATTTGGTGGGTATGAAAAATGTCGATAGATGTCAATTCCGGAAATGAAGAGTTCTTACTAGGTGTGCCAAAACTCAAAATTAGGACAGGTTTGGCTCAAGCCACTTCGATCTATGAAACATTGTGCGACTGGGGAATCAACGATTGTATTAAAGTAATGGTGCTGCAATAAATCTTGAGAAATTTGTATGACAAGACTTATTGTATCTGGAGTCTAGACATCACATCTTTGAACTAGTGTTAAGAGCAGTTTTCAAAACAAGTTTCCCAGGCACGACTGGACCAAGTGTCTTAATGTTCAAAAAATTTCAGACGGCGTGGAATGAGATAAATGCATCGAAATATAAAAGTGGGATGAATGACCAGAAAACAAGTGAACTTTTAAAAGATAAAATTGACGATATCAAGCAAAATATTTTGGATTTTATATTGCAAGCGCATCCTCGAGATGACTATCGAGAGTTATTGGAGCTAGTTTTGGTTTTTATTGGTGCACATTCAGGTCATTATCGTTTTAGTAAACCAGGTGCATTTCATCATGCAAGATGGATGACCAAAGCCATTTATGTTGATGTACTTATTGCGCGCGGAGTACAAACTCAAAGCCAAAGAAGAAAACGAATTACGCGATATTTACATTTTTATTACTATAATTTATGTCAGAGCTTGGTTTACGGCACCTATTGCCAGAAAAGCACCAAACAGCGATCTACTGTTGCTGAAAGAAATCGATGCGTACAAATTGATTAACGATTCTTTAGCCAATGCCGCGTTCAACAAATTTAAAAATCACTTGTGGTATCTAAGTCCGGAGTTGGCTATGCTTTCACTCTTTGATGAAAGCGTTTCACTACAGCTGAAAGGAAAAATAGTTGATAAATTGAACAATCTTCCCAAAACAAAATCACAAGCAAGCTTCACGACTGACGAAGACGATAACGATTATACAGATGCAGAGAATCCTATAAAGCGATACGAGGTAAACAACTTAAACGATGAATTAGACAATGATATTGATTATTTTATAAATACTCAATCTTTAAACTTTTTCAAAAGATTCGATTTGTCGACAAAGTTCCTCCAATCCCCTCCATCGGAATAGATACAAAATACAACGTTTAAGGAAGCAAAGGCTTTTGTTGCAAAATTAAAAGTTGTCAACGACTGTGCAGAAAGGGCGGTGAAATTGATGGAAGATTACAACGGTAAATTTACAAAAGATGAGATGCAGCAACAATATATAGTACAAATAGTTAAAGCTCATAGAGACAAGTACCCGATTGATTCGAAGCGTAAAAATATGTAGTCGCAAACAATATCAGTAATAAAACTTTATTCTTATAAAAATATGCGTTTATTAATTTTCTTAAAAAACGTGAGTCGTAATACTTTTATATTTTCAGATACCGTCATATCTAGTAGGAATTTGAACTGCTGAGTAGAATGGTAAAAACAAATTTTGAACATTCTAATGATTTGAACAATTGTTTAAAGAATTATTGTTTAAACAATTAATTTAATCAAACAAACGAACGTATAATTTTTTTATGCTATGATCTGAGTTGTTAGTTTTATTTTTCCGCACTTTTCTGAGCAGGGACCGAACCGACGTTTTAGCAACGAAATTGTTTATTAATCTTTTAACAGTAAACAATAGTTAAGAATCCGATCAAAGTACGTAGGTCATAGTAATTTTGTCGAATAGTAGCCGCGAATCGAATAAATCTCGATAATTTTTAATAATTGTTTAAACAATTGTTGTTTAAACAATTATTTTGACCAAACAAAAAACACGGGTTTTCTCACCTGTGTTGTGAACTGTGCATTTTGTTTGGTTGTAATAAGGCTTAGTTTTGCTTGGGCCTTAATGGGTTAAAACTCGACAATATGATAAAAATAGGGTAAACAATTGTCAAAAACACGAATTTACATTGAAATTGCTTTTTGGCACAATATTTGGACAATTTTTCTTTATTCTAATTGTTTTTCAACGCCATATTTGTATACAAAAACTTAAAAAATCTAAAAAGTTAAAAAAAACTTAAAAAAACCCAAAAAATAGGGGTTTTTCCACAATGTCAGCCGTTTTGACAGTTGTCAAGTATCCTAATCATGTTTTCGCTATTATATTCGGATTCAGTAATGTCAAATACCTTATATAAGTCGAGGTGGGGTCAAAATATTGAGAACTAATCGAGTTATACCTTGTAATATCTGCAAGTATGTAAATTCCATGTTAATTCCCATTTAAACTTCAACCGTCTTGGGGCACCGGTTAATGTTAATATTTTCCAACGAGACATAGCAGAAAATTTTTTTTATTATAACTTTTTGTTTTATACATCTGGAGCGAAGAAAAAAAAAATAAAAAATTAAGGAACACCCTAATTGCACATACATCAATCCACTCGCGTTGTAAGTCTTTTATACAGGTTGAAAATTGTTTACATGTTTATGACATTAATTTATGATGTATTATTGAATTCAGCTATAACTTCAGCTACTCATTTGAATACAATAAAAACCATGTTTTTTGTATTTATTTTATACAGCGTGATATTCAAACATTACTTTAATTACTCTGAATACTGAATACCTTCAGCTGTAGGCAAGAATCCATTTTGTGCTAGTATAAAACAAATTTAAAAACATGATTTTTGGTTCTTTTTTAAATAAAGAGCTGAAATATAATTCCGAATTCTAAATTCATAAATATGTATAACTACCAATTTTCACCCGGTATAAAATAACTTTTTTTTTAAATTTTTATGCAATTTTGAACCCACCACCTCAACACGCACCCGTTTTGGTCCAGCTGAAGTGAGTTTCTCTTTTCAATGTCATTAGATAGGTCAATCCTGAAAAAATCAGACGGTATATAATTTATTTATTTATTTATTCGTATGGTAGACGGTATATAATAATTAGCTCTCAAGTGTTCCTGCCTTTCGAACTATTATAGGCTTTAGGCTTTTCTCTCCTAGGTTTTTAGCATTTCAACTATGATGTTATGGTGTTGTGCTGGTTTTCTTTTCTTTAATGTCTTTTTCTTGTACTGCAGAGTTTTCCAAATCGTTTGTTTTGTGTTTTGCACTTAATTACTCTTGAAAATATTGTTTCCATATGTCCATAATTTTCTTTTAATTCGTTTTAGTTTCTCAATATCGTTATTTTATTTAGGTTTTTCTGTAAAATAATACGAACACCTGCATTTATTTCGTCAACAAGTTAATTTTTGGAATGCATTGCTTTTCTCAACTAGATACAAGCCTTTATTTCGTTACTAAAAGAGTACAAGAACGATTCTCTGCTGTTAGTTTTAGGTATGCGCTAAAATTCACTAATTTCGATAGCACTGCCTCTTGCAAAAGTTTCCAAGTCCAATAGGACTGGAGCCTTAAATGGGATGTTCTTGATAATTGTATTTCAGATCTGGTTGAGCCTCATAGCTTCTTCCAGTCTGTTGAAGTTTTCTGAATGTTTTTGGATCTCTATTGCTTTTCTAACGAATTTGTTGTGCTAACCGTTAGCTGTTGCTAGTAGCTTAGACTTCTCGAAGAGTATCTTGTCATTCTCATTGCTAAGCGCATGTTAGGTTACCGCTGACTACTCGGCATGTTTCAGACGGCAATTTGTTTGATGTTTTTTAAGCCTAGTTTCTATCGATAATTTGGTCTATGTCTTGATCGTATCAATGCATTTGTTCTAAGATATGTTAAAAATGTGAATTGCCACGTATAATGAAAATAAATTTTTGTTGTCACTTACAAAACTCAAACTGCACATATTGAGTGGGTTAACAAAAGTTTCTCATTCAGAGTCTCTTTTCAAACGTATTACCAGAAACACATTATCTCTCCGGAATGTATAACGTCCCATAAATAGAAACAGTTGATTTTCTGTACGTGTTAGTGTTTCCTTGAGTCACCGATAGATAGCGTAATAATAAAAATAGATTTTTTTAAGTTTTTAATATTTCATTTGTATAAATATTACTAGGATATACTAGGTATTCAGTTTGTTTAAATTAATCTTTAATTTTAAATTGATAGTTAAGTGTAACTATATTATAATAATGTAACACGTATCGCCACCTATCGGCAACTTTGGGAAGTTCATATGCAAATATAGAACCATCTGGGCGTTATGCATTACGCGGGAGTTGATGTATTTCTGGTATTACTTATTGAAACAAAGTTATTAAAAATAGTAAATTAGTTAATCTTTAACCTTTCATACCCACTGATCGCACACATTGTGTCGGAGGACGTATTAGCATTACATTTTTTGCCTTCAATAAAAAGAATCTTTATATTCTTTCATTCAAACATCCATTTACAAGATAATTTTTTTTATATAAAAACCTTTATAGATTATCATATGCTAGTTCTCAACTGTCACTTTCATCAATAAGAGAGTGGTATTCACCTGTTGATAGTAAAAATTTCACTTGTGAAATTGTTGAGGAATTGAAACTTTTACCTATACAGACATTCATTATGCAGACCTTTTTATCTTAATATAAAGATCGTAAAGGCCGTCGTGCTATATTTATTTATTTATATGCTTACAAAATTTATGCAGATAACTACTACTTAGTGTTATTTTTTAATGCGTTTTATTTTACTTTGTTATATGAACCATTAATCATGTTTTATGAAAATCACTTTTATTCTGTGTACGTACCTGTTTCCTATTTATTATTATTGCTTGAAAGTCAATACTTTCAATGTGGAGAGTTGTGTTGGCTTCAGTAATTTTATTTTTTAGATAAAGATGTATTAATAGTATAAGCACGTATAAACATACAACCCACTATTAAATCAAAATTGATTTTAAAATACTGTTTATTCGTATATCAACATCACCAACACGTATATTTAATAATTTAAGAGGTATTTGTCATTATTGAATTTGCCCGTGATTTAATGTGTTCATCGACATTCCACAAAATTTTACTTTATTGTTTTATCAGTTAACTTTAACACTTAATTTTAGAAAGCATTATGTATACTTAGTACACATATTTTAGTTAATCTATGTAGGAGGGGAAATTGTAAATAATTAGAGAGGTCTGGTTATTATTTATTAAGTTTCGAATGTAGTACTCAAAATCTTCCCTTACTTCTAATTTAGATTAAAATTTTAATTTAATTTAGTTTATAATATTATTTACGCATTCTTTATACACGAGATGTCGTAAGACACACATTTCAATTAAAAATTTAATTGTTTTTTAATTAAGGATGTGCAACTTTCACATTATTATTATTAACATACTTCTAAACAGTAGCGAATGAAATGAAACGTTCTGAATTTAGTCGGACGTTTGTTCTTAAACATATAAATTACAGTAGATCAGGGCTGATATTTTGATTATTCGTATACAGGGTGATTCAGAACTATTGGGACATAAGCTAAGGGCGGGTTATTTAAACCAAAATATGACCATAAGACACAATATACCTTAATAAAATATTGCCGTGGAAAAAGATACAAAGCGTTAGATAAATAAATTTTTTTCTTTTTATTTTTGTTAATAATAAACAGATGAAATTATCGTATTTAAACAAGAGTACCAATATTGTGTAGAAATGATGTTTACGTTATATTCTCTAATCAAAATCACTAAAAAGTTTTCAAATAAAGTTACCAGTCGATTTCATCATCAGGAATCATTCACGTGGCGCCCCCTACAACAAATTGTAAAATAGTACATAACATAACATTCTTGGTTTAAACGTATGCCTCTCTGCAGATCTTGATAAAAATTGATAAATTTACAGTGAAATTATTAACAAAAATGAAAAAAGAATATATAATTTAACGCTCTGTATCTTTTTCCACAGCAATATTTTGTTAAGGAATATTGGGTCATATTTTAGCCTAAATAACCCGCCCTTAGCCTATGTCCCAATAGATATGAATCACTCTGTATATTCGTGAACTTAAATTTTCATTATGTTTTACGTGGAATGACCTCAATTCGAAATTGAAACGTTTTTGAAGGCGGGACATTTTATGTTTTAAATGATGTCAGTGGCATAATTTTGGTAGGTTTTACACAATGTTTTTCGTTTCAATGGTCATATTTAAAACGTCTTAAAAACCTAAATACAGACGAATATAAATTAACTTTTGTCACATATTTAATGAAACTATATATTTCTTGGAAACACGCGTATACCTACTTCTTATAAATTCATTGAACATTGTCTTCAAAATTTTATCGACACACCGTTAGTTCACAAGCAAGTTTATTACTTGCTCTATAACAGTACAATAAAATTGGGAGAATAAAACCTCGCAACAAAAATTTAATGTAAAATTTGTCAGGAAATAATTTTTATTGCTCTTCAAAAAATATAAAAATTTCAAATACAATAATAATAATAATAATAATGTTCTTGGGCAATTTAGATAATACCTTAATGTATTTTACGTCATCCATTTCAAAAGGGTTACTAATTTCTTGTAACACCGATGACTTAATCCTACGAATATTCTGTAAAGTAAACAGATGCACTATACCCACACTTGTAATTAAATTAAATTAATTAAACTTACCAAAATTCAATATTTACAATTTCATTAATAAAATGTAAGTGGAAAATTACTACAGACGGGCTTATCTCAATTAAAACTCACTTTCAAAGTTAATCTAACAAACAACTAAAAATCGATGCTGCCGTAAACTAGACACGGCGTATTAATTACAAACGATTTAAAAAAATTGTTTGCAATACTACTATTATAAAAATGCATTAAACAATACGCTATTAAAGTGCACTGGCATCCTAGTTTCGTAAAAACTCAAAATCATAGTTAATGGAGTGTCAACCTATAGGTAGTTAGTGTTAATGAATGTTTGTTGTAAGTAGTACTTCCGTTAGCAATTATAAGTATGTTGTGCTTGTAGGCAAAGAATACAAATTAAATAATCATAATTTGTGTTTTTCGGTATTTTAATTACTCAACATCTTTTAAAATTATTCGTAACCGATACGTTGTAGTTGAATAAAAATTGTAGAAAATGTAGTTAAAAAAAATACTTTTAAATAAAGGTGTGATAATTAAATTAAAAATTTGAAAAGATCTAACAAATGTTTTTAAGAAACATTGTTTTCAATAAGAAAACTAAGTTTTGACACAAGAAAAATGTAATCTAATGGGTAACGGTTGTGGTTTACAACTAACGACGGCTCTAGAGGAACAACCTAAAAAGAAACAAAAGGAAATACGAAACAATGTAGCGCAGCACTAGGTTCATGGAGAATAAGGTATTTATAATAGTTAGAGCAGCAGCGTCAGGCTTCGTCGGAGAGTCGGGAAAGTCTCAAAAGAGTTCTAAGAAATCTGTCTAATAAGACACCACCTGCTGGGTAAAAGAAAGAAATAAAACCGACCAACAGGAGATCAACAGGTTTTACTAGATCAAACACAACATAAAAGAAAAACAAACAATTCCATAAAACAACAAACAAATCTTATTGTAATAGGTGAATGTAACAGAAATAGAGAGATATTTAAGTACGTTAGCAGTAGCTTTGCTTAATAATAAGTAAGATTTGCAATTAATGTGCCGGATTTCAGGTAAGCTTGAGTAACACCACAATTAATGTTAACGTTCCAATTGAGGATTGGCTAATAAGAAGACTCTGCGTACACATATCACTTACACACGGCGATTTATCTAGTCGAACATGCAACGACACTGACTTAAACAAAGATTAAAAAGGTAAGTACCTCCCGCAAACCCAAAAGGCTTTTTGTTTTTGCTTTAACCGCTCTAAGTGAAACGCCTGAGCCCGTATTGAGCTGGTTAAAACGTTCGGTTATGGAGAGTACACCAAATAAAGATTTACTTAAGAACTAAAGATCAAGCCGTTTCATGTCATATGTACATGAGCTTGATACGCATTAACAATGAAAAAGTTACTTAAATAATAAAACTTAGCTGTAATCTGAGTTTCCTGCTAGCGACGATATCGACAGTCCGAGAAGTTAGGTAACCCCAGGATTCCTCTTAAGGGAGGTGTGCGAAGAGAAACGGAAGGCGATAGGCTTCCTCGATAAAGTTATGAAGCATAACCAACCCCTGTCAGACGTGGTAGCCATCGGTTGCCTGCAGCTTATCTAATGCGATACCGTAGTGTGGTCTTTAATTGACAAGGAACGTGCTAAAAGAGTTTCACGTGGCAATTAAAATTAATACAAACAGAAAAAAGGAAAACAATGTGTATTCACGGTGAATTTAACCGGATTTAAACTTAACCAATAATTTTTATTAGAAATCTTTTAATACTCATAAATGATTTGTGTAAATTTCAATTTTAAGATGCACGCTAAACCACCCGTGCGGAAGATGAAAAATGTCCGCTGTTCGTCTAGGAAAAGAACTGGAATTTTATTTTCAACCAATAGAAAATTAGAAAATGCGCGCCAAATACGACTTTCGTCGTAACATATTACTCGCGACACACGTTTTATATTCAGAAAATAAAACCGTAACAAATGTAATTCATAAAATTTAAAAATTTACATAAGCTATGAATTAGTATAATAGGAATAATTTCAGTTATATTCAGCAATTTTGCAAATTTCTGTAAACTGTTATATATTTTAATATAAAATGTAAAACGTTTGAATGAACGCAATTTGTCCTTGTTTAGATTCACGTTTATTGCATATATTGTACCCCATTATCTTAAATCTTTACGGCATATTTGATGGAACTGCTTATAAACGACCCTTTGACAACGCATTGCATACAAAAACGTCATTAAATTTTCTAAATCACTATGAACAACATCGTTTTTAATTAATTGCCAAATGATTTATTTTTTGTCATTTCTATACTTTAAAGTCGTTTTTCCCGTATGTGTTATTAAGTGTTAAATCTAAATTGTAACGTCGGATATAAAACACAATTTTACGATTTTTCGATTGAGTGTAACGTAATAAGGTTCCAATTTCAACATTTACTTTATCATAATAACTTATAATTTTATTATTACTTATAATAATACTCCACAAGTCCGTCCGTATCACAATAAAAGCGTTATAAAAAATATTGCGTTTTAGTAATTTGATAATACAAAGATAATGGATCAGTCTTTTAAGGCAATTTCTTTCAAGTTAATAGCGTTAAAGTAATAGATTCAGATTTCTGGTGCCGTAGACGATAATATAACTTTTTGTTAATAGTCCTTATATAATTTATCTTAAAAGAATGTAATTAAATATTGTATCTATAGTAATAGTCTTGACATATTGTAGCTATTCAATTTATTGTGTAATTTTTTTTAAAATATTTTAGCTACATTTTAGTAGGTTGTAAGAAGACGTATTTCTTTTGACTTTAATTAGAAAAGTGTTGACTTTTTCATAAGTCTTCTGGATTCGGTTTATATGTTATAGTGACATACACATGTGTTGAAAACAGCAGATTTATTAACAATTTCTCTGGATAACTTTTAACTTATTTTACATTCTGTCAAGTTGGAATTGTTTAACCATTAAACGATTATTCCGACTCCAAATTCTACTTGAACCTACGGTTCACGTCGGTTAGAGCTAAATACAATCCATCCATCAATATGAATAGTAAGAATATGGAAGACGCCGGAGGCTTTGATTACAACTCGGACCAGCCCGTCTGTAGCCGACTTAAGGCTGTTCCTCTCAGGGAGGTATAAAGTTTATGTAAATTTATCTCGCTTATTTTTAGAAATATGTTCCTAATATTGCACAAACATATAGCTAACATTATTATTTATGTCGTGCAGGAGCTTTTTTTTATTTTCGTCTTCGTTGTATTTAATTTAATTAAAACGTAAAATAATAGAAAATGGATTTCCATATAAGCCCAAATTTTGACTCCTGCGCGACATAGATAATAATTTTCTGACAACCCTACTTTTTTTTAAAATTTTTACTTAAAAATCAATGAGAAAAATTAACATTAAGTAAACGATAAATACTGAAAACTCTTGGAGAATTGTGAAATGAATGTACTCGCGGGCAAATTTTCTGAGCGCAACAGGCCAGACTTGGAAGCCGATTAATATTAATAGATAAATAATATATTGTTGAATTGTTGATGTCAATTTTTTTTGTACATGACGTGCATTTTAAACAGTTTTAAAAACAAAAAAAACAACAAATAGCTATTTATGTAACAAGAAATAAAAAATAGTAAACCGCCTACTAGAAACCTGAAATTGTCCCGAGTGATAAAACAGCCTTAATAAGATGACGACGTTGGCAACTTGTAATAAGCTTCAGAAGGAATCGTCAGACGCAAATAACTTGGATAGTGGAATGAATTCTAACCTCCAACTTCTAAAATCATGCCCTTGTGGACATGACTGAGATGTTTGCCGGTTCTGCCAAAGTAGTAGCTTTCAAAACTTTTAAAAAGTAATTTGTGAGTAGCGTCAAAATTAATTTACTAGAAGAGGAATGGTTAACAATAATAAATCATAACACTTTGAGGAATTCAAAAACGAAACATCTTGCGCTGAACTGAATATTATAGTCGAGAAACTTTCCGCGACCTTCACCAGTCCGTGCCTGTCCTAAAGCGAATACCAATGGATGCAAGGAATATAGTTGCAAAAAGGCTTTCTTTCTTAATCAACCAATGCCTTGCGTTTGACAATTTTAAAGCTTGAAACGACTTCCCTTTATGTGTATTTGACGTTGGCTATACCGATGAAATCAAAAGTACCTCTTGCGTCTCTAGTTAAGAACACTACATCAAACAAACTCTGGTCAATACCAAATACAAACGTCAATCAAACATTAACTTAGCAGCCCATGTAGTTTCAAAAGTGTCATATAGAAACATTAAAGGGGCAGTAACTTTGCTGGCTTCCGATGACACTTTGGTACTGCAAAACATCCTAGTTATTATTTCCAGACCCACCAATCGTAAATTCAATTTTAGTATCAAAGGGCGATACCCGGAAAGCTATCACTTGCTTATCAGCTGATTGTGCGGATAATATTGACGACTTAAGACTACAATATCTTAAAATTTAACTTCTTTTGTCCTAGGTGAAACTAAATCAAAGCTCCTTTTGTCCTTACTTGTCTTGTCAATCAAATGTTAACTGGGATCGTTTGGGAACCAATCCTTCCGGTCTTCTATAAGATTTCTCTGTGCACTATCACACAATAACTGTTGGCGTCACTATTAGGCAGATGGGGCAAAACTTGCGTGTAATGCGGTTTGAGAAAACATGGAAGAATACTTGCGTCTAACACAAGCTGGTTTTGGGACAAAGGAAGCTATCGTTTACGAGGTCAGAAGCTACAAGGATTGGATAAAAAACTCAACAAAAGTCCTCATCAAATCGATTTTAAGAATGCCTTCAACTCAGTCGAAAGAGATGTGATGCCTAATGAGATTAAGTAAAAAACTATTTAGCGTTTTTCTTTCGTGCAGCAAACACGACATTTGTTCTCGTTTATTCAATTTGGAAAATATAAAATACTGTAGAAGTAGGAGCACAACAAGGTGATCCCTCTCTTCAGCTTGGCCAGTCACCCTTTTATTCAGCAGTTTGTCATCCACACTAAATGCGTGGTATTTGAACGATGGCACTCTTAGTGATAAACCTGATCTTGTGTTAGTCGATGTGAAGATGCTATTAGAAAAATGCCAATCCATTAGTTTGAAATTAATCCTTTGCAATTTAAACTCTATTTTTGTGGAGAATTTGAAATCTCGGTTCTACAAAGATTTGAAAATTATTACCATGGGTTCAAGTATTTGACGGTAGACTTCAGCTATTGGGTTTCCGTTGACATAAGAGGCGACCGAAATGATTTTATAAAGAAACTAAAAGAAATCCTGTTACTTATATCTAGAATTGGTGGTAAGATCTCATGTACCCTACTTTCTATTACGTAACTGTTTGGCTGTCCCTAAGCTTGTCTACTTCCTCCGTACCTATCCAATAACCACTATTGAAAATCTTTGGCCACCTTTGGCATTTGATGGTTGTAGAATATTTATGTTTTCTATTTTTTTTATCTGTTAATGCTATCTCACAGTTCGTCTTTGTAATGTCCCCTATAATTTTATGAACTAACTGAAGTCAGTGGGTATGCAGATGCAGTCAGGACGTGGACTATTAATAACAATGTACTGTATCTCCCAACTATCCAAAAGAAGTGGGATAAAATGAATATTAAACGCATCATCTTTAATCTACCCTTGGAATCTAAAGTGAAAAACGCAATTATTTTAGCCTCCAGACAACCCATTTCCAGAGCTTGGCTAAACTGATAAATAATGATTCAGAAAGCCTTCGCATCTGTCAATATTTTGTCTAGATTGGAGCCAGCGTTGAGAAAACAGTAACTTGTTGATGCAATGACTTTAGGTATGTCCTTAATCAAATGGACATAACCTGGTATGGGATGCAATTTATAGCGGCTAACAGGAAAATCAGGAAGTATCAGTCTTTGATTGAGAAGGGATCACATTTTTCCTTTTGCGGTGGAAACTTTATGACCATGGAGTTTTGAGACAGTGCAGTTTATTCAAAACTTTAGAAGACGTCTTTCAGATACACTTTAACATTCAAGACAGTCCTCAAAATAATGAAATACAAAAACATTATAAGAAATACATAAAATAAGACTTCTTTCAGCCTAGAATCTGATTTGATGTGTTGACCATTATATTAGTTGACTTTTACGATTATCAATTACAACTGTGTCACGGTCCAATCCCAAAATACGTTTTATTCCACATGTAACAGAAGTTTAAAATTATGTGTTATGAATTTTTAAAATTTTATTGAGTAACTGTTTGAGTGTTTTTATCATGCGTATTGCTAGAATTTTAAGTATACAGCTCATTAAGTGTATAATTATTTTATAGTTTGATTAAAAGCTTTATTTTATAACTGTTAACTATACCGTTAGATTTGTTGGAATAAGGAGAGAGGTTATTTTATACGAAACCTTAATCGTTAAACATTATGGTTAAAATTGCATCGTTAATGAACAAATGAGTTTTGTCACATCGGTAGTGTGTTTTTAGTTGGTTGTCAAAAGTTTGCATAGTGTTTGTAGGTGTTTTTGAAAGAGCACGGCAATCCTTTAGGAGGAGATTGTATTCATCCATTCTATAGCTGGTTGCAGTCATTTTGAACAATTTGTGTAGATATTAAAACAGCTCCCTTTAATTATTTTAATGTTTTACTTGTAGTTCAACTGAAATCTCTTTCTTATTAAATTGTTGTTTGCAATATGGGGACCAAATCAGCAAATGTAAGTTCCTTGAACGCTTTTAATACGTTACGGATACAATAACTTGATTTTCAAAACTCTACACAGTCACATGATCTAAATTGAAAGCATTCTCAATTTTTTTCGTAGAAGTACTTGAATCTTCTTTTACCACGTTGAGGACGTTCTCTTCTAATTCTACCCTTCTTACTGTTAACGTTTCCTGGTCCTCCAGCTTGTTTAAATAATTTTGTTTCATGTAGACGTTGATAAATTCTTTGAAAAGTTTTTCTATTCGAAGCATTACGGTTGGGATTCCTGGCTACTGCCGAATTCCCATTCGCAAGTTCGTAAATGAAGTGCATGTCAATCATCTCGGTATTCGAATGAAAAAGGTGGTGAAACTCACTAACAAAAGTATTTGATAACAACTGTCAAAGTGACTAATGACAATGCATGAAGTTAAAGAATGTTTGACATTCAACTACTGTAATATAAACATCTACCACATTTATTTTTTATCTGTTTTATCTACAAAAAATCGTGCATCAATATTTAACAAGAGTTCAAGATCGCTAGATTGGCCGGCGCGATGGCCTGCTAGTTCTCCAGACTTAAATCCTTTAGGTTGTTGCTGCGTTGTTATATGTTGCTGCTGCGGATGTTGACGTGTTGAGATACTGGCTTTGCTTCAGAGCAGGATCGTGCAAATACGTGTGCGGAATTTCATAGCTTAAGACGCAGGAATTAGGTATATAAGCTTCGTTGTCGTGACTGGCGCTTAGACCGGTCTATTATGTGTCGTCATGCAATGGCTGTGCTGTTATATTTTATGTTCTTATTTACCTTCTATAATGTTTACACGCTTGGTTAATATTATTACATATGAATACTAGGGTGGGTAACTAAGGTTTAGCATGTTTATGTTTTAGTGGTTTTCTAAACCTTGAAGCAAATGCTTTTGCCAAGACGAACCAATCTACAATTGCACACGTTTTGTCACCACACTGTACAGATGTATACTGATCTTCTGAGGCACCATACATAACACTTACATTACAATACAATGTTTAAAATGTACCATACGATTAAATAAATAAATAAATGAGGTGGGACCGACTTGTGTTTGTACTTGTATATAACAGGCAGAGGAAGACTTAGAATCGGCAGTTCCAAAGCAAATGTCGTGTGCGGCTTGGGCCCTAGATAGTTGTTTGGACGATGGAGTTGATAAAACGGTTTTGTTGCATTGTCCATCGCCCAAAGCAATGAGATGCGTTACATTGTGGCAAAATAAGAAGTCGGGATACGTGACTCTGTGGTCAGCAGTGGTGACGGTTTCGACAGTGTCCATGTCTTTTCAAACGGATGTGAAAGCGGTTGTACAGCGTCGCACCGAGCAAACAAGAAAAACTTGTACGTCCATACTTACGTTTTGACTAGCACATACTACTCAATAATACTATGAAATGCTTGTTGTAATTATAATTGTTGTATAATATTGAATGCTTATTTCCTGACTCGTAGGTATACTACATTTTATGCTAACAAACTTGCTTATCTGGGAGTTATTTCATTTCCTTACTTTATGATAAAGTTTGTGAAATTCTGGGGCTCACTACATGACAAATCCGTCTTAATTGCAAAATTTTGTTTCCTTTTAATAATAAAATCAGGAAGAGTATGAATCAACCAGCATCCCAACAAATTCAATCATGATCGCTGTTTCAAACTTTCACTTTTGTAGATTCTCCATGGAATGGGAGTATCGAGGATGGTTAGTTGGTCATCCCGTCGGTACTTGAGTTTGCGGAAAAAGTTCTTTTCCGCGTTAACGGTTACACACCAGTCAGTAAAACAAGGTTCTAGGGCGTGGAGTGCGCGATTATAGGTATTGATCTAGGTGTTTGGATTGTCAGAATCGTGTTAAGATGGCGGTGTCATTGGCATTCAGAGCTTGTTCGGTACGTGGGGTTTTAGGAATGTCGTGGGTGAAGATATTAAATAATGTAGGTGAAAGGACGGAGCCTTGCGGGAGTCCGGCGGTGAGGTAGCTGACTGTGTATTTGACGTTGTTTAACTTGATTTGGATACGGCGGTGTGACAGGAATGGGTGGATTATGCCGATTAATCTTGAGTGGATGTTGGAACGGATAAGTTTGTAGACAAGACCAACGTGCTAACACGGTCAGAAGCCTTAGAGACGTCGAGAAATACTGCTCCGGCGGCAGTTTGTTGACCATGGATTGGTAGCAGTATTCGGTTACGCGTAAGAGTTCTTGGATTGTGGAGTGGTTCGGTCTAAAACCCAATTGTTTGTGGGTAGTATTTTTAAACGGGAGATGTCAAAATGAAACCTGGTAAGATAATTCTTCAGCGATTTTTAAAGTGCGGGAAGTAAACTGATCTGGCGGTGATTTTGCGGAAATTTAGATTCTCTTAAAGGTTTCGGGATTACTATGACGTCGGCTGTCTTCCAGTCAGCGGGAAGTAGCCTATTCTTAGTATGAAATTGATGGGGTAGCGGTAAGGAATGCTATAGGTTTGCGTGGGAGGTGTTGGATCATAAAGTTTGTGATTTGATCGGGACGCGGAAGCTTTACGTTTGCCAAGGAAACGTATGATTTGGTGAATTTCGGTGGGAGATGTAGGCGTGATGGATCGTCGTCGCGGTTGTTTAGTAGAAATTGGGATACTTTGGATTTGATACGGGAAACGTGATTGAGGTCGGCGATTTGGTAGTTTGGGCTGCATTGGAGTTCTAGGTTGTCGGCGTGGGATTCGGCCTTTTCTTTGGGAGAGAAGACGAGATCGCCGGTCGAGTGTATCGGGTGTTCTAGAGATTGGTTGGCGTTGCGGAAGATTTTTGCATACGCCATAGGGAGTGGTTGTCTTGGTTTAAGGATTCTAGTTTGGCGGTCCAGGATTCGTAGCGGAAAGTTTGAATTTTGGTGAGGACTTGGAGTTGTAATTGGTTAGGAATTTGTTTGTCGTGAGGGCTTAGGGTGCGTAGGTAGGTCCGTTTGGTGCGTTTCTTAAGTTGGATAAGGGTTTTTAGGAGAGGCGGTAAAATAGTGCGTCTAGGGGTGGTGGTCGTGGTGTTGGATTACTGGTGTAAATTTAGGATACAGTTTGGGAGGAAGGTGGTGGCTAGGTCTATGTTATGATGGGTGTTTATAACAGGAATAAGATCGATTTGGTCTTTTAAGAGCTTGGTAAATTTGGTCCAATCGGTGATTTGGCGGGTTTCTAAAGGTGGGTCGTGAGATATAGGTCCGAGGTGCAGGATAACTAGATTTATGGTCGGAACTAAGTTCAGAAAGAGCGTAAATTGTTGGAATTAAATTGATGTTTTGGGTAATTGCGGTGTCTAGGTTGTCGGGACTGAAGTTGATTGGGATAAATGTTGGTTCGTTGGAGGCGAGTGCGGATAGTTGCGGATGTGCATCTAGGTAAGCGGATAGGATTTGTCCGTTGGGGTTGTGAATGCGGTTTTTTCAGGACGGGTGTTTGCAGTTGAAATCGTTTGCGGCGATGGTGGGGTTCTGATCAGGAAAGAGTTTGTCTAGGTCATTGTTGGTTAAAGGAGAGTTGGGTGGTTTATAGGATGCAATCATCTTAATCTTACCGGAGGTCGTCTTTACGATGATTGAGGTGGTTTCAATTTTACCCAAAAAAGGATTAGAAGCGAGGTAATGCTTGAGGGATCGTTTGCCGTAGTTTGGGGTGCCACCGCCTCTTGCGTCGCTGTCCTTGCGAAAAAGGTTGTTGTTTGAAATTTTAACTTTGTGACATGGGTTAAGAGGAGGGATAAGATCGACGTTGTGATCTTTAAGTTCAGTAGTTTTGTAACAAAGACCGTTACAATTCAGAAGGATACGGTGAGGTGGGAAGAGATGGTAGGTTGTACTGCCATGTTGGTTTTAGGTTAAGGAAAGTAATTGGTGGGTGTTTTAGGAGGTTTTGATGGCTTTTTCTGTCGAATTTGATTGGCTAAGGATGAAAGCATGTTTTCAAGGATTTCGGCAATACGGGCTTGTTTCTTTGAGGTGAGACGTAGGTTGTTTGGGGTTTTGTTGTTGGTGGCGCTGAAGTTTGTTGTGATTTGCTGGTGAACCGTGCGGGTTTTGTGGGTAAGGCGGGGAATGGGGTAGCAAAAGTTAACGTTGGTGCTGATTAGGCGGGGGTTTTGGAGACTTAGTCTGTTGGAATTTAACGGAAGCTGGGCATCCGTTGTAATTTGCCGTACGTGGTCCTACACCGTTGGCGCATTTAGCGGGTTGGTCACGGGTTTTGGTACATTCGTGGGATGGGTAAAGTTCGCTTAATTTAACACAGCGAAAAGAAGCAGTGCATTTACTTTGTGAATGTCCATTGAGTTGGCATCTATAACATTGATGGGATTTGCGTTCGGATTGTAAGGGTTTAACACGGATTGCTACTCTGCAGCAGTGGGTTAGGTTGTAAATTGATTTTGTTCTCTCGGAATGAGAACCAGGAATAAGCAGCATCAGAGATCTGTTTTGCTTGAAAAGCTGGATAACTTTGGATGGAGTGTAATTTCAGGATTCTAGTTCGGCTTTAATCTGGTCGGTAGGGATGGTTTCAGGAATTCCTCGAAAAAGTACTTTAAGGAGGGTTTGGCTAGTTAAGGAATAGGGTGTTTGGGTATTTGATATTTGTTCATAAGGAAAATCATAGCGCGGTAATCGAAAATGGTGGTGGGTGTTATTTTAATGCCTCCCGGGACGGTGACGACATTAGTGAAACGGGTTTTGTTTGAATCAAAGAGGGAAGCGGTGGTTGACCATTTATTTGTTTTGTTTCAAAGGACAATGGCCAGGATGCGTTTATTTGAGGTGGACTTAGTATTAGGTTGAGGTAGGTTTTGAGTAAGGTCATCGTTACTTGAAACTTGGGAAGTTTGTGATGGTGGGTTTTGGGTAGGGTAATCGCTACTTAAGACTTGGGAAAGGGGGTTGAGGTAGTCGTCTTTGGATTCTTCATTTGAAGTGGCAGCATCGACGTCTATGCGGGTAGCAGTCTTCGGCTTCTTTTTCCCGGGTCTTTTCTTTCTCGTTGTTTGGAATTTATCGTTAGCTTCATTGGTGTTGCGTCATTGGTTCCGGACAAGAGCGGTTTCTCCGAAGTACCTGCGGGCGGATTGTTAGGTTTGTCGTCATTAATAATTCTTTTTAATAACTTCTGCAACCCTTCGATTGCAGAGGCGAGGTTTGCTTGGCGTCATAGACGCGCAAACGTTGTACAATAATTCTGCCGAAGCGGACATTATTGCTGGTATCGAGTTTGTTCTTATAAAAACAGTTGAAGTTTTGATCGCAAGTTAGCTAGAGTAGGTGTTCACTCTGCGAAGTGCAAGACTGAATTGCTGAATAGTACGTGATGACTATAGGACAAATTTAGGTGATAAACTGCTAGGGCTGATTGAGGGGAAGGAATTCATGCCCAGAGTCACTTTACCTACTAGAATTAATCCTTCAGTGTGACAAAGTGCTGATGATGCATCATACTCATGCTTAGACCATATTTTTTCTAATATACATAAGCAGGACAAACTCTAGGGTGTGGTTCTAAATTACAATATCACAGATCACATTGCAGTATTTTTTGCTATTGGGCACCCTAGCTCTGAATCTACACCTCTCAAGAACAATGTATGAACAGTAAAAACTTGATTTAGATAAACTCACAAAACTTGTAGGCGGCATTCAGTGGTTGTACATATGTTCTTGTACCAATCCAAAATTTGTACAGACTCTGAGTGAGACGATCGAACTCTTATCAACCATGAAAACTATACAGATAAACCATAAACAGAAAAATACAAAACCATGGTTGACCAGGGGTTTGATGGTCTCGCTCAGAAAAAAGAACAAATTGTATAAACAATTGAGTAAAGTCTTACGGTAGGAACTACAAAAATAAATTTAGAAGCTTAATTCGTAAAGCTAAAAATGAATATTAAAAAACAAAATAATACAAGCAGCAAATGATTCTAACATCCGTTTTTAATCGCTGGTCAACTTGTGGTTGGGATTTAGCCTTAAGTTTACTACAAGAATTCCGTTTTTTACAATATATTGTTGGCGACGAAACTAACAGTTACTTTTATCGGTAGAAAATCCATCTGTGGTTTGTGTTTACTTGCATATTATAACCTAAAGTTTGCATTCTTGAGACATTTATTTTACAATAATTAAGTGCAAATAACTTCAAATGAATAGATTACCTTTGTAGTATTTGATATAGAAAGGAGAATTATGGTCTTAATGTGTATAGCAGTGATGAAAAAATTGTAAGAAGACCAAAAATATTTCGGCGTAGACCTCATTTCTTTGAAGAGTTAGATAATTTTGATTTTTTTTTATTATTTAAGAAGCATTTCATTTTTTTTTTACAAAAAAGGATTACACTTCATTGTCATCACAGAAAAATAAACGTATTTTTTTTTTGAGTCGTCACTAAGCTCTACTGCTTGAGGCGCTTAAGTACTTCATGAGCGTTATTCTATTCGGTACAGCTTTTATCTTAAATATCTGTAAATCACTTGCATTAAATGTATATTCTATTTAATATATTATGTTGGTCAAATTAAACTAAAAAACCGTTTTATAAATTATTTGTTTGACGAAATCAATTTACAACTCAAATCACTAAAATTTTGGTAAGTGAGATTTTTCCTAAACAAATACGTTTCCAAAATAGATGTAATGATCTACATAAGCTTAAGCAATTCGACATAAAAAGTAATTTTTATTATGACTTTGTAAAATAATAATATTTAATAAACTTTCGAAATGTTCGTATAATTTGAATTTTGAGTGCCGAATTGGATAAAATACCAACACGTAACTAGAATTTAGCTTAAATGATATAAAATTTTAGTCAGTTGTGGTACCAACATTTTAAATACTTTCGAAGTTAAAGTTCACTGGAGTTCAAGTAACTAAAGACAAACTGTTTATTGAAACACGCAATAATTGTTAACCTGCAGTTTGATCTTCTGGTCAAAGTTACTGGACCAAGAAAATTTACATTCAAATGGAAAACCGAGTCTAAATTCCTATGGGAAACCATAACCTCAGCCGTTGGTAACAAAATCAAAAACTTCAATATAAAAACAATCAACATTCAGGGTGAGTTGGTGAATGTAACGGATTTTGGTACATTTGGCACAAAGATGTCAATAACTTTGCCGGAAGTGGACTGGGGTCCTGGTGTTAAGAGGAAACAACCACTATCATTTTGGGGCGGGTGTTTCCGAAGCGATAGATCAGCTTAGAAGTAGTTCAGGTCGTGGATGGGACGGTATAAGAGTAAAAACAGTAAAGAAAGTTAAACAATTAATTGTACCCGGCATATTCCTTAGGTGTTTTAAAACTCAGTAAAACTGTAGACCAATATCCATGCTTTTGAATATAGCTAAAATAATTTGTAAAATCCTTAGAAAATAACAATTTGATTACAAACTGGCTTGGGCACCCACGATGTTATAGATTCTGCCGCCTCGGGAGATATATGCCTTATTGGACTCTCAGAATAAGTTCTATCGATATTTTTAGACCTGGCCTAAGCTTTCGATATCGTGTCTTGCTAATTAGAAAACTAAAAATAAAGAGAGTGCAAGAAACAGCATTGGACTTGTTTGAGAGCTACTTTTATCAAAGAGAACAACTTATAAAACTAGAAAATTCACTTAGTTCCTTATTTTCTGGAATAAACTACGGTATCGCAGCGCCCTCCTGGTCTCAATGCTTTGCTGTTGCGAAGCGTGGCCTAAATATTGTTAAGAAATAGATGAAAGTAAATAAACTAACAATAAATATTGATAAAACAAAATTCATTTCATATTATATCTATGAAAACGGTCAACCTCCTTCAGAAAACCATTTAACAATCCATAATAGTAACTGTCAAATGTCACAATGTACTTGCAATAACAAGATCTCAAAGACAAAATCAATTATATATCTTGGTGTCCAAATTGATCAACACATAAGATGGAACAGAACGTTTAAACAGATTAGCATAGATATTTGCAAGACTACGCAGAATATTAAAAATAAACACACTAAGAATGGCTTTGTCCAATCTATTCTCAACTGTGGCCTACTGTCGTAAGGCTGGGTTTATGCCACTACACTAAACAGTGCAATAATAGCTCAAAATAATATTCTAAGGTCGACGATGAGCAGGCTGAGGACATATTTCCCCTAAGCTGAATTATATCTGTTCACAGTTATGCGACGTGTATGGAGGTTCCTAAACCTCTTGAGTGTAGTCAAGCACGGCCGGTGAACCAGGGGTAGCCATGGCTATCCCTAAGAGAGGGAGGCCTTGCATGGCATGAGTGATATCTTGGTCCTAAACTAACTTTTTAACTCTACTCAAGTCCTACTTAACGACGCTCACTGATGATCAGTAGCGGCTGACATGCACTCAAACAAAGTAGTTTTTGTTTTTAGCATCCTTCCTATACAAGTAAGTATATTTTAGTTTCGATTGGAAAAATTTATTTAATTGTTCCAGGTATAGTTTTAATATTTTTGTTTAATATATACAGTATGTCCCCCCTAAGTTGGAATCATATGAAAAACTTTTTATTATTAATTTTAGAAAAAAAAGTTATTCTTCATAAAAAGTTCTGCATGTTCTAAAATCTAAAATACAGTCATCAAATATCAATTTTTTTCAGTCGTATACGAGGTTTGTCAAAAAAATATGAATTTTACTCAAGAGTAAAGTACCTTTAAATTTTACAATATCGGAAAATGTTATTAAAAAAGTTGATCAGAAATAAAAACTACGTTCAAATATGCAATTACATCCATTTACATTAAAAATTAAGTTTATTTTGTTTTTAATAATATTTCTATTTTGAATGAACATTTATCTCTTGTGATTATTTATTATTATTTATGATAATTTGACTAAAATATTATAATATACTTTTACGATGCTGTGAGTCATTTTATTTCTACAGGGTGTTGACTTTTATTTTTCAAAAATGTTCAATAAATATAATAATGTTATCAATGTAAATACTTGCAATTGCATATTTAAACGTAGTTTTTAATTCTGCTTAACTTTTTTAATAACATTTTCCAATATTGTTAAATTTAAAGGTACTTTACTCTTCAGTAAAATTCATATTTTTGACAAACCTTGTATACGACTGAACAAATTTGATATTTGATGACTGTATTTTAGATTTTAGAACATGCACAACTTTTTATAAAGAATAACTTTTTTCCTAAAATTAATAATAAAAAAGTTTTCATATGATTCCAACTTAGGGGACATATTGTAGAACTAAATTTTTTTTTATAGAAGTAGGTAATTATGCACATTCTAATTTTATTAAATGTTTGTCTCATGTATAAATTTTTTTTTATTTTTAAATATTTTGTAATTAAAAACGTGACAATAGTTAAAATTAATTTAAGTTTGAACTCCTTGTCACGCTCTGGTTTTGCCACTGTGGCAAGTAATTTTGGTTAATTTGTTTAATTATACTATTATTTGTAAGAAATAAATAAAAAACAAATAAAAATAAAGGGTCATATCTATTATTTCTGCTTAGTAGCTTAGTAAATTAATTAATACAAAATTAAAAGTTTTAAATTAGAAGATAAATTGCACCGTTTTAATATTCACTCTAACTCTTAATAAAGTATAAAAACAAAGGGATGATAAAATCGATGCTAGGTCATATCTATTATCTCTGTTTAGTAAATATCTCCATTGATGTTTAAAATAATGTTATTTCTGAGGTTTACTTAAATAACATAACTACAATACTGAAAAATGATAGAAAGAAAAAGTAACCTTATAGTATTAATTATAAACGTTTGTTACCTTTCTGACTAATATACAAATAAAACATAATGCTATGTTAAAAAACTTACAAAAAGGATCGTGTTGCCCCAAGGCAGTATTTGTTATTCCTTTATTATAAAGCACAAAATTTAAATCGATTTTAATAATATAACAGTTCCATAGCCCGGTATTTTAGAATATTTAAACAGGTCGTATATTGTAACAAAAATTCTCTCCTAAATCGTGATATTATTGAATTTTATTGATTGACATACTTAATAATAATAGTCAAATTAAAAACTAAAAATAAATTTTTAACTTGTCAAATAATGAACGTTTAAGCAAATGAATGTTATGTTTTAGTTTATCGTATAATAAGGACAACTTACGTTACTTGAAATACGGTTACAGACAAACTTAATTACAACTTCTTGGGAGAAGAGATTCCAAGAACAAAAGTTTATTAAAGTTTTCCGTACTTTTTACGAGCGATAAGATTTTTGTTGTATATGCGTTATAGTCACAGACTGATACGAGCAAAGAGAAAAATATCTTGCGGTAGGAGATAATACGTTCAAGACAAGTATGAAGGTTATCTGTGTAATCCATACGGTTAGAGCCGATTTTGATGTTCAACGTAGTAAAACGTATTTTCGATATTCTGTTTTTACTATAGCGTCCAAATATAAACTAAACCATACCTGTTGATTAGGGGATGAGCCGATTAATTCCGGTAGTATACTTCAAACATCGCTTTGAAGTAACGCAAAGTTAATTGAAATCAGCCCCCAAAATTTGTACCTGTGCGCAGAATGAAAAAAGAAACTTACAGTTCTTCTTTATGATAAGTTAACGTAAATCGACAATGTCGGTTTAAGAGATACGATAGCATCAATCGAGATATCATGTTTGAGCGTTGCGCTACTATCGACGGATTTAGAACACACAGAATCTCTTTGAACTAAAGTTTGGTGTAAACCAAAGAAAATTGTGTTTTTATTAGTTCATGCTATAACGTTGGTTGTTTCGAATTTCTATAATGTATTTAGTGAGCGAAACGATTTTTTCTTTATGAGAAGTTTTATATGATGTACAATTTTACAACTTCGATTGGAATTTCTTGTTTAAAAAGAGAACATTGTAGAAAGACAAAGTTTTTATTACATTTCTGTCTCTCTGCGTGATTATTTGTTACGACAGAGCTTACAGCTAATCAAAGAAAATGCAATTTCAAAACTCGAATTTATTCAATACTTACTACTTAAAAAAACATCAGTCTCTTTACACTATAAAGTTTAATATCTTTTTAGCAAGAGACGCGCTTAAATAAACTGAAGTCTAAGCATTTCTTTATTGCCCAACATAATTTAATAAATAACTTTGAACGTGGGTAAAATCTGAAAGTATATAATTAATCAATTTTTCCCTTTGGTTGGGAAAAGGCAATTAATTGATTTATCCCCAAATACAGTGTGCAATTATCGACATCATTCATGTACAGAAATTTCGATGTCGTATATAATATATTTTCCTATTCCAACAGCGATAAATTCAAAATGAAAAACGGCGGAAAAAATTAACCTGTATATGTCAAGTTATTTGCTGGTGCCGTTGTATTTATTTTCTTTTTCATATTGCAAGCGCAAACTAAATTCTAACTTTACGATTTTGATTAATGGAAATTGAATTAATGTAGCTGTAACTGTCTGCACCATAACGACAGTTACTAACGTATTATTTGCGCTACATAAAAAAATCGTTGTTTTTACATTTAACATATTTTTCAAAATTTTAGGTGATATTTTTACTTTTAGCTTGATCAAAATAAGATTTCCAGACTACGCAGCTTTTGAATTATAAAATTTAACATTTGATTGAGAAATGAAAGTGTCTATAATCAGAAATTTCCTATTTATACAAAGTTTAATTTTTGTTGTGGTAGTTATAAGTAATCGTAATTACAATCAGTAATTGTGCGTTTTTCTGGAATAAATTAGATCGTTAAGTTAGTATTACATAACTTATATAATAATATCATAATCTTGAAACGTACGCTGTTGTTATATAGCTTCATATTAAAATGTTGTTTTGAAGTTTGTTTAACGTAACGATGTTACTTTAGGCGAAATGGAGCAGTTCTTTTAGATCAAGTACACAGGAAATTTGTTTGGCACTTCAAAAGGCTAAATTGAATATTGTTATGAAATTTTATACACAAAATGTTTTAAATTCTCAATGCTTTTAAAATTATACTAAACACGTATTTTATGTAGGTTGCTGATGCAGGAAATTGCTTTTATTTTACAAAAAATAATGCATAGTTGCATAAAAACAATTAATATTTTAAATTTACATTTACATGCAATGTTTAAATAGTCCAAATATTATCCTCACACACTTGAATCACATAATTAGGTACGCAAATGTTGTTCGTAATTGCAGTCGAATTAAAAACAACATGTTAATTTGTCAAATATAAATAAATAAATAATAATGTATTTGTATATATGAAGGGTGTCCTAGAGATCACTCCCTACGCTTGTATTTCCGTTATTTTTTTTATTATTTTTTTTAATTTCGTAAATTAGATTAAATTTTCTATAAGTAAATACAATTTTCAAATTCTGCACTCATATAATGGAGCGGTATTCAACTTTTTTCTTCTAGTAGCATAATATACTTTTTTAATATTTCGGATAGTACCTTTTATTCTCTTTACAACCATATAAAAAAATATGGGTCTTACATAAAAATTTTTGTTAGAAAAATACGATTAATAGTTAAAGGTAGGTTTGCCATGGAAATAACTGATTTTTGTCATTTTTATCTAGGAGTCTATAAAAACAATGCATTTCTCTAATTTTTGAGTGTTCCGTTTACCATAATAAATATGAATTATACCAATTCCAAAAAGCGAGATGATGCTAATGTGTTTATTATTAATTTTGTGATTATGTTATAATAGAAAATTCTATTTACGAAAAAAATATATAATAAAAAAATAAAAAATCACAGAAATACAAGCCTGGGGAGTTATCTATGGGACACCCTATATATATATATATATATATATATATATATATATATATATATATATATAAACAATATCACATAAGTAGGTACAGTTAAATATCATTTGATGTGAGATTATAAGATAAATATTCATTATACGAATAGAAGGCTTTCTTTAATAACATTGCTTTTACAGTTTTTTTAATTTGGCTATGGGAAGTAACTGAGCAGATCTTGGCAAGTGATCAAAAAAATTTAACTCTTTGAAATTTAAAACTTTTTCTGTTTTGCATAGTCTAATTGATGTTGGCTTGATTGTATTTTTATACCTAGAAGGGTGCATATGATAACCTGTTTCGTAATGCAAAGATGTTACGAGCAATTTTTTTAGATAGAATATGGTAATGTTCGATCCAAGTCAATTTGTCGTCAATGGTGACTCCTAGAAATTTTGTAGAGTGTGTTTTGTTTATTATTAGGCACTCTTCTTGGTTACAATCATTTGTTCGTGAGGTAAAAATTATGTTTGTTGTTTTATTGTTATTTAGGCACACCCCATTATCATAGAGCCATTCCCTTGCTCTTTCTTGTGCATCAGCCGCCTCTGTAACAAGATGCTTTCATTTTTCAGCTATTGTTACTAATGTTGAATTGTCTGGGTATCAAATTTTAATAGTATTATCAAAACAAAATACGTCATTAATAAAAATAATAAAGAGAATCGGTCTAAGAACTGAACCTCACCTATGTTAACTGATAAAATATCGGATTTAACATTATTGTGTTCTACAAATTGAAATCATTCATATACAATCAAATTCATACACAGAGTCATTGATGTGGGTTAGATGTTTATGGAAAACAGGATACAGGATGGATATGAATGTTGGATACTGCCGTAAATAGACACGATCTGTCTGTCTAAAATATTTTTATTTAGAGGTGTTGTCACTTCTACTCAAAATTATTAACAATTTCTTATTTTTAATGGGACATTTTGTATATTATTTTATTTTTATAATTGTAAGTTTCACTATGATCAGTTTTTTATAATAGTTTTTTATAATACCTAAGTACACTAGTTTTCGAGATAATAATTATTTTAGTTTTTTCTTTCTGAAAAATGATACCATTCATATTTTAATTCAGCTGATATTTGAACCCATAGAAGCCTCGAATTTAATAATTGTCTAAATACACATTTTGTTCATTATTGATAATTTTAACATTATTTATTTGTATGGTACATTAGAATATTGTATTATGATGTAAGTGTTATGAATGGTTTCTCTTTGTTTTTCCTATACGTCAAAACGTACGTCAATATTTTCGTGTGTGTTTTTAGGCGTTTTTAATACAAATATAAAATATGGAAGGTGATCAGTACTTTACAGTACTCCATAATCAACAAAAAAACATATTGTTTCCGAGAATCGCTACTTTGGTTTCCGGACCTGGTCATCAAGACTCTCCTGAACAATTAAGAAAAAATGTACAACACAATTTTACAAAACACAATCACACACTAATATAGGGCGCACAACAAGTAATCTACAAATTAATGTTAAGGGGTTGAGTAAGGACAAATCAGATTTCTTGCTTAATCTTTGTTTCAGGAATAGGATCGATATTTTACTTTTACAGGAAACACACTGTGGAAATGATATAGTATACTGTAACGGTTGTTGTTTACAAAATAACAAAAAGAAACGACGGCTCTAGCGGAACAACCTAAAAAACTAAAGGAAATTCCGCTCGATGTAGCGCACTAAGTTCGTGAAGGAAAAATATTTATAGTAGTTAGATCAGCAGCGTTCGACTTTGTCAGAGAATCGCGGAGATCCCTAAAGAACTTCTATTGTCTAACAAGGCGCCACCTGCTAGTAAAAGGAAGAAATAAAACCGACCAACAGGAGATCAACAGATTTTACTTAAAATATAACACGTCAAATCGAACACAAACCAGAGAGAAAGGCAAACAATTTAATACAACAAACAAATCTTAAAATGCTAGGAGAAGGTGACAGAAATAGAAAAACTGTCGCATATAGTTACGTGCGTTAGCAGCAGCCTCGCTTAACAATAAAAAAGGGTCGCAATTAATGTGTCGAATTTCAGATAAGCTTTAGTTACACCCAAGTTAAAGTTATCATTTGAATTGAGGATTGGCTACTAGTAAGGTTTTGCGTACACATATCACTTACACACGGTGTTAAACCTAACTTAAACTAGGATTAAAGGGGTAAGTACCTTCCACAAACAGCTGATTACAACAAACGTTTGGTTGTGGAATGTACACCAAATAAAAATTTACTTACATAATAGAGATCAAGCCGTTCTATGTCATATGTACTTGAGCTTAACGTATTATCACTAAATAATTTGCTTAAATACTAAAACTTAGCTGTAATCGGTAGGATGTAGTTTCAAAATGAAGTTGTTCTGCTAGCGACGGTATTGACAGTTTGGGAAGTTAAATAATCCCAGGATTTCTCTTGGGAGAGGTGTGCGGAAAAGAACAGAAAGCGATTGGCTTGAAGCATAGATCAACCCCTGCAGACGTAGTATCCAACGGTTGTCTGCAGCTTAATTAATGCGAAACCGTTATGTTGTCTTTAATTGATAAAAAAGGTTCTTAATTAGCCACTCCAGCACCCTCAAGAGTTATCCAAGTATAATACACAACGAGAACATAAAGTCAACGCAACGTGCTAAAAGCATACGTAGCAATTAGACTTAATTTAACCAGGAAAGAAAAGAAAACAAAATGTACTCACGGTGAATTTAGCCGAATTAAAGTTAAACACCAATTTGAATTGGAAATCTTAAATCCACATTAAATAATGTTTGTGGAAATTTCAATAAATTCAAGAAGTACGGCTAGAAAATTTTAACGAATTTTATTTTCCACTAATAGAAAATTAGCAAAATGCGCGCCAAATACGACTTTTGTCCAACATATTACTCGCGATACACGTTTTAAGACGGCTCTCGACATACGTTCCACATTTACTCAATAAAAGTATAGTAAAAGAATTTCAATTAGTAAACTTTATTGAGAACTCCATTCATGGAATAGAAACGTACGTCAAAAAAATATATAATACGAAAATATACAAAAAAGTATAATTTCTGGAATTTTCGTTATAACTACTAAAATAGAAGATTTACACGTACTAAATATTTACAGACCTCCTCCAATAGCTTGGCCAGAAACTTTTAATGTCGTTCTTCCTCATTCAAGTGTATATGTTGGTGACTTTAATTGTCACAACACATTATGCAAAGACAACGATACGAATAGAATAACGTTACAAACGTGGATGGGGTTTCAAAACATACACTTAGCATACAATCCAAAAACATCAAAACATTTTACTTAGATCGATAGCAAAACGATTACAGCCTGGACCTGTGTTTAGTATCAATGGATCGTGACATCGTTTCCTTACAATCAAAACGTATGGTATTAAACAATTTTCCAAGAAGTTAACATAGACCTTCGCTATTACAAATTGGACTTCAAATTCTGTTTGTAAAATTTTTAGGAAAACTAAGATAGAATTTTTATAAAGCTAATTGGGTAACTATAGAACATCTCTCCATTCTATTCTTAGATGGATACCACCGGTTTTTGATAATTATTTTAGGTTTGTAGGTGCTATTAAATGTGCAGCAAAAAAATCAATTTCACGTGGTTTTTGAAAGGAATATGTCCCATGTTGGTAGACTGAAACAAACAGATTGTACAAATCATATTTAGAAAATCCATATAAAAAAAATGAAAATGTTGTATTGTCATCTCTAAATCGATTTAAATGGCGGATGCGGACGCCAAAAAATTTGCTGGCTTTTGTGGAGATCTAGTTGCGAAAAAACAAAACAAACATTAATTATAAAGTGCGATAATGTGCAAAAACGTCATGCAATGTTTGTGGCAAAATCGAAGAAAATGTAGATAATAATAATACAGGTATGGAACTTATCTTAACATTTATAAAGTTCTTTATAAATGAGAACTATGCACTCCAGAAACACATCTAGGCCGGTACTCAACTACGTGGAAATGTGGTTTTTACTGTGATGGCTATAAACCTACCGTGTGATGAATATTATGTGGCTGGCTTGTGTCCAACTACTACAGCTGAAGTCTTACAAAATTATATAACATCTTTTAATGTTGACTATGTGCAAATAAGAACGGGATTTTCCCCTATCGTAATTTTTCTTTTATAATTTTATGCTACTCCAATGACTCAGCGAAGCTTACTGATCTATCTAAATGGCCGAATGGAGTTACCATTAATAAATTTGGTCATTTTCTGACAAAGAAAAACCACGAGATAAGTAACAATGTTTAAAACGATTTTCAAACTTTTTCATTTTATTTAACCCGTAACTGGTGATGTCGGATGCAAAATACCCGGCAAAACTTTAGCACGCCACCGTCAAGAAATAACATCCGCGAAAGCGCTCTTTGCGTATCTACCTTTCAGTCAGTTCACCGAGTTCCCTCAACGTGTGCGTGGGCGACCTTGATCCATTAATTGCTTGTTTACCGACAATTGTTTTATATTTAGGTAATTTTTACCTGTCTTCACCAGTAACGTTACAGTTTTTATTGCGGTCACTGCTTTTTTGGTGTATATAATGGCGACCAAAAGACAGTCCATGAAGCCAACTGACCCAGAATTTGAAGAATGGGCTATGGCCCTGCTGGATGACAACGAAAGTGTGTATAGTGGTGATGAGAGAGATATTATAGACGCAAATTTTCAAAGTGACCACGTGAATGCATCTGAGCAGGAAGCATCGGAGAATGAGGAATTCCTGTTTCTTTACGTAATGTAGACGAGTACATTGACCCTCCATCTACCAATCGGATGACCAGTCTTCGTCAGATGATGATGAACCACTGGCAAAAAAACAAAACGCATCACGGAAGCAGATAAAGTACCGAAGCAAAAGTGGTTTTGTATAGGCAAAGAAGCACTTTCTTCAAATGTGCGCACCAAAAAACACAATATTATTTCCCACCTTTCAGGACGAATTGGTCCTGCAAAAGCTCTTGGTACTTTTTGCATGCCGCAGTCTTCATGGGAACTTTTATTCAATACAGAAATTTTGAATGAAATAATACTTCAAACCAATTAGAAACTGGCGATTAATTTGAGAAACTTTGTCCGATAAAAGCCGTACTTATTATAGAGATACTGATTTGGTGGAGTTCAAAGCATTTTTGAAAATTCTTGTGTTTACGGCTATCTTCAAATCAAATAATGAGGATCTTGAAGCTATGTTTCCCACAGATGGCACTGGGCGAGACATTTTTGTTGTACGATGTCACTCAAAAGAGTTTATGTTTTATTGGTAAGTCTGCGATTTGACCATGCCTCGGATAGAGACGGGAGAATAAAAAGAGATCCTACAGCCGCCATTTCATGGGTATTCGAGAAGTTTATAGAAAACTGTAGTAAGTGCTATTCCATTGGAGAGTATGCCTGTATTGACGAAATGTTATTATGATTTCGCGGTCGGTGTCGATTTCGCATGTATATTCCGAATAAACCAAGGAAATATGGAATAAAAATAATGGCATTGACTGACGCGAAAACACATTATTTACTAAATGCGTATATTTATTCTGGAAAAAGACAGTGATGGCAGAACTCTGTCCGAAAATGAACAAAATCTACCCAAACCAACACAGGCTGTATTGCAGCTGACACGGCCGATTGTCGGTACGAACCGTAACGTGACAGCAGATAATTGGTTTTCTTCGATTGGTCTTGTTCAAGAGCTTGCTCAAAGAGACTTGACATTTGTGGAGAGACTGCGTAAGAATAAAAAAAGGTTCCAAAAGAATTTTTGCCTGCAAACTCAAGAAAAAAAGGAGACGTCTTTTACGGATTTACCAAAGATATGACGCTCGTATCATTTGTTCCAAAGAAAGGCAAAACCGTTCTCTTGATTTCTTCTATGCACCATACTCAGGCTATTGATCCAGAAACGCAAAAGCCAAAAATAATTCTTTTCTATAACACCCCAAAAGGTGGTGTTGATGCATTAGATGAGAAATATACAGTTTACTCCAGAAGTCGTCGTACCCGACGTTGGCCGCTAGCAATATTCTACACCTTGTTGAATGTCAGCATGGTAAACGGCTATGTTATTTTTACTGCATGCCTAAGAAATCCAAAAGTTTACCGACTACAATACATCAAAATGCTTGCTAAAGAACTTGTGGAGCCTTATATCAATCAGCGGCTCCTAAATGCACGTCTACCTCAAATTACGCTTGAACATTGGCAGAATATTGCAGAAACCACTTCCAGTAGAAGCCAGACATGACTTAAACAAGCAAGTGAGATGCAGGAAGTGCCCGGTTGGCTTGGATCAAAAATCAAAGAAAACCTGTGGTTTGTGTCAGACACCAATTTGCTGAAGTTGTATAGTTCCTATGTGCCGAGAATGAGTTCAATAAAACCTGAAATTTTATTTTCATAGAACATTTCAAAGAGTAAAACATTTTTTTAGTTTTATATATCTAGAATACAAGTTAAAACCTGTTTTTTATTTGTTGAAAAATTTTTGTAAAAAATTGCGATTTTTTAACAACATGTGTTTTTTTGTAATTTATTCACTATATCATCAATTGAACTCTACTAATCAAGTTATACTTCATTCCAAATAAGAAGGTAGTAGGTGGCGCTGCGTCTGAAGGCAAGTTTATAAAGCAAAGTTTTTGTTGTTTTCCAAAGGCGGGAAATTTTGAAAAATAGTTATTTTTCTAATAATCGTTATCAATATTTATGTGGTATTGCAAATTTCTAATGTTGAGAAGGCGAATGTAAATATATTGACTAAACGTAGGTTTTCAAGGAAATTGAACTTAATTGTGATTAATGATTAATCGTTGCCCATTGTCATTGTTACTTTGTCTTAATTTTTCTACTTAACCATTTTATCAATACAATTGGCTTAAAGAACCAGCAACGTACAACCTTTATTTGAAAATTTAATTCATATGTATTGAACAAGTCATTAACACATACTAAACTAAAAAATATGAGTGCGAACAATTAAATAAACTTAATTATAAAATTAAATTTTTTAATTTTTAAGAATGCATGAATTCAAAATTGTAATAATGAAAGATCATTTCAGTTACTATAAATCTTCATCGGTCGATTCTTCAAAGGAACTACTATCAGAGTTCAAATTTATAGCTACTTCCAACGTATTTTCAGTTATACCATCTAAATCCCACATCTTCTTTTCTTCTTTAATTATGTGCTCGGCACAATCGTGCCATTTTTTTTTTGTCACAGTAGCAACACCTTCGTCTAATAATTTTTCACATCAGAAATCTTGTAAGTGGTATTATGAGCTGCTATGTAATGCTTCAATTGTGACTACACTAACTCGATTGGATTTAAGTTGCAGTGGTACGGAGGCAAACGCAATATGGTTTACAGCTTCTCTTTACTAATTAGTCGATAACGTAAGGTGTCGGATGAGCTGCAGAATAATCTTTCACTAACTCCAACAGTTGTATTTTTAATAAGTCTTCTTCTAATTCGGTTATACCCTTATTATGAAGCCATTCAATAATATCACCTTTTCTCCAATTTTGTGTAGGCACTTTTTCTGACTTCACACTATGGTAAGAGGCGTTGTCCATGATTATGACAGAGTTATCTTCTAAAAGTGGTAGTATGCCATCTAACCAATTTTTAAATACTTCACCATTCATTTCCTCGTGTTGATCACTTAAAGCAATTGTACATATCAGTAAGTTAACAATTTCTAAAACTTGAAATTTGTTTACCTGTTTTTTTTATTCAAAATTTAAATAAGCACCTTCCACAAAACCAGTGTCGCTGCCGATGTGTACAACGATCAAACGTTTTCCTTAGTTAAAAGACCCTCCATGTGTGCTTGTCGTGCAGTTGTTACGGTTGTATCTTTCCAAACCTTATTAATGACGTGTCCTGCATTCACCCAAGTTTCATCGGTGTAATAAATTTTTCTCCCTTCACTTCGATATTTTTTGATAGTGGTTAGGTATTTACGTCTCCATAAAACAATTTCTTTTTTCTCAATTAAAGTGTTCTTTCTGCTGCGTTTGTCATATATAAATCCTAATTTTTTCAATATTCTCCAGAAAGATGTACGTTTAAAGTTAGGTAATGAATCGTCATCATTCACAACTTTCAGAACTTTTCTAAAGTTGGTAATTTATTTTGAAAAAGAATGAATGTACATGTTTTCAAATTCCAGTTTTTCAAAATCTTCAAGTCGTGCATATTGAGTTAAACACGTTTGCGTCTTTTTAGGGAAACGAGCAATCCCAAAGTTTCAATTTCTTTTACAATATTCCATACCATTTGTTCACCCAGACCGCATTCGATAGATGTCAATTTCACAGCTTCTGTTTTACTCTTATCCGTCTTGTTTCGTAAGTAAACATTGTAAGCCATTAATTTTTGACCACTCCTTACTAATTTGCCCTTATGGTTTTTGAAATGAAATTTGTCTGCCATAGTAAACAAAATATGGAAATACTGTAAAACTGTAGTTATTAAATTCTGTAGAAACGGGTTATAAACTTACATTGCGAAATAATGTAGACAATGTCGAGTTCTAAAAAGAACTATTTTATAAAGGAATAAAAGCAGAAAATCAAAACAAGAGGAGCACACAACTACAACGGCGAAATAACAACATAAAATTTCTATAACCTCACATATGACAATGATGACAGTTTTACCATTCCACACAAAAAAAATATCACTATTTTTTAAATATAATTTTGTCAGTGTTGAACGGGTTTGAATTTTAACCAATAACAATCAAGGTTAAAGCTTCCCTGTGCTTTCCTTCACTACCTTCTTGTATGAAACAAAGTATAGTAACTTTTTTACAATCTGCAACACCTTGGTAGCTAAAGTAACACTAACTTTGTTGATTATCAGTAGTAATAACCCAAGGACATTGAGAATTGTCCGAAAAAATTTTATAACAGATTTCGAAAGCTTGTTGCTTGGAAACAGACCGTCGCCGTAGGCGGAGGTCTGTTTCCTAGGAGCAACAAGCTTGAGAAAGTTGATATAACATTTTGAGCATTTATCAATGTTTGAGGGTTATTCGGATAAAAATTTTTTGCAAATTTTAGAAAAAATACAGAGCAAAAACAATTTATTTAAAGGTGCAATTAACAAAAGAACAATTAGAAAACTTAAATGAAGATTCAGACGTGTTAGTTTCTATAACTGATGAAGATGTATTTCCACTACGCATGCTGTTAATAATTTGATTATGATGTTCTTCGTCAATATTCAAGTAGGGTTTTATTGAGTTAGCATTGTTGTGACCCGTAATTGTTATAAGCTCTTGCTCTTATACACCACTTTTGGCCAATCGACTAACGGCGGTCGATCTATAGAGTGATTAGTAATTTTTTTCCGTGATATTCAAGCCAATCGCTTCGGCAGACGATTTTGTCCAATTTTGAATCGTATTTTTCCTATGGGCATATTATCATATCAGTAATCATTTTCGGATTTCCAGTGACGATTTGTTCTTAGGAATAATCTGTTGATTTTAATATTTGGGCCCCTTTTTGACATCAATTTTTTAAATAATCTGACAGGACAAACGTTGCTGTCGTTGTTTTCTATTAAAAATTTGCTTTCAGTACACATTTTGAACCACCTTGGCAAGTCTTGCTGAATTCAGGGTTATATTCAACTCGATTTGTTAGAGAACCATCGTTGTTTATTTTGATACAAAAAAAGTCAGTCAAGCAAGCAGCAGCTTCCCCACTTCGCCAAGCTAATTCTACCGCGGCTATGTGATAAAATTTCCGTTGCAGCCCTTCAGGGGTATTTTCATTCCATAAATTTATCATTTTTGTTATTTCTACGGAACTTAATGCTGTCGAACTTTGTTTCCTTTTACAGGGATCTGATTGCAGTTTTCGTCGTATTGAATCGCGGGCAACTCGCGCTTGTTGAAATACAACACTTTTAAATGGGTTTCTAATAACTTTCATTTCTTTATAATATTTTTCTTGTAACAGCTTACTTGTTAGGTTCCACATGGTTTTGACCGTAGTTTCTTTAAACTCTGTACCATCTTTTCTTCTCATGTTCACAGCCCAATCCTTTAAAATCAACGCAAATTTTTCCGCCGTTTGATTTACATCTAATTGATACTTTCCTATCATTGCAAAAGTCCATAAATGCTTTTCATACAAATTTTTTGCTGTAAACGGTATTTTTGGTATGCTTGATTCTATAATTTCATTAATATTCTCGTCCGTATTAGAACCAAATCGTGACATTTTGAAATATAAATATTTGAAACGTCAAAATCGAAATAAATTAATTTGTATCCATGGCAATGTGAGTGAAAACAGTCCATAGGATATGTTTTCAATGTTATGTTGTCCTGATTAGTTGTCTTTAATCAGATGACTTTAAATTAATTGATTTCATTGGATCTCTACTGGAGCAAAAAATTTTCACTTGTAATCTCCCTAGTGCTTGAATTATTGCCGGAAATTTTTTCCAGTGAACGAATTTTCTTAAAAAATTTGTTCACTGGAAAAAATTTCCTGCTATTAATTCATGCACGTGGGGGATTCGGTAAGAAAATTTCACGACCAAAATAAATTTAAAATAATATTAATATGAACATAATTTGACAATAAAGTACTTAATCGTATGTCACATAAAATTAAAAGTAAGTTGGCTAAGAATTTTTTGTGACAGATAACCAACAATTTGTCAACGTGTGTTTCAAGAGCAAGCAAAATGTCCCGTTTTGGTTATGAAAACCAAGAAAATATTAAGAAGGAAGTATTCACTCTTGTATTTTGTTATTTGCCCAGAATAAGATAAATAATATTTATTATTTTAACACTAAAACGTCATATGTTTCATGACAGAAATATTTTCACTTATTAAGAATTTGCCGGGGTACCCTAGAAGCAAAATATTTCCGGAAATATTTTAGTTGTCATGGTAACGAAGTAAAATATAGAGTTTTGATTGGTTATAACATGTAGTCGTGAAATTTTCATTGAAATATCCAATTTATTTTCATTTGGCAACATAGGAGAGCCTTAACAAAGTCTGGGTTTCTGTAACCCAACTTCACCAGTTATGTGCTAATAATTTGACCTCACCAGTTACGGGCTAAGAATACTAGATCGTTAAGAAACAAAAGCTTAGAATTTGATAATTATTTTATTTCTAATGATTTACGTTATAATTTACTATGTATTACTGAACATGGCTCACCAAAGATAAAACAAATAATTTAAAAATTTTGAATTTTTAAGTATTTTCTGTTTTCTGTAGAAACAAAGGGTATAGTGGATCAATCATAATGTCTACATCTGATGAATGTACGAAGGATGTAGCTCCTAAACTAGGCAAAAAGACAGGTGAAGAAAAGGTTTGTGAACTGTCATGTGTTATGTTTCCCAACAAGGTTCTTGTGCTAAATATCTATCGATTTCCAGATAGTGAGTTTAATAAATTTTTGAATGCTATCAATAAAATTATAAGTGAATGTAACTATCTCAATAATCGGATTATAATAGGAGAAGATTTTAATGTCTTATTTAATACATCTGATCAGAGCGCTAATGAATTATGTGGGCTTATGGCTAGTTACGGTCTTATATAGTTATACATTTAATGCACGTTTCTCTAATTGTATAGGTAATATTTTTACGAATATTTATGACTACAACTGTTATCCAATAGAAACAGGTCTCTTTGATCATAAAGGAATACATTTTGAATTTAAATCATTAATATCACATCCTTCTACATTGAAAAGGATTGTTCCACGCCGTTTTCAAAGGCTCTTTTTAATATATTTAATTTAGCAATAAAAATCAACACTTTTCTTACTGAATGGAAACTAGATCGTGTAGTTCCTATTCATAAATCTGAAGATCGAAGTAATATTATTAATTACCTACACCGGTGACAATTCTTTCTAATTTTAGTAAAATATTTGAAAGTATTCTATACCAAACAATTTATTTTAATATTCAAAGTCAGTCAGTTAGAATACAACCGATTTCTGTTACTCCATTAATAATAAAGCTGTTGAACAGTGTGAAAATATTAAAGACTTGGGCGTTGTCTTTGATAAACAACTCACCTTCAATTTACATGTTAATACAATTTGTTTTTCTTTAATAAAAATGTCAGGATTCATCATTTGGAATGTTCGATATTTCTCTGATATTCATCTAATTTATATATTATATTACACACTTGCAAGGTCTAAGCTAGAATGTTGTTCACTAATTTGGAACCCGTACTACCAAATTCATAAAATTGCAATTGAAGAAATTCAACGTAAGTTCTTAAAATATATTTATTTTAAAATTTTAAACTATTACCCGCCACCAAATGAATTATCTTATAATACCTTACTCGAAATATTTTCAATAAAATTCCTGCAAGAACGTCGAAGATCTAACTCCGAACAATTTTTACAAAAACTTATTCATAGTCAAATAGATGATCAAATTTCTTTGCAATGTATTAATTTTCATTTTTCAACAGCGAATACAAGATATTCAAACTATTTTATTTAAATAGAACATGCGAAAACAAATCTGTATTATAAATCACGTAAATCACCAATACACAGAATGTGCTTGAATTTTAACATTTAACATCTTTTTTTTTCTATATTAATGCTATGTATTTTTATTTTATTTAATTTTTAAGTTTTCTTTTTAGTTTTGTATTAAGTTAGGATGCATCTATATTAGTAACCACAATATTATTTTTTTATATATACTTTTTGTACGCAGATATAATTAATACTGTAAGTTGTACCTGTTCTGTTATTAGGATTTTTTTTTGTGTTGAACAGATGTATTAAAGTAATAGCTATTTATTGTATATGTGTTTTAGTGGGCAGATTATCCACGCAAGAATTTTTAATCGCGAGAACGAAGTTCGAGCGTTTAATTTTCTTAAGGGGATAATATGCCACTAAAACACGAATGCAATACAAGATTTTATCCACAATCAAACCAATTTAATTGAAAATAAGTAATCTGACAGTTCTAAAATTTCAATGTAATAGCAAATATTAGAAAATTTAGTGAAACTTTGGGCGGCTTTGCATTATTAGTTGCTAGGATGCTTGTTTATTAAAACAATATTTGTGAAAAAATTAGAAATCGTTTGTGTTCGTCGTTTTGAAAAATGTCAGAAAGTGATTCTTTGCCGGTAGAAATTAAAGCAGAAGCTGAAGAAGTAACCCTGCAACTGTTGCCGGCCAAATCTAAAGATGCATACTAAAAGAATTTGCTACGTTTAATGAATGAAGAGAGAAAAGATGTGCAAACATCATAAACGAGTACGCCCTGTTGGCTTATTTCTTAAATGTAAGAAGCAAGTTTGCCTCCTCGTCGATGTGGACGAAATATTCAATGTTAAGAGCAACTTTGAATGTGCATAGAAATATTGACATATCAAAATACGGCAAATTAATTGCTTATCTCAAGAGCCAATCAAAAAACTACAAGGCAAAGAAGGCAAAAGTGCTTGAGAGGGACACATCGAACAATTTTGAAAACAGCATCTGATGAAGGTACAACCAATTTTCTTTTCTTTTGTATTGGTATCTTAATTATTTTAAATATTTCTAGGTTGCTGTCATAATGGGTGTTTGTGGAGGTTTACGATGCAATGAACTGGTAAACTTAAATATTGAACATGTAAAAGATAAAGGATCTTTTATCTACGTGTCCATCCCAGAAACAAAGACCAATATGTCAAGAAGTTTCACTGTATTAGACGAAGGATTCTCTGTTAATGTTATGGAGATATGCAAGAAATACATACGCCTACGTCCTAAAAGTACTATTTCGCAGGGAAGATTTTTTTTTGCGATATATAAATTCAAAATGCACCGTGCAACCTGTGGGAATTAACACTATTTCCAGAATCCCCTCACAGATTGCTTCTTTCTTAAAACTTCTAGACGCTAAATCCTACACGGGCCATAGTATGCGCCGTTCTTCGGCGACTCTGTTGGCTAATGCTGGTGGTGATATTCTCACTCTTAAGAGGCACGGAGCGTGGAGGTCATCTAGTGTTGTTGAGGGGTATATAGAAGAAAGCGAGTCAAATAAAATCGATATTGCTAGAAAATTCAAGGAAAATCCAGCACAATGCAAGAGATCTCCGCGATGCAGTCTTCCTCAAACGTGGTTTGTGTAAATGTAAATCCTGATATTGCAAATAAGTTTACTTTTGATGTTAACGTGAATGTTAATATTAATGTTAATAAATAATTACTAAATTTTCTGCAAATTTTTCTTGAATTTTATATATTACAAAACACTAATGTTTTATGGAATATAAAACACTAGTGTTTTATAGGTGTTATAATACGTTTCATAACGGCATAATAATAGCTCTATAATATGGTGATTGTGGATAAATAAATAAATAAAACATCTGAGATCCAGACTTATTACTCAAGTTTGTAAATACAATTTTTATGATGATTAATGAAATCAACTGGAACTTTGTATACAAAACTTATGTGGATGCTAATACGAGATGTGATCATTTTTAGGATATATTGTGTAGAAGTTGTGAAATCTGTTTCAGAGTCAAAAAAATAAAATCTTCATTAAAAGGCACTAGTATAGTTTGGTTCAATGGGAACTTAAAAAGAATGAGAGCAGAAATGCAGCTAATAAATGAAATGTGTAATAATAACAACTGTAATGAAGAGCTTCATATGTTAAGAAAAAGATTTAGAAAGAAATATCGACAAGAAATGAATGATGCAAAAATCAGAGCAAACGGCAACTTTATAGAAGCATCTACCAATCAGATGAAAGCAATTTGAATGGTCATTAATAATAATAAATTAGACAAAACGTCAAACAAGTGCTAATGGAGTTAACAGTGCTGAGGATTTTAATGACCACTTTCTAAGTGTGTCGAAAATAACAACTAAAAATTGTGGGTCCTCTTCTAGTGTAGCACCTTGCATATTGTGAAATTTTTCTTGTTCAAGCTTTAAGTTTCAAAGCAGTCTCTCCAGGTAATGTTAGTGGTGCAATTGATAATTTGAAAAGATTCAAGTTCTGAAGATGTGTACGGTTGAACTTCAAATCTTAAAAATTAAAACTATTTTGGATGTTATTGTTATACCTCTTACCAAAATCATAAATGATTGCATTTTGCTAGGGTATTTACACACTGCTTAAAATTGACCAAAGTTATTCCTGTTTATAAAAAGGAGATACGAATGATATAAATAATTATAGGCCTATAGCTTTGTTACCGATCTTGTCTAAAATTTTTTAAAAATTTTTTTGCCTGTCAGGTCTTTGAATTTAATCTATTTTACAAACACCAATATGCTTATAGAACAAAAAACACAACTACAAGTGCACTTTTTGTATCTTTATCATTATTTCAAAGCTCTTTATAATGAAGAATATTTATTTGCTCTAACTTTGTTTTGTTTGAATGTGTTCTGCCCAATATTACTGTTATGTGAAATTATATACTTATAACGTTAAACCATGTAGATTGTTAACATTTTACCTCTAAAAGACAAGAGTATGTTCAAATAGGTGCTCAACAGTCAAGTTTTCAGTATAATAATGTTGGAGTTTGACAGGATTCTGTATTGGGGCCTTCTATTATTTATCATTTCTGTTAATGATTTTTCCTCAAATTGACAGTAATATTACCTCGATACTTGTATGCAGATGACTCAACAATTTTGTTAACTATTTCTATAATAGATAATGCAATTGTTAAGTTTAAATAATTATTGTATCAGGTGGATAATTGGCTACTTAAAAACAATTTAATACAAAACAAGGACGCAACTTGTAAAAAACTTTATTTAGTCTAAAGAATATTAATGTATCTACTGATTTTTAGCGAATTAAGATTTTTGGGTTTTGTATTGACTCTAATTGCTCCCACGGTGATTATCTCTTTCAAAAACTAAATAAAACTTTTTACTTAATAAGACATTTGATTGGACTAGTTTCTCAATTTATTTTGATTAAGGCCTATTATGCATATTTTCATTGTCACTTACAATATGATATACTGGGTTGGGGGTATTCTGTCATTAGGCATTGAATATTTGCGCTTGAACGGAGAGTTGTGAGGAAGAATTTGTAAGATTGGCTATGCGAAAGATAACCAAATCATTTTTAAAAAATTAAAAATTCTTACTTTTCCATCATTGTGCATATTCAGGGGTGTCCTAGAAACTCTCCTGACATGCGAAAACCAAGAGATTCCTCAGATAATTTTAAGACAATTTAACTCAATTCACCTAGTCCAAAAATGCTTCCTAAGGGCTGGAAGCTCTTTGAAGATGGCGCCTTGTAAATAGTTTTTTTAAATACCTCAGAACCTTCTACTTAGAAAAACAAAAACTGGTATGCTTGTTGAGCCTTCAAGATGAATCGATTCCATCAATTGCAATTTCTAGTACCGGTCATAGGCGTCCGTTTTGGGTAGGTCAACAATTATTTTAACGCATAACTTTTTGTCTTTAGCCTTTTAAGCATTTGTGACACTAGATTATTAAATTTTCAGGTATTCCTAGTACTAAAGGTACTCTTACTTTAAGTCATTAGGATACACCGTTTTCTAGAAAATGGATTTCAAATTTTTTTTTTGTTTTTGTCATTAAAGTTAAATTTATATTTTTTGCCCTAGTTGGCTCTGAACTGCCAACAAAAGTAAAACCTACTTTTTCATTGTCAAATTGTTGTCAGTTCGCGAAATTTATCTTTTAATTTTTTACTTTACCAGCGCCATCTTCAAAAAGCTACTAGCTCCCTTAGGAAGCATTTCAGACTAGGTGAATTGGGTTAAATTGTCTTAAAAAATTATCCAGAATCTCCGGTCTTCGTTTGTCAGAAAAGTTTCTGGACATCCTGTATAATTTTTCCAAATTCTATTGCTTGCTCGGTTGGTTAAATTGGCAATAAATTGGCTTAGCAGTTTTTAAAAGAAAATAAAATTCTACAGGCCCACTTCTTATCGTCCAATAGATTTGTTGTGTGTAATTTATAAGGTTTTGGAAAGATTGATTTTTCAAAGAATTAATCCGTTAATTGAAGAGAAATTACAAATTGAACAAGCAGGATTTTGATAAGTTGTTGTGATGAAGTATTGGCAATAGCAACCATATCAAAGCTGCTAGTTTTAGAAGAAATTGAATTTAGATTTAACTGCTGCATACGATACTGTGTGTGAAAAAAGGTTTACTTTTTAAACTGTGTAACCGTATTCCTTGTACCAAAATTATTTCTTTTATTGAAAATATGTTGTCTAATCGGAGGTTTAGAGTTTTTGTTGGATATGAAAGCAGTAAATTTAGATTTTTAAATAATGGTCTTCCACAGGGATCGGTTTCTGACAA